>CM040395.1:38381645-38815818 GCA_022702515.1 Ilyophis sp. 1 JC-2022
TGAAAATCATGGTCTCTCAGCCGGCTTTATTTGAGCAATAAAGTCAGATAAAAAATACAAGCTCCTATCTCTACGAGTATGCTTTTGAGAGAAAAAGACACAACAAGAGTAGAAAGGTTTTGACAGAAACGTAAGCCCAAATAAAAGATGTCTAGCTAGCTGTCTAACATTAGGCATTGTTAGTTTTGTTGAAGTTGAACATAGGCCTATAGCTAACGTTAGCTAAGTCAAAAATGCTTGAGCGTTTAAAAAAATAATAATTTAAATAGTGGATTTTGGTGACTTCTAAAGATTATTATAAAAATGATCAATCATTAGTTGTAAACTAATCACGATTAGCATTTAGATATCTAATGTGGTAAAACATACTAAACAATGTATGATTTGCTAGGCTGACAAACATTCTTGAAATTAGCAAAAAATTTGTTCATTTGAGACATTAGTATCTGCTCTGTGCACTTGTTAACTGGATAGCATATGTAGTCGTAGCTAATTTTTCCTATTCCCTTCTTGCAGCAATAAAAAACTATTCCCACATTAGACTTAGACTAATGTTAATTAATTAGACACTTAACGTTTTTAAGCAAGATTTTCAGGACTCATCTGTAAAGTTTTGCTGGTCAACTAACAAGCGTTAGCAGGATAGGTTAACGTACTGGCGAAAGTGATTCGCAGAAACCAAACGCCAATTCTGAGCAAATGAGCGAAATATTTCAATAGTAGTAGCAAAATAGGTAAGCCTTAAGCTATTGCTAGTGTTTTGCCTCACTTTTACTGGGATGGGGGATCGGGAAGGTGTGCTCTCCCTCTCCAGGTAGAGTAGCAGGACAGCAGAGAAGTGGCGCCCGAATCGCCTTTGAAACCAGAGGCTAGGGTATCGCAAGAGCCGTACTCTGCCATACCCAAATGACACCACTGAGCTAACGGTCTAAAGCCACACACATAGGCTGCGTTCCAATCCCTTATTTTAGCTGTCCTTCTCTCCTCGGTCCTCGTCTGACCCGGAAATCGATCGAGGTCCGCCATCTTTAAGGACATTCCAAACCGCTAAATGCTCCACCGAGGTGCGAGGAGTGGGGAAAGAGGAGGCTCCCGGGGAATCCTTCAGTGAGAAAACACGAGTGCAGCCTTTGCGGAAGTCTTTACTCGGAACGTGTGACATCACACCGCTTACCAAGCGTGAGCAAGATGGCCGCGCCTATGCCGGCAGCTAGTCGTCTGAGCTGTTTACTCGTTTTATGTGTCCTGTTCCTGTTCGTTTGTTCAGCGTTATGTGAAAACGGTGTGAAATCTGTAGTTCGGTACGATCTACTTACCCTACTGAACATCCGCGATTCGGTGGTGTGCTCCCTGTCTCATCGACCCGAACAGAGGAGCTCGCACCGGCAGTTGCGACGGGACATCCCTGGGGCTATCTGGGCGTCGTCATGCTGTTGCCCCCGGTCAAGACGTGCCAGGAGACGTGGCAAGCGAGCTGGTGTCGCGGTGAGGCTCCGGATGAAGACCAGAGGCCGTACCACATCCGTGCTCCAGACCATCTCCGTGGAGGACGACACTGGCCCGAGGCTGTCCTACCTGCGGCCCATCCTCCCTGCATCTCCCTCGCAGCTACCGGCTTTCACCCCTGGGCCCCGCCGGCGACCGCACACGAGCTTGGCTCCAGTATCTGCGTGGAGGCGAGCTGGGAACCGTCCTGGATGGCTGCGACCACTGCCCCGGGCCTCCACCTTCGGCAGAGCCGGCTCTGACCTCATCAGCTTTGGACTGCTGAATGCCAGGTCCATAAGCAACAAGTCGTTCATTTTAAACGAGCTATTTGTTGCGAAACACCTGGACTTCATGCTGATTTCAGAAACCTGGCAAAAAGCAGACGACTTTGCCAGTCTAAATGAACTCTGCCCGATAAACTGTATTTTCTCCTGCGCCCCGAGATCCACGGGCCGAGGAGGAGGACTAGCCATTATACACCGGGACTGTTTCTCCGCACGGATGGTGAGTTCTGGATCATACTCCTCTTTTGAAGTCCTCATATACAAAATTGGTCGCACGAACCCCTTTTTCTGCGTCCTGATTTACCGTCCTCCGGGCCGAAATAACTTGTTCCTTGCCGAGTTCGGTGATTTTTTAGCTTCCATCATCCGGTTTGATAGAATCCTCATGTTAGGCGATTTCAACATCCATGTAAATAAGAGCTCGGACAACTTTGCAGTCGATTTCCAAAATGTCACGGATTCGTTCCTGTGGCGAAGTTAGCTCTTGTAGCTCGGGGAAGAAGACACGGCAGTCAGGTAGATGCAGTTTACTGTGTTTATTTCGTATATCGCTCGTACATGGACACATCTCAGTATCCAGTCCTCTCCCTTCTCCATTCCCCGCGGCACCTTATCAAGGCTCTCAGGCTCACTGTTGAACAATCAAGGCAATTGGTTAATTGATCACAATCCTATAATCAAATAGTCCCCAATTGCCCGATTGCCGACAGCTGTGCCGGCTCCCTAAACCACCCGTGTTCACTCTCTCTCTTGCTAGCTGCGCCTAAAACCACGCCCCCCTACCACATACCCCCACCGCCCGACTTAGGCCGGGAAGCCATCCGGCCAATGCTCAACTCCCCCCCCCTCCTCCTCCTCCCCCGGACGGGAGAGAAAATCAGCCACCACCATCTGCGCTCCCGGCCTATGAATCACCCTGAAATTAAAAGGCTGTAAAGCCAGATACCACCGAGTGATTCGGGCGTTGGTATCCTTCATGCGGTGGAGCCATTGGAGGGGCGCATGGTCCGAGCAGAGGGTGAATGAGCGACCCAGCAGATAATAACGGAGGGACCCGACCGCCCATCTGATGGCCAGGCACTCCTTCTCGACCGTGCTGTACTTCGCTTCCCGCTGTGATAGCTTTCGGCTAATGTACAGCACTGGTCGGTCGACCCCCTCCACCTGCTGAGTCAAAACGGCCCCCAGCCCTCTGTTCGATGCGTCAGTCTGCAAATTAAAGGGGAGAGAGAAATTAGGGGTGAACAAGAGCGGTTTCCCACACAAAGCTTCCTTTACCCTCTCAAACGCCTGCCGACACAGCTCCGTCCACTGAACCGGATCTGGGGCACCTTTTCGAGTCAAGTCGGTCAGGGGACTGGCCAGGTCCGAGAAAGCCGGGATGAACCGTCTGTAGTAACCGGCCAGTCCCAAAAACCTCCTCACCTCTTTTTTTGTCTTGGGTCGTGGACAGGTCGCGATCGCCGCCGTTTTGTCCACCAGAGGTCGCACCTGTCCACTTCCCAAGTGGTACCCCAAATACCGTACCTCCGCTCTGCCAATCGCACACTTCTTTGGGTTAGCCGTGAGTCCCGCCTGTCTCAGGGACTCCAGTACCGCCCCCACATGCCGCACATGCTGAGCCCAGTTGTCACTATGTATTATTATATCGTCCAGATAGGCTGCAGCGAAAGCCGCATGTGGACGCAGTACCCTGTCCATGAGACGTTGAAAAGTGGCCGGGGCTCCGAATAACCCAAACGGAAGTGTCCGGAATTGGTACAATCCGCCCGGAGCGGAGAAAGCCGTTTTTTCCTTGGACTCTGGAGACAAGGGAATCTGCCAGTAGCCCTTGGTCAAATCCAATGTCGAAAAAAAACGAGCTGTGCCCAGCCGATCCAATAGGTCATCGACCCGAGGCATGGGATAGGCATCGAATCGTGACACTTCGTTTACTTTTCGATAGTCTACACAGAAGCGAACAGATCCATCCGGCTTACTCACCAGCACGATGGGGCTATTCCACGCACTGTTAGACTCTTCTATTACGCCCAACTCCAACATTGTCTTTATTTCTGCCTGAACCACTTTCTTTTTATGTTCAGGCAGTCGGTAGGGGCGCGAACGCACCGTCACCCCCGGGGTTGTCTCAATATGGTGATTGATCAGATTGGTGTGGCCTGGTAGGGGGGAAAACACATCAGCGAACTGCTTTTGCAACTTGGCAAGATCCGTTCTCTGATTCGGTAAGAGATGGCTATCAAAAAGGGGTGAGGTTTGATCGTTTGAATTTGGCACCTCCGGTCCCAGCTCATCTCTCTCCTGATCTACCGATATCAAGGAGACCGGTATCACCTCTTTCCACAGTTTTAATAGATTGAGGTGATAAATCTGTTTCGCCCCCTCTCTATCAGACCGCTCCACCTCATAATCGACTTCCCCCACTCGTCGTGTGACCACAAAGGGTCCTTGCCACTTGGCGAGTAATTTTGTGCTGGAAGTCGGTAGTAATACCAAGACTTTCTCTCCCGGTGAAAATTGCCGTAGTTTTGTTCCTCTATTGTAGTGCTTTTGCTGACGTTCCTGAGCCTCGAGCAAATTCTCTCGTGATAATCTCCCCAGTGTATGGAGTTTTGCTCGCAGGTCCATAACGTATTGAATTTCGTTTTTACTGGGGCTTGGACCCTCCTCCCAGCTTTCTTTAACCAGGTCCAAAATACCCCGTGGTTTTCTACCGAACAGCAATTCAAAAGGAGAAAATCCCGTGGAGGCCTGGGGAACCTCTCGCACTGCAAACAATAGAGGAACTAGCCACTTATCCCAATTTCGGCTGTCATCGTGCACAAACTTCCGAATCATGGATTTCAAAGTCCTATTAAAACGTTCCACGAGCCCATCCGTTTGTGGATGGTACACGCTAGTTTTAATAGACTGAACACCCAAAAGTTCATACAGTTCGCGTAGTGTGCGTGACATGAATGAAGTGCCTTGATCAGTCAGAATCTCTTTCGGGATTCCAACTCGGGAGATTATTTGGAACAATGCCTGCGCAACACTTTTAGCCGAGATATTGCGCAATGGCACTGCTTCGGGATACCGGGTTGCATAATCCACTAGAACTAATACAAATCGGTATCCCTGAGTGCTCCGTTCAAATGGCCCGATGAGGTCCATGCCCACTCTATCAAACGGGACCTCAATTAATGGTAGGGGCCGCAATGGGGCTTTTGGGATGGCTGGGGAATTTACCAGCTGACAATCTGGACAGGATGCACACCACCTCCGTACGTCCGCCCAGATGCCCGGCCAATAAAATCGGGCCATTATCCGGTTTAGTGTTTTTTCATACCCTAAGTGCCCAGCCATGGGGTTGAAATGAGCCGCCTGGAAAATCATTTCCCGGCGGCTTTTCGGTACCAACAACTGGGTCGTCTCCTCACCTGTCTGCGTGTCACGACTCACTCGATATAACCTATCCTTAATAATGCAAAAATACGGGTGAGAGCGTGCAGCGTCAGGGCGCACCAGCTGACCATCAACACATATCACCTGGTCGAAGGCAAAGCGTAGGGTATCGTCTCGAGACTGGGCGAGTGGAAAATCCTCCATGGGTTGGAACACCGGCACCTGGGGAGTCTCCACTGGAGGCTCTCCCGGAGCCGCCCCCCCCCCGTCAGTGTCGGACGACCCCGCGTCACCACTTTCCGCTGCACACACCTCACACTTCCCTACCAGTCGTGATCGTACCCCCATCAGTTTTTCCGCTATTATTTTAAACCCCGCCCAATCTGTACCCAAAATCAGAGGGTGCGAGAGGTGGGAGCTAACCGCAGCCTCTATGATATGCTTTTTCTCTTTTATCCAAATTTCCACTGGTACTATTGGGTATGTGTGTCGATCCCCATGCACACACCTAATTACCACCCAACGTGCCGATCTCAAAGCCTCGGTTCGAACCAGGCTCTGGTGAATCATGGTCTGCATAGCCCCTGAATCCAACAGTGCCCGGTGTTCACTCCCTTGCACCCTTACCGGAATGCAGTACGCCCCGTCTGAATCGGGAGCGGAGGTGGGCGGTCCGACCACCCGGACCACCTGCCCCACCTCCATAAGCGGACAATTGCGGCGCAGGTGGCCCAGCCGTCCACACCGCCAACACTCCGGTCCAGGCGTTTGAGGCACTCCCTGTGGGTCGGACTGCACCGCCACTGAGCCTGAGGGGGGAAAAGAGGGCAGAGCGTTACGGGGGTCCACAGCAGCAAAGGAGGGGTTCTGGGGACGGGAAACAGGAAAGGGGGCGGAACGAGGGGGGAATTTCTTCCTGGGCGCCGGCTCCGGCTTCTGCTGCTGGGTGAAGGGGTGTTGCGCCAGGTGGTCCTCTGTCAGGGTGACGGCGGTATCCAGGTTGGTGGGTCTATGGCACTGGACCCACCTTGCGGTCTCCGCCGGCAACCCCCCGACAAATCTTTCTAGGACCACCTGCTCCATGACTCCAGCAGCTGATCTTATTTCCGGCTGGAGCCAGCGCCTCGCCGCGTCCGCCAGCCGCTGGGCGTAGGCAAAAGGCCGGTCCTCTTCTGTCAGGTCGCACTCCCGGAACCGTCGTCGGTGCTCCTCCGGGGTACCCCCCGTCCGGTCGAGGACCGCCTTCTTGATGTTCCTGTACACCGCCCTAGCGGCTGTCGGCAGGCCATGCGCCGCTCGTTGCGCCTCCCCCGTCAGGAGGGGCAGGAGCCGCACAGCCCACTCCTCTATCGGCCACCGGGAGGCTTCTGCCGCCAGCTCAAATGCTTCCAGGAAAGCCTGAGCGTCATCCTCTGCCGTCATTTTGGGTATGTTAAATTTCGGGGAGGGGACGCTCTGCCTTCCTGTGGCCTCCCCGGTGCCCGTAAATTGGAGCAGTGCCTGTGTCTGTAGGCTCGACTGCTCCCGCAGGGCTTGCATCTGCTCCATATGAGCCGCAGCCTGTCGCTCCTGCATGGCCGCCAGCCCCTCCAGCACTCTGCTCAACGTTGTCATTGAAGACTCCTGCCCGCTTGGATCCGTCTCCATTCTCCGTTTTTCTTCCCTTTGCTTTTCTTTCACTCCCCACGTACAGGGCCACCACTGTGGCGAAGTTAGCTCTTGTAGCTCGGGGAAGAAGACACGGCAGTCAGGTAGATGCAGTTTACTGTGTTTATTTCGTATATCGCTCGTACATGGACACATCTCAGTATCCAGTCCTCTCCCTTCTCCATTCCCCGCGGCACCTTATCAAGGCTCTCAGGCTCACTGTTGAACAATCAAGGCAATTGGTTAATTGATCACAATCCTATAATCAAATAGTCCCCAATTGCCCGATCGCCGACAGCTGTGCCGGCTCCCTAAACCACCCGTGTTCACTCTCTCTCTTGCTAGCTGCGCCTAAAACCACGCCCCCCTACCACAGTTCCAATTTGTCCAACATATCTCTGGTCCCACTCACGAAAAAGGCAATACTCTGGATTTGGTTTTCACTATGGGGTTAGACGTCAGTAATGTCTGTACCGAGGATCTGCTGGTGACTGACCATAAAAGTGTAATGTTTAGCTTGTCCTTCGATGGCGACTTTGTGCTGGAGAAGCGTATCAAAAGCTCACGTATTGTAAATAGCTTGGCTGTAGAGCGTTTTTGGGCTAGTTACAATGGACATGTGGTGTCGCCGGAGGATGACGTGGATTCATTCGTTTTTTATTTTAACACGCAATGCGCTGCTATTTTAGATGACGTAGCACCCGTTGTGACTCGCACTGCCCGCCCTGTAAATCTGTCCCCGTGGGTGAATGAAAATATCTGTGAGCTCAGACGTAAACGTCGTAGAGCAGAGAGACTTTGGAAATCCTCAAACCTCCAAGTCCACCGTATCTATTTTAAAGAACTGACTATTGAAATGAATAACGTAGTCAAAAGTGCTAGGGCTGCCTATTTTGCCAAGCTCATCACCTCCAGCAAGCACAACCCCAGAGTGTTATTTAAGACCATAAACACAATTGTCAGCCCACCTCTTCCATCTGTACCTGTGTTTTATAACAACGATTGCAACAGCTTTCTTTTATTTTTTGTAAAAAAAGTTGACGATGTTAGAGCAAGCATCACCCCATCCCCTTTTCCCTCTCTCCTCTGTCCAGACATAGTGAGTTCTATGAGGACTTCCTCAAGCCCCCTTGATATTCTTCCCACATCCATGTTCAAGGAAGTTATCAGTTCTATTGGCCCCAGCTTAGTCACCATCATAAATAAATCCCTAGTCTCCGGTGTAGTCCCATCATATTTTAAGCAGGCGGCCGTCCAGCCCCTCCTCAAAAAGCCTAACCTGGACCCCTCCCTACCACAAAACTACAGGCCCATCTCCAAGTTGCCCTTCATCTCCAAGGTGTTAGAGAAAGTAGTTGCTAACCAGCTTACCACCTATCTCACATCCAACAAGATCGGGGACAAATTCCAATCTGGTTTTCGAAAAAATCACTCTACCGAAACTGCCCTGCTCAGAGTATCTAATGACATCCTGATGTCCTCTGACTCCGGCCAATGCTCCGTCCTAGTCCTGTTGGATCTGAGCGCAGCGTTCGACACGGTAGATCACGCCATCTTGTTGGACAGGCTCAGAGATTGGGTGGGCGTGTCGGGAAGTGCCCTGGAGTGGTTTTCCTCTTATTTAAGTGAGAGATGTTTCTCGGTGTCCGTTGGCCCCTTCAGGTCCATTTCGACCCGCCTCCACTGTGGCGTCCCGCAGGGTTCAGTTCTTGCCCCTCTCCTGTTTGCCTTATACATGCTCCCCCTAGGTCACATAATCACAACTTTCACTGGTGTCTCATATCACTGCTATGCAGATGACATCCAGTTATATTTTTCTTTTAAACCCAACAACATGCAGAAGCTAGACATTCTTCTTGAGTGTCTGGCGGCCATTGAAGGTTGGATGGCGAACAATCTCCTCCAACTCAATGCAGCTAAGACAGAGGTCCTGATCATTGCTCCAGACAGTGTAGTAGTCAGGGTTAAAGAACATCTGGGCCCCCTTGAACACAACACTCACCCTAATGTCAGGAACTTGGGTGTGCAGTTTGATCAGCCAATGCTTTTGGATAAACATATAAAATCTCTCTGTCGCAACTGTTTTTTCCACATCAGAAACATTGTGAAACTCCGGTCCATTGTCTCACACGCAGAACTAGAAATGTCGGTCCATGCATTTATCTCATCCAGACTTGACTACTGTAATTCTCTATTCACCTGTCTCAGTAAAGCATCTGTTGACAGACTTCAGCTGGTACAAAATGCAGCGGCCAGAGTGCTCACCAGGTCAAAAAAGTCATGCCACATCACTCCCATCCTCGCCGCCTTGCATTGGCTACCTGTACATTACAGAATACAGTATAAAGTCCGACTGCTCACCTTCAAAGCTATCAATGGTCTAGCCCCCACCTACATCAGTGACCTCATACATATACACGCCCCCGCCCGATCCTTGAGATCTTCCGGCCAGGGGTTCCTGGTGGTCCCTCGGACCCGGCTTAGGACAAAGGGGGATCGGTCCTTTGCAGCAGTAGCCCCAAGGCTTTGGAACTCGCTCCCCCAGAGTCTGAGAGACGTGAAGTCAGCAATCAGTTTTAAGGCACAGCTAAAAACGCACCTTTTTAAAATAGCCTTCGAGCACTAGGCGCTCTGGTGGACACCCCCTGTTTGTAGGACCCCCATATTCTTTTACCTATGCTACTTTTGCACCGTATTTTATTCTGTCTTGTATGTTGTGTTCTGTTATTCTGTCTGTCGTGTTTTTTTTGTAATGCACTTTTATGTATGTTGTTTTTACTGTAAAGCACTCTGTGCATTCGTGCTGGGAAGGGTGCTCTATACATAAAATTTTACTTACTTACTTACTTACATGTTTGATCCACAACCACAACCTCTGCCACGGTTTAAAAACATGGCCGGACCACTCCTACACAAATTTAAGTGCTTACCGTTCCTTTCTATATATTTTATAAAGCACTTTCGTTTATTCATGAAAAATGAGACAACAAACATTATAGTTCAGCGTGTAAGCGTAAAATTTCAGACGTTTTTGTGTCCCGTATAGTTATTTGTTAGCTAACGTTACCGCATAGGAAATGCAAGCTTCAATGAACCCATGTCCTTTCAAAACTGTATAAAATTTCCCCATATACTGTATGTAGGCTATGCAATAGGCTATGTCACGTTTAGCCTATGTTTACACTGTTGAATGCATCCCGGCAAGTAGGTTAACTGAGAAATAGGCTCTACAGTCGCCGTTGTGATTTAGGGCTATACACAGACATTACTAGCTGGCTTTTACTTGCAGGTTTGTTGTGTCATTTACAGAGACAGAACCTCCCACCCCCCAAAAGGAGAAGGACCGGTGAGGGAGCCGTTATGCGGTTCCTGAAGGACGATGCTGCCATAGAAGAGGAGCGATTCAAGGCCACACTGGAAAGCTAAAACAGGTTACCGGACGTGTTTGAGAAAATACTTAATAAAATGTAAATAGTTCACATAAGTGTTTGTCAATTAGTTTTTTACTTGTGTTTTTACCTTTTAAGATATAGTTTTCATCTGAGTGCCCCCTTCAGCAGCACAGAACAATTTGGGAGAAAACAAATACACAAATACTAACAATTTTGCTGATCGTGTAAGCTTGTATTACCTGGGCTATTTCTGGCTTATCGGTCTCTCTCTCTATACTGGTAACTTCCAATTAATGTCTTCCTTTTTGTAAATTCTAAGAAGTCAGCCTACATTCATTCATGAATTAATGATTTGCAGTCATCATTCTAATTGACTGTTTTTCTTGAAAAAAAAATACTGAAATTATTTTTAGGCCTGAATTATTGTTGCTTCCACTAGGTTATTGTCCGACTGACCTATGGATGAATTACGTGATTGAATTGAGGATTGTCATTTCTAATAATTATGAAATGATGTGAAATATATTTTTACTGCAGGAAAATAGACATTTTACGGAATCCTCACTTCCCCGACAGGTGGTTGACATGCATTGGTGTCAAAGTGATGTGTTTTTAAATAAATAAAGGTTGTAATGAAAATGTGGCACAGAAAAGATGTATGAAACTGATATGTTAGTATCCGGAAGTGATTTTATTCACTTTAACATAACAAATAAAACAGATGTGGATTAAAACTATGGACAGAAAGAGGGGCTGCAAGGGAGAATATACAAACATAACAAGAAACGGAGAGACTAACAAAAAGCTCTCCTGTATAAATAATATTTCAAACAATTGCCAAATGACATATAATCATGTTCATTCAGTGCTACTGGACACACATTTGGAGCAGACAGTTAACCCGCCAGTCGGTCTCGCCAGCCATGTCTGCTTTGTTCCCCCCTCACTGGACGTGGTGGAGCCACACCAACATCACCAACATCCTCGACGGCCTCAAAGATGTCCCCCTTTGTCATGCAGATGTTATGGAGCACGGCATATGCAGTGAAGACCATGGGATCAAAGGTGTGGTCCACCTCCAGAGCCTTGAAGAGCAGGAACCTCCTGGACCCTTATGTGGTGTGCCCAGCCAACGCTCCTCCCACGCGGCAGTAGCATTATCAATGCTTCCATGGAGCCATGGCTCAGACGGTAGTCTACCATGAGGTTCTGGTCCCCATTAAAGTAAAGCTGGAGCACTGGCACAGTAGCATTTACTTGGGCATAATGCCCAGCTGGTGGATTGTCGACCTAAAAAATAATTAAATGAAAAACATGAAGTGTGTACATGCAGCCTACAGTTCACACAAGTTGATTGATTAACACTAAACCACAGTAGCCAAATGTAGTTTGTAGTCCTACATGCAGGTAAATGTGTGGTATTATATAACATGCAATTACTATGTGTGCATGACATAACTTTGCTGTATATTTATCCAGGTGAATTCTACTCCACCCACTTAAAAGTGCTTCATGCTTATCAATGTCCATGTTTGATCAGGAGCACTGATCAGTCTTATGACTACTTTTGAGAATACGTGATTCTTACCTCACTTAGGAAACAGGACGGCGCGACGCAGTCACAATTTCCTGAACTGGCAACGCCACCGTTCCCGCTGAAGCCAGTGCCATGCGTTCAGGCCGAAGGCTAGGTTAATTGTGGACAGGTTCATTGCGTACAGTAGCAGTGCAGTATAGTAGCCTATTGAGGTGTGCGATCTAAGTTTTGAAATCAGTATCTGTCAATTATATACGATCAAATCATACATGCTTGATTAATTAATTAAACGGCATCAGCTGGGTTATTGGCTGGAAGCTCTTTAATAATTGGATACCGCAGCTGATCTGATGGGACTGCATCATATGGAGCCAAACGACTCAAGTGTCATTTGTAATGTGCTCCGATTTTAACGAACAAACATGTGTTCAAGTCCATTGATGAATTGCTGGAACTGGCCATTGAGCGTGTGGAATATAGGCGTACTTACAATGTAAATTATGCTTTGTGCGATCTTTATTCACACAGTTGATAAATAGCCATTTGTTGTGAATGTGTTAATGGGACACTGTATGTCAAACACAAACACCTGTAATTGAGAGACAATATCCCTATTTCACATGTCATTTTCATATCTGTCAAATTCCATGGGAGAAAATCATTGCAAATAATTGTGATAACTTCACAGTGCAATATAGTGTCAAATAAAACAATAGCCTATACCATTTTGCATGCAAAAACGGTCTTGTATGTCTTATTTTTGTGCCGCCCCTAACGGTTGAAATTTCCTTTCTGCTCCCCACACTGCCCCTGCTCCAATTGTGATGTCAGTGTACCTCTTTGGAGGTACCTCTACGTCATATGAATAATTGTTGTCACCCACAGCCGGCACCAGACCAGGTTAGACCCACTACGTTACTTTCGTTTCGGCTCCACATTTTTATCCCGGAACAATGTTGTGTCCTGTTCATAAACTCTCTTATTTCACCTAAATAGTCCACTAAAATATGTTTCTGAAGATGTTTGAGGTAAGAAATAGGCCATGCAGTTGCTGAATCTTGATTCATATTTGATGTGCAACATCTAGTTTGATCGAAGCTATACGTAATCTTTTGTACAATGTAGCTACATTCATTTATGCAAATGATGATGGCAGCTCCTCCGCCCCCACCCCTCTCCCTCGATCACCCCACAAAATTGTTTAGTGGGCGGAGACAGGCTGAAACAGTGGGTGTAGTTACCCTTTAACAATTATCTTTCATGTGCAGCCACATATTTCTCCTCAAAGAGTGGGAGATGCTTGCAGGCTAGCAAGAACAGAAATCTTGAACCTGTTACAAGAAAAAAAATTGATCCGTTTAAACCACTGATGCTGACAGGCAGTTTGGGAGAGAGCTGGAGATGATGGGAACAGCACTTCCAAATCCACATGACCGCAAACTGGATGACAAAGTTGAAAGTAGCCATTCTGTTATATTCACTAGGAGAGGATGCTCTAAAAGTGTATAACACACTTAACATGAAGAGGAAGAGACGTAGAGAGATATTTTGACAGCATTCTGGGCCAAAGAATTTCCAGCCAAAGAAAAAGGTTGTTTTTGAACGGCATCAGACACATCCTATGACAGAATCCATCTCAATTGAGAAATTTGTGACACACTTGAGACATATAAGTAAAGAGTTTGGCGCTAGGTAAACTGATAGACAACATTGTTTTCAGTGTCAATGATCAATGCCTGAAAGAGACTTTTGAGAGAAAATACCTCAAAAGTCTCTGTCAAACCCCATATATGTATGTAGAGCCAGTAAGGACACAAATCCTAGCAATGGGTGCAGCTGCCAAGGAGACAGCTATACATGATGTTCACAAAAAAACAACAACAAAAGGACAACCAGCAATGGGAAAAGCGACAAAAACAGATTGTAAAACAGACAGAGCGCTCCACATGTAAACACTTGTAAAGACGTGGGAAATCACATCAGCCAAGACTACCAGCATATGGTGTAACATGCCATAAGTGTCTAAACAGAACTGCTAACAGCACGAGTAGTGCTAGTAAGCACAGTTATTATAATTTCAGTCCTGACAAACATATGTAACTCCCGGCAGGAGCAAAGAGACAGTGAAACAGATTGTAGTAAACCGCCAGCATGTTCAGTGCAACAAACAGTAGCCTATACCCTTCACTGTAAAACATGTAAAAAAAATACCATAACAAAACGGCAACATTGCTGCCAGTCTTTTCACCATTTTCTTACAGTGTAACCATTCCAAACACGCAAAATATCTAATTTAAATATGGCTGTTTGCGGCTGGAGTAATTTACATAATGATTCTTAGTTGATCACCTGCAAAGTGTGAAATAACATGCAAATACTGTGCCCGCAAAATAACGTCCCTTATTTGGGATCTTAGTAAATCGACCCCAAGTGTTGTAATAATCCATGAATGACTACAAGATCCAATTTGAGATATCCTTAAAAATCTAAGTTGGTTTTGTAAGAATTAACACACTTGTAGCAAAAAATCTTCTTTGTGTAGTGTGTGTACAAAGTCTCACGACAAAGAAGATTCAGAATCTGACTGGGAGGATATAATTTCTGACATTGGTAGGATATGACACTTCACCGAAAATGAAGAAGTTTCTATGCATAATGACAATGACAATGAATAAATTATCCTACTGTTACGACAGATGAAGTTGAAAGAGTTATCTGGGTTAGTTTGGCATAAGTTACCTATTTGCAGCCATCATCATTAGGTGTGGTTATATGTGTTCATGGTGCAACTTTAGTTTTCAACATCTAGTTTTGCATGCCTCTGTGAACAGCCTTCATTATTAGGTGTGGCTATACATGTGTAAAGTGCTGATATTGTTATCAAAATCTAATTTTGATACCCATTTGAACAGCCATCATCATTAGGAGGAAACACAGCAAATGCATTGGCAATCAAATAAAAACAAGATTAAATTTTTCTAAATAATGTTATCTTGTGTCTAACTTGCATACATCACATTATTGCATCTGTCCCTAGGAAGTGTTTTACAATCTGAAGTTTTTTATTGTTTTATTTCATTCATATTTTATCTAAATCTTAAATTTCATCTTTACGTTCAGCACTACCTTGTTCTGCACCGAATCACTCCTACAGTATAGCACTATTAATGTGTGGCCATTTTACTTTTTTTTTTTTTACTTTTTTTTTTTACTCTGCTTTTCTAAATGCATATCTATTGCTGGTTTTCATTGAAAATGTGTCGGAAAAACTTAAACAGCCTTCTTCTCAGAACTTACATTCAAGGTGTAGCAACATTGAACAAGCCATAACTTCCTCATTATTTTCCTGATTATTGTGTATGGTATATCATTTTGAAGATCTGAACTGGACTTTGATAAAATTTTTAATAATTCCAAAACAAATGTTCTGACGCTGTATACATTTTACCACGGTGGGTCACATACGTACTCTGTAACAGTTCATTTAACACTGAACATTTTATGTGTGGTAGTACTGTGCGCATTGAGACACCACTATAATGTTCACTTAAGAATATATCTGTGACCTGACAACTTAAGAGTATGGGACAGTGTTGAGGAATAGACTTGCCAACTGTTAAACATTGTGGTGGATCTGTTATGGTATGGGAATCATTGGGGCGGCAGTGTAGTATAATGGTTAAGGAACTGGACTTGTAACCGAAAGGTTGCAGGTTCAATTCCCAGGTAGGACACTGCCGTTGTACCCTTGAGCAAGGTACTTAACCTGAATTGCTTCAGTATATATCCAGCTGTAGGAATGGATAAATGTAATAAGAAGTTGTGTAAGTCGCTCTGGATAAGAGCGTCTGCTAAATGCCTGTAATGTAATGTAATGGGACCGATGATTGCTCTGCATGGTTGTATAATGGTGAATTAATATGAAACCATTTTTAAAAACAAAGTACACCCTATGGGCAAACAGTGTTCCCTCATGATGCCCCCTATATTCAAATATGATAACTTCTCCATACACACTGCTAAACAAATCCAAGAGTAGTCTCATGAACACGAGGATGAAGTCAATGGCCTTCCATGGTCCCTATAATCACCATACCTAAACATCACTGAACTTTTATAGGAAGTTCTGGAGCACAGAGTGCAAAACACGTTTCAAGCCCATTCATCCCTTGTATAACTGGAGGCTTTATTTCTTGAAGAATGGTCCTATATCCATCCCACTGCACACAGTTCAGAACTTGTATGACAGCATTCCAATTATTGAATCTTTTCTGAAGGCAAAGGGGGCCCTACTCCTTATTAATTACTTGATATTCATATATTGTTAGACATTTCCATTATTTAGTCAAACTGCTGTATGTTTAACCTGTTCACTCAGGCGCCCTAGTGGTGTACACACCGGTGTCTACATCACAAACATCTACTGTACCACGTCAGAAAGTGTGGTATCATGGAAAATCATTTCAGCTTCATCAGCACTAGTTGGGCTATTATCAGGCTAAATATGAAGTTTCCATGTGCCACCGTTGTTCCATATTTCATGAAAGTATCTCAACAACTCTACAGTGTGATGTACATGAGAGCGAATTGGGTTGAATATACCGGACATTTAAGTTGGTTACAGTTCTATGGGGGTCTCAAAAATAAACAAGTAAATAGGATGAACCTTCCACAAATAAACTGAGTGCATCTAATTAAGGAAAATAAACATTTCCGATAATTAGAAACGAAAACAAATTTCCAGCACATTACACAATTAATTTAGAAAATTATAATGCCGTATATTCTCTTCATGCGTGCTTTTACACACGATCAGGTCTGTTTCGCCAGCTGTAAATAGTTTTTTCGCAGTCTTACTAAATCTACCATTATATTAGTGATCTGCCAAGGTGCAAACGCAGGTGGCTTTTTAAGGGAATGGGAGATAACACTCTGATTGGTTTATTGTATGGTAATACCTGACAAACCTATAATTTGAACGTTGCACCTTCCTTCGCGCACTAATTATCCTAAATGATGTGTTGGACACACCCTAAATTAACTTGTGGCATGTGTTTTAGATCATTACGATAGAGCCCTTTCAATTTAATAATTAGAAAGAGGAGAGTCTCAGCTTTGTGGTGATACCAATATTATATTGCCACTCCAAATATTAAGAGATATTCTCATTTAAATATTGACTGTCACCAAACCATGTTTTCTATTTATTCAAATAAATCAGGTGTAGCAATCTATCAACTTTTTTGCAGAACGCTCATTTAGACATAACATTAATAGTCAGCCCACACTTGAACTATGGGCATAATTTGGCATGGATGTTGTGTTTGTACCTTGTGTTTTAAACTTGTCAACATACCATTTCACAAACATGAGTAAATGCTTTGAACTGGATGACTGATTATTTATATATTCGTCACTCTCGACAGGTCGTGAGTGCTGGGACCAGAGTCAAAAAATATTCTGCTATGAGTGTGGCAAGCAAGCAAGCACCATAGGATGACTGTTACATGAGCTCTGCCTACTCATACAGCCATACAGATAACGTTTGGGCATCGTGTCATGGTTTATTTAGCTAGTACCATCATTTTGATTGTATTTTTTAAGTTTTCACTGTTTACATAAGTTGCCCACTGCATTTAATGGGTTAAAACTCAAAAACAATGATCAGATTCAAGCAGCATGCCAGCTTGAACGCAGCTCTAGCTTCTACATTTTTAAGCTATTGACACCATTAAAATTTAGTTTGATCCATCGCAAAGTGCCATACAATTTAGTACAGGCTTCAAGCCAATAGGCCAACTGCTACATTTTGGTTTGCAAACTGAAAACATTTCTGCATTGCTACCTAATATCTTCATGGAAACAGAGAAATATGGCCTTCACTTCACCAAGTATTTTTGAAGGCAGCAGTGTATGTAAATTTTTGTTGTAGACAAAATCTATTTTCAAAATTGTCCAAAGATAACTGGAAGGTATTCTGAGGATGAGATTAGCAGACAAAAGTGAGCAAGACCAGAAAAAGATACAACAGTTATTTTCGCACAATACAAAATGCATTTTAATGCATTACCCCTGGTAGATGGCTTGTCTGGGATTTCCCACTTGTCCAATAGTTGGGCGGACCTTCTTCTGAATGCAGGTAGGTTTGTTGGTTGAGCAGATAGATACAAATTGTGTCAGATAAAAATTGTCATTTTGGTTGAACAGATACAGTACATATACGTAGTGTCATCCCTACATATCCCTATTAGGATCTTTGTTGAGAAGTACACAGTATCCTACAGGTGTTATTACTCCATTATAAAAGCCCTGGAGTGTCAGACATGTTCTGTTCTGCCACAGATGCCCAACATGGTGCACCCTATAAAAGGACACACGGGTCATCCCAAGTCATCTCTCCACACAATCAGTAAAGCTTTTGTCTGAGTAATAAAACAGCTGGAATAGTTTTTTTCAGTTTAGATAAAGTTGTACGTGCTCATAGTGTTTTACAAAGATCTTTTAAACCTTGATGTAGACTGGAGCCAGGTGTCAGCCTATCCCAAAAGGGTCTTCCAAACAAGCTAAAAACACGCTTTTGTTCCAGAAGATTTTCTTATGGAGGTGAACCAAGGATAGCATTTGAGGCATGCAGGGAGCCCTGGGGATGCCATGGTTCGCTCCATTTTAAAATAAAATAAAAAATTTAGAAACAGGAGCCCCATCCTTTCACTCAGTTAAAGATTGTGTACACTAGAACACGTGTCCCCTAACAAAAAAGTTAAGTCAGCGCTATTTCGATTCTGTTGTCTGCCAGCTGCTGCAGTTTCTACACCAGAGAACTGCAAACTGGAAGCATTATATCATTTGATAAGGGTCATGGGGAAACATGGGGGGTCATGAAAATGATTTTTTGTTTAACTTTTCATTTAAAAAAAACAAAACATTACCTTCAGGCACATCCAGTAATCTACATCAATCACCTCTAATTATACACAGATGATGATGGACAGTCATTTTCCCCCAACATCACAGGTAAGTACTGGAAGATAGATGTAAAAAATACCATTACTTGCATAAAAAATGTTAAACAAGACTAATCATAGCAATTAATTACTGTGTAGTGGTCTATGCTTATAAAAAATTAAAGGCCAAAACCGGTGAACTCAAATGAAATAAAAATGTAAGGTTTGATAAAATTTTATCATTGTCATTTGACTAAGAGTCTCAGTAGGGATATAAAACCGCCACTTTCAAGCTAACATGAATGGTATATGACAAATTATAAAGTAACTAATGACCAATGGAAAACTTGATGAATGAGCTTTCTTCCAGCTTCCAGGTACATGAACACTCTGTAAGGCCATTCTACATGTCCACAAATGATGTGATAAAGATTAACAGCAAAGGAATTGAATATACTGTATATCATTCGAGGTGACAAAGTAAGGGTTCACTGACACTCTGTTCACTGTTCAGATGACACCAGGAACTTAAAGCTCCATAGTCAAGAACATGTAATGTGATGTGAGCCAATTACAATTCACAGTTATGTCTTTAGACCAGGCTAAACAATTTTTAAAATGTAATGAACCAATGCAGGCATATGCACTGGCTCTTCAAGACCAAATTGGATGACATAAAACAACAGTGCATCTCTGAAATGCAGTTGTTTCACACAATATTGGTATTTTATCAGAATACATCTTAGTGTGGAATTTCTGTTTTCATACCTTTCTTAGTGCTTGTACTGAGTTGTAGAAATAGGGCCTGGACCGGAAAAAATGTATGGCACAGAAGTCACAAGAAAGGTGGATTTAGTGCATATGTAAATATCCATCACTGACCACATTTACATGCACACCATATTCCGATAAATTACCCTTATTCTGATAAGGATTGTCTTTCGATTATGCAATTTGCATGCATCACGAAAGGAATAAACCAACCTGGTTGATCCGTTTACATCCTTTGGGCAGTGCTAAAGGACAGCGTCTGAGTAATTCGTCCATGTGCAAAGCACTAAAACCACTTATTTTAGATGATAACTGATACATTTGGTTATTTGTAAGTATTACTGATTGAACCTGGTCCAAATCTTTACAAATTACTGCAGTCAGCCAAAAAAGCATAAACTTTAAGAATCTGGCTCAAAAGAAATGTCATCGCTTACATATTCCTCCCGCGGTGACGAAATAGAAACCTGTACAGCTACGACCTGAAGTTTTGGAGCGAAGGCGGGCTACGCCCAGCTATAAGCAAATTTCAACAGTTGATCTGTATGGAGAGAGACAGAGATAGAGATATAGAGCGATAGAGATATAACTATAACTTTATATATTAGATAGATAACATTATTGATTGATTGAGCTATAACGTTAGATAGAGCGATAGATTTATAGATAGCATACACTTTATTTTTTATATTCTAGTAAGTTATTTTTGGTATATTTATTTATAGTTAGCTTGATAGTCCCTTCTTTTTTATAGTTAGTATTTGATAGTTAGTTTTTTAGTCTAGCTTAGCAAGTAGCTAGCTACCTTATTTTAGCTTAGCATTTAGTTGGTTGACCCACCCAGCACAACACATGCTGCTGTACAGGGGTATGTGAAGCCCGACAGAAGAAGCAAATGTGAGTTAGCATGGTGGTGTGTGATGCCTGAGTAAAGAGATTAATAGATAAATTAATTATTTACATGTATGGATTTTATCTACAGCTGTTCATACTCATGTGTCCAGCAACAGTGTGGCTTGTAACACCAGCACGTTAGTCTTTGCTGAGGTTCCAGTTGCCAACTCTACCCCCGTTAAGAGACCTCGTTTTGATGCAAGTTGTTTGTTATTCATTTCACCTGTGCTTCTACCGGCGGGGTATTTAAGTTCCTTACTTCCGCTTCCCCGGTGCTTCTTTGTCATTCATTTGTACATTGAGCCAGGTATAGCCAGGTTTAAGCGACCTTGTGATATTAACTTTGTTATGTTCACGAGAGACTTGCTTTTAGCTTATTCAGGTATATGATTTTGTTTCCTCCTGTTAGCATTCTGTGCTAATTATTTTCGTGTTGTTCTCTACAAGACAGTGTTTTCTTTTGGTGGTTTTGTTTTGTTTCACCTTTAATCGGACGTTGTAGTTACGTTCCGAGGGTGTTTCTGTTGTGTTTTCTAATCTCCTATTTTTTGCTCTAGTATTGAGTTCGGGAGATTTAGATGTACTCCTTCTATTCGAGTAGATTTTGTTTGGCTGTTTAGCTGTCAGGAATTAGTTCCTGTTTTTCTTTTCTTTTGTTCATGTTATTGCTCCCTTATTGGTCCTCACCTATGTGGGTGACTTGTCTGATCTCCCTCACCTCTGCGTTTGAATATCCGCTACAAAATCCATCACACAAGTAACGACTCCAGCTTCCATGCGGAAGTTACAGACAATACCATATGTGAAAGGTAATCCATTTTTCACAAATATGTATTGCATACCTGCCAACCTGCACACATTTTTGATTCTAAGGAAAACAAGTTCCAGTTTCATTGATATTAGCGCTGTAGTCCACACTTTTACCAGCTAATACATGCAGGGTAGCCTACCCATGTGTGGTTTTAGTGTCTTTTTCACTTTCCGAGTGAGAAAATTAAAGGGATAGTACACAGACTATAAACTGAATGGTGAAACATCCAATTGCCAATCAGGCCGACAGGACATATGTCAGTATTTGGTATGTATTATCAGTGTAGGGCACATTCAGCCTATACAGTGGTTCAGGGCATCATGTACAATGAAATGATAATAATAATAATAATAATAATAATAATATAGTAGGCCTACAATATTATTTGTGCCCCATGTCTATCTACTTCATAGAATCTGAAATGACACTCCATCGCACAAAATGAGAAAGTTAATCGTCTATGAGGACAACCTGATGGAGCTCTTCAAGAAGTGCCCGCTGTGCTCTCAGAGTTGTGTCCTCACCACAAGAACACTCTTACATGTGGACTAAACTTGCCCTTACTGTGAGCACTCTTTCAGCTGGAATTGCCAGCTCCCTGCAGGAAACCTACAACTTCCGACTGCAGTTCTGTTCTCTGGGGGGGGGGATTGTGATTGTAAATAAACATTAATAAATTAAATTCATCGAATATAATTAAAGGTAGTTTGAATGAGGGGTTTAAGCATGCAATACTGCTTGTGTTCAGTATTGAGTGCTGGACATTTTAACAAGGGCATTGAGTGCTGGAACTGTTGGATTCAGGGAATGAAAATTAAATATATCTACTTTATAGACAGCTATACACTTCACTGTTTACTCCGTTTTGATAGTAACATCTAACTATAAAGAAAGGTGAAATCAATTGATCTTAATGACCTGTGTTTACAGTTTACTCACTGACCCCCAAAATCTGTTAACATAGTGCCAGGGGTAATGTATTATGATTTATTACTCTCATCTTTTCATTTATAAAACCACCAGCCATGTACAAATACAAACTTTTCAGAGTTGACATGACAGAGTGATCATTTTATAAAATAAATTTAATCAAGAAAGGCAAGGGAGGGTAGGAACCCAGTGTAGGCCCCACCATCTTCAGGGAACTGTCTCCTGATTCTGGTGACAGCGCAGGAGGGGATGACGACCCTGACATGCCTGCCAAGGTAGCACCAGCACCATCGGACCATGTTCCTGTAGGACAGGTGTCTGTAACAACTGGGAAGAGCATTTTCGTTCATAGTCATTGTGTATGTGCAAAAAGTCAATAGGTTTGAATGTAATAAATTATCTTTACAAAAATAAATAAACCTCTGTCGTGCAAAGTGTAATGGCAAAACACTTATGTTACTGACTGATAAATCCATATTGTAACATTGCAGTACAACAAAACCAAATAGTTTTTCTAGTTAGTAGTTCTTGACTTGGTTTGTCTAACCAAAGATGATCAAGATCGAACCAAGAGGCTTTGGTCTAACTGACCTGTTTATCATAGGGTCTGCCATCATACGTGTCATACGCTGCCTGCAGGACGTAGAGGTTTAGGGCAACTGGTTCAAAACCAGGGTGCAAGGTGATGCACTCTACTCCCCCAATCTGCTGGCATCTGTACATCACCTGTTCATCAGAAAGTACTATATTGTTTTTTGTTCATATACTTTTAACAATATGCATTGTAATACTCGTGGAAGCAGTTATTCAACCTCCAAAGAGAACAGCTGACTAATGTATACAGGTGTGTAATGAACATGAAATCTACTTTTATGTAGATCTAATTGCATTTGACACTAACATGGTTTATAGTATTGCCCCAATAATTGATAATGGTATGCTAAAGAAATGGACATCATAGAATAGCTGATTATATGAGGGATCTCTGTCCGAAAACAGAGATGGGAATATTGGAGATCCAAATGCACGTAGTTGACCAGTCTTAAAGTGTTCGTAAGAACACCACTAATACGGGCAATAATCCGTAGTGGAGAAACAACTAGAAATGAAAGACTAAACCTCGCAATGTAACCGAGGAGCTCGCTAAACGAGCAAAACAAAGGAATAAGCACTAACGCTTATCTAACTCCGTTTGTTGGAGCGAACAAAGAAAACCAAAACTATAAGACCCCTATAACTGGAGTCAGCGCAGTTAGAGCGCTCGTCGGTAGAAACGGTAACTAAAAGAAAATAAGCAGACACGCTTATCTTACTCCCGTTATTGGAGTGAAAACTAAAAGGAAAACCGAGAACTCAACAACCCAAACCTTTCCTGGGGAAGAGCACTCGTAAGTAGAGTAAATAACGAAAGAAACAAAAGAACCTTCCTTTCTTTCTAACACCCTATATTCTAAACCCCTTTTCGTTTTTTAAACTATCTTACTTTCTATTTCTCTATACCTTGTTACCGGCTCGAATGTTAAGTGGAAACAACATGGAAGCAATGAGAGCATCCAGAAGCGGGGTATAAATAGTGAGCGGAATTACCTGCCAGGTGAACTCACTAATGGCCAGGTGAACTCACTAATGACAAGGTGAAAACAAAACCTGTGACGGAACACAGGGAAATCCGATAGATTACCGGTAAACGATAACGACGAATAAAACGACGTAGAGATAAGGGAAGAAAAGTCAGATCCATGACAGGACCCCCCCTCTAAGGAACGGCACCGGACGTTTCCACAACCTTATCTCTGCGGAAGTCGGTGATTAACTGCGGGTCCAGGATGTGTCTCGATGGAACCCAGCAACGTTCCTCCGGACCATAACCTTCCCAGTCCACAAGAAACTGCCACCCTCTACCTACACGTCTCTCGGCCACAATGCGGCGAACGGTATAAGCCGGACCCCCTTCTATGAGTCGGGGAGGCGGAGGTGGTCTCTCAACTGGGGCGAGGGGGCTTACGAGTACCGGTTTCAGACGGGAGACGTGAAAAGTGGGGTGGATGCGCATTGAGCGCGGCAGTTGCAATCGAAATGTGACTGGGTTGATTCTTTTAATAATCTTGAAAGGGCCCACAAAACGAGGAGCGAGTTTGCGGGACTCGACCCGCAACGGAAGGTCCCGCGTAGTAAGCCAAACCCGTTGTCCCACTCTATAGGATGGTGCAGCTCGACGATGCCTATCAGCCGCAACTTTTTGTTTAGCCGAAGCCCGTATAAGAGATGACCGCACTTGTCTCCAAACCGACCGACACCGCCGAACGAAAGATCCTACGGAGGGTACCTCCACCTCCTTCTCGAGCTCAGGAAAAAGAGGTGGTTGGTAACCCAACTGAGCCTCGAAGGGGGAGAGGCCGGTGGAGGCGTTACGCAGCGTGATATGAGCGTACTCAGCCCAGGCGAGATGACGGCTCCAGGAGGTAGGCTTGGATGCGGCAAGGCAGCGAAGAGTATTCTCTAGAGTCTGATTAGTACGCTCTGTCTGGCCGTTAGTCTCCGGGTGGAACCCGGAAGATAAACTAACCGAAGCCCCCAGCAGAGAGCAAAACGCCCGCCAAAACTTGGCGGCGAACTGAGGGCCGCGATCGGACACCACATCCGACGGAAGGCCATGCGGACGAAACACATGGTCAATCATAAGTTGCGCTGTCTCAGGTGCCGAGGGCAGCTTGGACAGCGCAATAAAATGGGCCGCTTTGGAAAAACGGTCGACCACCACTAAAATGGTAGTATTGCCTGAAGATAACGGCAACCCCGTGATGAAGTCCAGGGAAATATGACTCCAGGGACGGGTGGGAATGGGTAGGGGGCGAAGAAAACCCGAGGGGGGAAGGTGAGAGGCCTTGCTGCGAGCGCAAACCGGACAAGCTGCGACAAATGAGCGTACGTCTCTATCCAGACTAGGCCACCAGAAACGCCGGGATAAAAAGTCCCTAGTTCGATGAACCCCTGGGTGCCCGGTGAGTTGGGAGGCGTGGCCCCATTGGAGGACCCGCGACCTAAGACGAGGAGGCACGAAAAGACAGTTTGCCGGTGCCCCACCTGGACTTGGGTCTGAGCGCAAGGCTCTCTGCACCGCTGCCTCAACCTCCCAAATAACCGGGGCAACAATGAGGTCAGTGGCGATAATAGGCTCAGGAACTGAGTCTGTCTCAGAACGGTCGTAAATCCGCGAGAGAGCGTCAGGTTTGACGTTTTTAGACCCGGGGCGATACGTGATAATAAAATTAAATCTTAGAAAGAATAGCGCCCACCTAGCTTGCCGTGAATTACGCCTTTTAGCCAGCTGAACGTATTCAAGATTCTTATGATCCGTCCAGACAGTGAATGGATGTTCCGCTCCTTCAAGCCAATGGCGCCATTCTTCCAAAGCCAACTTGACCGCAAGCAATTCTCGATCCCCTACGTCATAATTCCTCTCTGCCGATGTTAGGGCGCGAGAGAAATAAGCGCAGGGGTGCATCTTGTGGTCAAGTGGCGAACATTGGGAAAGAATGGCTCCGGCGCCTAGCTCGGAGGCGTCTACCTCTACCACAAAGGGCAGGGAGGGGTTGGGAGTAACCAAGATGGGTTCGGAAGTGAACCTTCTCTTTAATTCGGCAAATGCTGAAGCTGCCTTCGAATTCCATTGGAACTGGCTGCCAAGGTTCTTCTTAGTGAGCGCAGTAATGGGCGCTGCTACCGCACTAAAATTTCGAATAAATCGCCGATAAAAATTCGCAAAACCTAAAAAACGTTGTATCTGTTTTACGGAAGATGGCGTGGGCCAGTTCTTTACAGCGGAAACCTTCTCTGGATCCATCTGTACCTTACCCTCCTTAATAATGAAACCCAAAAATGAAACAGAGCCTGTGTGAAAGACACACTTCTCTGCCTTTACAAATAATTGGGCTTTAAGAAGTGCAGCAAGAACCTGACGAACGTGACCGACATGTGTGGTAAAATCGGGCGAAAATATTAAAATATCGTCAAGATACACGAAGACGAATTTTTCCAGCATCTCCCTCAGCACATCGTTAATCAACGCCTGAAACACAGAGGGGGCGCTAGTGAGCCCGAACGGCATGACGCGATATTCGTAGTGACCGCTGTGCGTGTTAAAAGCGGTCTTCCACTCGTCGCCCTCGCGAATACGAATGAGGTTATAGGCGTTTCGTAGGTCCAGTTTCGTAAAAATAGACGCCCCCTGAAGGCGCTCGAAAGCGGAGTTCATAAGAGGAAGGGGGTATCTGTTCTTGACTGTTATATCATTTAAGGGCCTGTAATCAATACAGGGTCTGAGGCCTCCGTCTTTTTTTTTAACAAAAAAAAAACCCGCCCCTGCAGGCGAGGTAGAAGGTCTAATAAAACCATTAACCAGAGCCTCCTCAATATATTTGTGCATGGCTGCGCTCTCAGGGATGGACAACGAATAAAGAGACCCTCTAGAGGGGGTAGTGCCTGGGTATAGCTCAATAGCACAGTCATAAGGTCTGTGAGGTGGTAATGAAGTGGAACGTTGTTTGCTAAATGTCTCCGCCAGATCGGCGTACTGTTTGGGAACATTAGCGGGCAACTGGAATTCGAGTGTTCCTCCCACTTCAACATCCTCAGTGTCCGAGACAGAATGAATCTCCCAATCAATCTCTGACTCGGACATCATCTCCTGCCACGCAGGAGGTAGTTCCGCAGAATAATCCCAGTCTAAACTCTCTTCTCCCTTCTCGGAGGGAACATGAGAGGACTGCTGGTTACTACCGTAATTATCCTCACTATCTGAGTCAGACTGAGCATAATCCTCACCCCCTTTTCTCAACAAAAACTGACTGGTGACATCACAGTGGCGTTTGCATCTGGGACTCCATTTTTGAATAACGGGTCCCGCCCGCCCCCAATTAATGTGTGGGTTATGGCGAGTGAGCCAGGAATGACCCAAAACCAGTGGATAAACTGGGGATTCCACTAAAAAAAACTGAATCTCCTCCGTATGTTTGCAAAACGGAACGCGCATGCGTATAGCGGCGGTAACCCGGGAGATGGTGCCAGTACCTAGGGGGCGGCCATCTAGAGCCGTGACTAGGCGAGGTAGAGATAACGGGTGGGTGGGAATTTTATGGGCTTTAACCCAGTTGGCATCGACGAGGCATTCAACTGCCCCTGAGTCAATGAACGCTTTGCAGGGAATCTGGCGGTCGTTCCAACGCAAATAAACCGACAGGAAGGTCCGAGGGTAATTTAATTCTTGTCCCGCTACGCGACTCGGTTCCACTAGCGGGACTAATCTTTTCCCACAAGTTTGGGACAGTGGTCCCTTAAATGGCCCTTCCTCTTACAATAATTACACCGCCATTCACGGGACTTAGCATCCCCTCTTTCGCGCATGGAAGAGCTATCGACCTGCATGGACTCCTCCTGTTCAATGGGAGCAACAAAGGGACTGTGAACCGGTGCTGGCGTGTGAGAGGAAGAGTAACGAGGTGGGTGCTGTTTAAAACCCTTATGAGTCCTCTCCTTCTCTCTCTCTCTAAACCGGTTGTCCAACCGAATGGCCGTAGATACAAGAGCCCCGAATGTAGCGGGTGGCTCGATCCCCGCAATAGCGTCCTTTATGTTCTCTGATAAGGCATTAAGGAACAGAGCACATAGAGGCTCATCGGACCACCCTGTCACTCCCGCAAGGGCACGAAAAGTAATAGAAAATGCGGCTACGGTGTCAGTGCCCTGACGAAGACGGGTTAGACGCATGGCAGCTTCTTTGCCAGCAACGTCCTGATCGAACACTGACACCATCTCCGCCATAAGCCGCTCCGTATTACTAACAATGGTAGAATTCGCTCTAATAAGTGGGTCGGCCCATGCGAGAGCATTACCGGTCAAGAGAGAGAGAATAAAGGCTACTCTGGACTCTTGTGCCTGAAACCGCGAGGGTTGTATTTTAAAAAAAATTAGGCATTGTGTCAAAAACCCCTGACATCTGCCGGATTCTCCATTATACCGTAAGGGGAGTTGGAGTCTTGGCTCCCTTACGTCAGGTGTAAATGTAGGAGGAATAACCTGTATAGGTGCTTCTGCAACTGAGGGAGAATCGGACCTGAGGGAGAGAGTACGGATCATTTCTGCCAGATCTTGTAGCGCTACAGCTTGTAACTGCATCTGCTCGTGTAAAGCTTGCTGTGAGTTTTGCAAGGCACGAATACTCTCTCTCTGGTCCGTCAGGGCTACCTCCTGATCGGAAATGATCACTCTGAGATTGGCAACTACTGCTGGAAACTCCCCTGTGGCTTCCATGTTCTATGAGGGATCTCTGTCCGAAAACAGAGATGGGAATATTGGAGATCCAAATGCACGTAGTTGACCAGTCTTAAAGTGTTCGTAAGAACACCACTAATACGGGCAATAATCCGTAGTGGAGAAACAACTAGAAATGAAAGACTAAACCTCGCAATGTAACCGAGGAGCTCGCTAAACGAGCAAAACAAAGGAATAAGCACTAACGCTTATCTAACTCCGTTTGTTGGAGCGAACAAAGAAAACCAAAACTATAAGACCCCTATAACTGGAGTCAGCGCAGTTAGAGCGCTCGTCGGTAGAAACGGTAACTAAAAGAAAATAAGCAGACACGCTTATCTTACTCCCGTTATTGGAGTGAAAACTAAAAGGAAAACCGAGAACTCAACAACCCAAACCTTTCCTGGGGAAGAGCACTCGTAAGTAGAGTAAATAACGAAAGAAACAAAAGAACCTTCCTTTCTTTCTAACACCCTATATTCTAAACCCCTTTTCGTTTTTTAAACTATCTTACTTTCTATTTCTCTATACCTTGTTACCGGCTCGAATGTTAAGTGGAAACAACATGGAAGCAATGAGAGCATCCAGAAGCGGGGTATAAATAGTGAGCGGAATTACCTGCCAGGTGAACTCACTAATGGCCAGGTGAACTCACTAATGACAAGGTGAAAACAAAACCTGTGACGGAACACAGGGAAATCCGATAGATTACCGGTAAACGATAACGACGAATAAAACGACGTAGAGATAAGGGAAGAAAAGTCAGATCCATGACAGATTAGAATATCATGATCTAGTGGTTGTAGGTTCCTGTATTCATACTTTTGTCATCAGTAGTAGATAAAACTAAATTGTAGTATAAAGCCTAGTTGAACCAGGAGTTGTAGTATGTGCATGCACGTTTACCTTTGCAATGTCCCTACAACAGACATTCTCGCTTGGAGAGAGTTCAGTGCTGTGACCACATGTGCACCTGTTGAAATGGAAACCGATATTATTTATATCTTGTGCCACGTAGAGGGATCTGCAACTCCAGGCATCGTGTCACGATTCTACTGTAATGTCACATTTTATTTTATTTTCTTGTCTTTGTTAGATTTCTTGTTTATGTCACGTATTGTGTTTAGTCTAGTCACGCCACGTTTTATGTTTTATTCTTGTTACGTTTAATTTTTATGTCATGTCACGTTCCATGTTGGATTATTGTTACGAGTTAATTTCTTGTCATGTCACGTTTTATGTTTGATTCATGTTACGTTTCCCGTTCATTGTTTAAGCATACATATTTCCATGTTTTTCCGCAGCCTTGCGTTCATGCTGTTTCTTTCTCTTGCTGTCGCTCACGCTTCCCTAATTGTTTCATTCTCACGTGTCTATTTACTAATCTACTAACGTTAGATCAGGATTGGGTAATACTAACTCTCTAACCATGTGTTCATGTTTACCTTACGTTTCTCGTGCATGTCATTTACTAATTTACTAACGCTAGGTCAGGATAGGTTTATGCTTACGAGTACTAATTATCTTGTTACCTTGTCAGCCTTCCACACCTGATTTCCATTCGCATGCTGCTCTCAAGCTAAGTGTCTGCACTTGTCTACACCTGCATTTAAGCTCAGTGTTCATGTCATGTCTCTGCGAAATTGTTGCCTGTTAGTTTATCTACTGTCACTTTTGAGCGGTTATCCATTGTCTGACTACTGTTATAGATCCAAGCCTGTTTACTGACCATCGTTACTGCCAGCCTATCGTTTCTACTGCCTGTTTTTGACCATGAGTTTTGCCTGCTGTCTGTTTGTACCTCTGCCCCATGGATAGGACTTCGGTCTGACTCCTGCAACGCCCTACGACCAACGAACTCTGCTTAACCCCTGAATTGTACTTCTGCTCTGCTGACAGCTACTCTGGTTACTGAACTTGTGCATGGATACCGATTTCGAGACTGCCTTCTCCCTCTGTACTGTATTTTTGGTTGTTGGCTGGATTTATTGGTTTTTGGACTTTGCTTGTGTGACTACGATTTTTGGATTTCCCCATAATAAAGCCCTTGCGGGCATTTATTATTATTACGTCTGTGTTCTGAGTCGTGCATTACGGGTCCAACCCTCATAAAACTTCGCTAATTATTCATAAATACCATCATCGATTCACTCGTAAATTACACCCAAATAAAACGCTACAATACTTGCATACAGGCACAAGTGCTGCTGTTCATATTTCAGAATGTAGCTAAAATATCAGATCGTGTAAATGATTGAGTTAATTAAATATTTGGTAACTGGTGGCAGTAAAAACCTGCATACACACTGGTCCGTGAGGCCATGGGTTACTATTTGTACAGCGTGTGATTTGTTTTTTTTGCTGGATGCATCAATCTCAAAGTTGGCTCTTCAATGTCGCTGCCCTCCTAGCTGGCAGCCACGGTCAGTAGTGTAGTGTAGGGGTATACGCATGTATACGCCATATACCCACTTCTTTCTGAGTGGGCATTGCATTGTGGGCACTTCTTAATTCCCTCTGAAGCGTCTATTTTTTGCTTGAAACCTTTCCCTTGGAAAAATAATTATTATAAATACAAATCCGACCAAACTGCCGTTTGAAGGTATGATGATATGATATGATTCTATTATTTATTCAGTTATAATTATCTCAAACTAGCTGCCCTCTCCATAGGCCAGGGGTGCGTCCCAATAGTATATATCTGTGCCCCGGATACAAATCTTTGTGTTTTAATCTAATGTTGCTGATTACATCTTAATTGCGTATAAATGGTTACATATGAATTAATGTCTCGACGCAAACCGCAATGTTAGGTACATTGTATATTGCACATGTAAATACTTGTACTGAAAACCAAGGGCGTAACTTTGGTTTGAACATTGGGGAGGTTGAGATGCATAGACCCTGAGAACACCAACCCTCTAGGGGGGTCAGGGGGCATGCTCCAGCGGAAGATTCTTTTAGAACAGCTGTAAAATTATCTTTTTTGGTGAATTTTAAGGGGGAAATACTTAAGACTACTGAGCAAAAACATGAGAATAGTTTAATTACCAAAGATGTTTACACACCTTGGACACACCTGGGACATAGGCCTATTTGTAAAAAGCAATAACTAAATGCTTTTATACCACAGTTTAGCAGTTCAAAGAACAGCTGAAAAAACTTGTCAGAAATAGGTCGGAATTATTAAAATACCTATAAACCATGTAAGTACTTTTTAGTGTGTTTTCCATGAGTAGCCTAGGCTTATCAACAGTACAGAAGCAAACAACTATGCAGTAGAGAACAACATGCTTTTTAAGATCTAATTCTGTCAGTAGCCAATCAGCCTTAGCCTAATTACTATTTCGGACAACTGCTCTAAGTAGCTCAATGCAACTCATCTAGCAGGCTCTGAGGCTTTTCGCAGCATGTTAAAAGACCCAATCATCACGGAGATATGATAATGTTTTACTTTGTTGTAAGTGCATAGAGCTAGTTTGTTTGTACCGCAACGTTGTTCGCTAACCGGAACTCGCAGGACGGATAGCGTGATAATGTTCCGATGGGTTGGTTGTTTGATCTAGAAACACCCTAGCTTTCTCTCCACATCATAACAATTTTGACTGTTTGATCCTTACCGTGGCAGCCTGCCACTGACACGCGTGTTAGCTAGCTAGTAAAGGCAAGTGTATATGGAAAGCGAGCTAATGTTAAATAACATTACCTAACTAACGTAAACTTATTATACGTATTGCTGGTCCACTCAACCAACGTCAACAAACAATTTTAGAAAACGTAGCTATTTATAACGTTAACATTGTGCATGAGAATAGATCTACCATTCCATTCCCTCACGTTTGTCTGGACGGTGGCTGTCCTGTGTGACTGGCAGCTTGGTACTAGCAAGAAGCGGGGAGGAAAAGACTGACACAGAGGCGCAACAAAGTGTACAATTGACAGGGGTGTTAGACCAAAACAGTGTAGGCTATTGATTTAACTAGGGGAAAAAATGCTGATTATATCAAGCTTATAGCCTATTAAGTTAAGCCTATGCCTAATGACAATTAAAAACTGCCCCTTTTATAACTGGCACAAAAAAAAACGAGCAATCCATATAGGCTCCTTTCATTTGCGACGATGCTTCATTTCATGGAAGTGAGCAGCTGCTGATTTGAAATTGAATGTCTTGTAAGTTTTAGAGCAGCTTGAGATATGCGTAACCTTCTCATCCTGGAGGCGGCTTCTGAGTGCGGTTTTGATCCGGTTTCCCTGCTCTGCTGGCACACTTGACACGTGAATGACACAGGCCATCTTTGCCACCTTCGCCCAATTGGGATAAATGTCGGGAAATTCTCGGATCAAAACTTCACAGGCTGACGATTTGAAATAGCGGATTTCGTCAGAGTAGCGTTGTCTGATTTGCGGTGATAATAGGCCTAATGATAAATTGCCATGGTTTTGAGACTAAATATGTTACTATTTTGCAAAGTAAAAATTTTTTTTTTGTTTATTTACCGGCCCGAATGTCCGGAGGGAATTATATTTTCCGGCCTTTGTCATAAGAAAACGGTCAAAACCGGCAATTGTCAGCCTAACGTGACCCCTGGGGGGCACCGTGGATCAGGCTAAGCAATGTTTATCTGTCATGTTGGCAATATTCTCTGAATGTCTGTTGTCTGTGTCATTATTTTGAGTGTGTGAGATGGCAGTACATAACCTAAAGTACACCAAGACCTGGCTAAAGAGCCACCGAGCCGCCACTTAATTTAGGACTAGATGCCAAAAAAATTTAATTCTAAAAAAGTACCGGGCTGCACAGAAAGACTGATAATCAATAAAATATTTTTTTATTCAGAATCTGAAAGATGTTTTATTTTGAAAAATGACCGGAACCATCCATCTGTGCGTCTGTGTCTCTTGAGACATGTCAAGACGCTCGTCTCAGTCACGTGATACTTTACATCAAAAATTAAGCCCACAAGCTAGAAAAAATTAGTGGAAAACAAACATCTTTAAAGAGCTTCTTTGGAAAGGGGAAAAGACCCAATGAGGAGACAGAAGAAGAAGAAGAGCCTACGACTTCCAAGAAAAATAAAGCTGCATTTAAAAGACAATATCAGGAGTCCTACTTAAAATACGGGTTTATCGCTAGAGGTGATTCTCATGCGCCAAGCCCGCTCTGCATAATATGTGGCGACAGGCTAGCAAATGAGGCAATGAAGCCTTCAAAACTGCTTCGGCACATGGAGACCAAGCACCCTGCATTAAAAGACAAGCCTTTGGAGTTTTTTTAAAGAAAAAAACGTGAACATGAAGGACAGAAGCAATTACTGATGGCCACCACATCAACAAATGTGAGTGCACTGAGAGCATCATACTTGGTTGCTAACCGCATTGCTAAGGCGAAGAAACTGTTTACTATTGGTGAATAATTGATCCTTCCCGCCGCTAAGGACATTTGCAGTGAACTTCTAGGAGAAGCTGCAGTAAAAAAGATAGCACAAGTTCCTCTTTCGGCTAGCACCACCACTAGGCAAATTGAGAAAATAGCAGAGGACATTGAGACACAATTGTTGGAGAGGATTAATAAGTCACCGTGGTACGCAATCCAAGTTGATGAGTCTACTGATATTGACAACAAGGTAATACTACTTGTTTATGTGCAATCTATCAGGAGGATGTGCATGAGGATATGTTATGTGCACTATTGTTACCAACCAACACCACAGCTGCAGAACTATTCAAGTCTCTGAATGATTACATATCAGGAAAACTGAATTGGTCCTTTTGTGTCGGCATATGCACGGACGGAGCTGCTGCCATGACTGGAAAGCTTTCAGGTTTAACTGCTCGGGTTAAGGAGGTAGCACCCGAATGTGAGTCTACGCACTGTGTCATTCACAGGGAAATGCTGGCCAGCCGAAAAATGTCACCTGAATTGAACAGTGTATTGAATGATGTCGTTAAAGTTATTAACCACATCAAAGCACATGCCCTTAACTTGCGTCTGTTCGAGCAGCTTTGTGAGGAGATTGACGCAGATTACAAACGCCTTCTCTTACACACATAAGTAAGATGGCTATCTAAAGGGAGATCATTGGCCAGAGTGTTTGAGTTACGAGAGCCGCTACGAAGATTTATTTCAGAAAAAAATCACCACTTGCAATTTCAGTGACAAGGAATGGGAATGGGTCGCAAAACTCGCTTACTTGTGCGACATATTCAACCTGCTCAATTAACTCAATCTGTCACTCAATCCGCGCTGATTCACGATCACCTGTCTTCGCTTTTAAAAGAGTTTGAGCGGTACTTCCCAACTACAAAAGACCCACGAACTGCGAAAGAATGGATCCGCAACCCATTTGTGAACAAAACAGGTGAATCTAGCCTGTCCGTGCCAGAAGAAGATCAACTGCTGGAGATTGCAAATGACGGTGGCCTTAAAAGTTTGTTTCAGACAACAACTCTGCCGGTGTTCTGGATTAAAATCAAGGCAGAATATCCTGAGATCGCCAAAAAAGCACTGAAAACCCTGCTTCCATTTCCAACATCCTATCTTTGTGAAGCGGGGTTTTCTGCAGTGACAGTGACAGTAGACTGGATATAAGGAACACACTTCGGGTGTCATTACCCCTAGATTGGACCGGCTTGTTGCAGAGACACAAGCTCAGGGCTCCCACTAATTCAGCATAATGGTGAGTTGTATTTTTGATGCACTTTACATTTGTTTTTATGCCTGTCGTATCATTTTATTTCGTCATATTTATCCCCCCACACCTTGAAGGTCGGTCCGTGAAAATATTGTCTTACGTGAAACCGGTCCGTGGCCCAAAAAAGGTTGGGGACCGCTGACTTAGAGTAGCCGGTATTCACAGTGTACCCACTACTCCTGACGAACTCAACACCTTTTATACTAGGTTTGAACGTCAGCCTACCCCCACCCCACCCAAGGGAAACAACCCAGAGCCATTAGCTGTAGACTATCTGCCTGCCACCGACCCCCTCCCCTCTTCCCCTTCCTTCTCTCTCATCTTCACAGAGAAGGACGTCCACAAGCTCTTCGCACGACTGAACCCAAGGAAAGCCCAGGTCCTGACGGCGTCTCCCCAGCCACACTGAGGCACTGCGCTACCCAACTCTTTCCTTCCTACAACCAATCACAGACCCTCTTCTGGACCCACTACAGTTCACCTACAAAGTTAACCACTCTGTGGACTACGCTGTTAACCTCAGCCTCCACCACACATTGGACCTATGTCAGAGCTCTGTTTATAGACTTCAGTTTAGCCTTCAACACCATCCTCCCTGACTGTTTGCACACTAAGCTTTTAAAGCTCCAGGTACCCCGCCCAATCTGCGAGTGGATTACTGACTTCCTGACCAACAGGAAGCAGCAGGTGCAGCTTGGCACCCACCTGTCTGCCTCCCTCATCACCAACACTGGGGCTCCACAAGGTTGTGTTCTATCCCCCTATCTGTACTCTCTGTACACCAATGACTGCACCTCCAGCCACCCCTTCATCAAGTTCGCTGATGACACCACAGTCCTAGGCTTCATCAAGGACAATGATTGATGAGTCGGCCTACAGGAACACAGTGTCACAGCTGGTAGCATGGTGCACAGACAACAACCTGGAGCTCAATGTCAACAAGACAGTGGAGATGGTCATGGACTTCCGGAAACACCCACCCCCACATCCCCCACTACTCATCAACAACGCAGCCGTAAAGTTGGTGCAGTGCGTTCCTGAGTACCACCATCACCAGCGACCTGAATTGGGAGACACACTCATCTAATGTCATCAAGCAAGCACACCAGAAGATGTTCTTCCTCAGACTGCTCCGGAAGATGAATGTCTCCCAAAACGTTCACACCCAGTTCTACAGAGTCACTATCGAGAGTGTCCTCACCTACTCCATCACTGTGTGGTACCCCGCATCCTCTGCCCACACCAAACACAGTCTGGAATGCATCGTTCGAACAGCCAGGTGGCCAGGAGCAGTTGCCTGTGAGTGTTCTGCACGATGCCAGGGCCAGGAAGCGGGCCTGTAGGATAGTGGCGGACCCATCACACCCGGCACATTGCCTCATTAAAAAACTTCCATCCGGCCGCAGGTTCTGCTCCATCAAGACCAGAACCACCAGAAACCTGAACAGCTTCTTTCCTAGAAGCTGTTACTCTCCTCAATAACCCATTCTAACTCTCACCTTATCCCCGCCCACCACGCACCATCACTAGTGCCCCCCACCCCCTCCTTAACACACACACACACACACGCATACACGGACACACATGCACTTCATCACTATGGACCCAACCGTCCGTCCAGGACGCGTCATTTATTTTCCCAACGCAGTTCTGCCATACTTCAGCCATAACCACGCCCCCACGAGTTTTCATTGGATGATAGAAACACACAATTGAAATATCATATCAATTAGACATTTCATGAGCATCACGGCTTGTCAGAACAGCAGTAATGGGGATGGATATAGCTAATCATGGGATAGCGTGAACCAATAACGTTATGTCAACCAGAAGATAACGTTAAGTTAATTAAATGTAAAAGTAAATACTAGAGGGCTAACATTAGCTAGCTAGTTAGCTTTGTTTAACCACAGATTGGCAACGCATTCTCTCTCGTTTAACATAACATTTTCGGGCTGTACGACGATGGCTAACGTTAGCTAGAAGCAGTAACTTACGTGTTGGCGTCCGGCGTGCGTCTCTTCTGTGCGGTTTCTATGGGAACGCAGCTGTGGACACGTTTCCGGCGAGGCACGCGTCATACGTGTTTCTATCATCCAATGAAAACTCATGGGGGCGTGGTTATGGCTGAAGTATGGCAGAACTGCGTTGGGAAAAGAAATGACGCGTCCAGGACCGTGCAATATGCAACTGTTTTTTACTGCACATTATGCATACCATACTGTATATTGTAGATTATACTGTCTAGTATACTGCACATTATAACTTTTAACTTATAGCTTTTTAACTTTTTAATTCTTTGCTGACTGCGCTGTATCACCAAGTCAAATTCCTGTGTACATTGTACATTTGGCGAATAAAGAGATTCTGATTCTGATAAGCTTTGCCACCTGCCTACCACTCCGAAACATCGCCTGTCCTCTCAATCTCCACCATTGCTTCTGCCCCGGCCGCTACTTGTGGCTCGGCAGCAGCTAGAGCTAACTGTTCAAACTGATACGGCTCTGGTCTGTCTTGGCCTCCAGGGGAATTAGGGGATTCTGGAGCAGAGAAATCCTCCACTTCCTCTAATGACATCTCGGTCGCAACAGACTCATTGTCACTTGCCTCCATGATCTGTGTGTGTGTGTGTGTGTGTGTATATGAGTCACCGAACGTATGAGTGAGAGAGTGGAACAGAGCAGCTGCTGTGAGCGCTGTCCAGAACAAAAGGAGCTGCGGTCTACTGGTGTCAAATTTAGAAAGAGGGCAGGGTCTAGCTTAAACCAGAGTGTTTTGTTACCTTTAAAGTGTTTAGAATTCACTGAGTGTGAGAACACTGGTATTGTTTTGTTTCTTTGCCTTACAATTATGGCTGTAACGCATACAATTAATATTTATTCATTAACATGGAAAACATTTTTAAAGCAGATAATCACATTTTTGTTATACTTATTTATTTGGAAAACACTTAAAATGCTTCCCCTCCTACAAAAATTGACCAATTTGTTCAACGGTTAAAATTTAACAACAAATTTAATCTTGGTAGGCACTTTGCCAGTTAGATCAGCACTCCAGCCCTAAAGTCTTGGCTCAATCGAACCACATGGTGGTGCTATAGAGATCCTAACATCCTAAAAAATTCACTAAAAATCAGTTCATCTATTACTTTTGCAAGTTCTTCCTGAATTTCTTGGCTGATTCTTGTGAAACTTGGCACATTCCTCAAGGGTCTCACCTCACAACCCATTTCCTAATCCGGTGGCAATTGGCCACTTGGTGGCGCTATAATAGTTAGTTGAAATTGCAATTATTTAACAATCATAACTCCTCACTATTTGACCTAGAGACTTGAAACCAATGTCTGTAGATGTCCCTCCTCACAAAAAACAAACAAATTTGCCTGAAGGAATGATAAGACCATGGTATTTTACCTCAGCTCACATACCATTACATTGGCTTTTCCTTTCTTGTGGTTATGTCAAAATATGGCCAAATGACGATCCAATGATTTTGCAGTGGGATTTTCACAAAAATGCTAATAATTTAAAAACCGTTTAACAGTTACGATACTTGGTAGGTGCATTGACAGTTAGATCACTCCAGTCCGAAATGCTTTGCCTAACCCAACCACATGGTGGTGCTATAGAAAAGCTGCTATAGAAAAAACGGTCAAGGAAAATCCGTAATAAGCTTATAACCACATTATGTATGGCTATTAAGGTATGTATTGAGCACCAATAAAGCGCAAGGAATAAATACCATTGGAATCTCATTAAATTTCAGTCTATCTATATCTCTTTATTCCTGTATGCTGAAAAAGAGGGTGGAGTCGAAATGGGTCCATAGTGACATAGACGTCAAAAGTCAACCAATACATACTTTGATCTCATTACATAACTCCTCCCATAGTTTGAGGCGAATAACACCGTCCTGTTCCACAAATAAATCCTGTCTGAAGTCTGAACCAAACGCTTGTTTTGTTTGCCCTTGAGAATAGCTGTCCGCGTTATCAGCATTTGGATTTGGAATAGTTAGAAAGTGTTTATTTTTTCCCGCTCTCCTTATCCCTATACCAATTTTATCCCTCTCCCAATCTTTCACCTTTTTTATCCATCCCTCTGTGGTGCTAGCTAATAACATTAGCTTGCTCCTTGCACAGCTCAGCATGGAAACGAACTAATCACTCACGCATCATTTTTACTTGGTGCACTGCTCAATAGTCAGATAATATATTGAAAATAATAGATAGTTAAGATTTTGCCAAATAAACCATGCCTTGGAAATGGTTTTGTCGTATTGTTCAGTAACAAAAATACAATGAGAACCATTATCCACCGTGTCCAAGTACTTAGTTGCCATTCATGTAATTTTTGTTTGATTAGCAACCAAAATGAATGAACGGGCCTTTAAATACATTTTAAAAACTTGATAAAACCTACCATTATTAAATGACTTGTGTGGAACATTCATGTGGTGAAACGTCGCCTTGCAATTTAGCTTGCTTTAAATAGACTAACGTTAGATCAAACGGTTGCAATACTCTTAGCGTTTAAGTTAACTTAACTTTGATTGCGAGCTTGCATGTGATATTTATCTATTGAAAGCAGCCGCACTGTATTTTACTTTGAATTGATTGCATTAATTCCTCGCCGCATTCAAACCATAGAACTGTATAAGAGCAATTCTGTGGTTCAAAAATGTAGGGCTGGATGACATTACATTACATTCATTTAGCAGACGCTTTTATCCAAAGCGACGTACAGTAAGTGCATACAGAAAGGTCATCGAAGTAACTACAGAACAGATAAGAAAGCACATTCTTCCCATACAGTAGCAGCTATCCCTAGTAATGAACACAATGCAGTTCAAAGTGAACTGGGTAAATCAGCTCTAATACAATTCTATTCTAACTATTATAAACTTGACTGTCTTGAGTACACAGTTCAACAAGAGCACAAACCATGAGGTCCTAGATAAGTATTAGTCCAGGTGGAGTCTGAAAAGGTGCGTTTTCAGGCCACGACGGAAAGTAGGCAGGGTTGGCATGACGTCGATGGCACTTGGGCTGAGGGCGTGGATTTAGACCACACCCCTACAATCCGGAGTCCTTTCAAGACTGTTTATTAGCTGACTTTGAGATGTATATTAATATACCTATTCACATTTTTGTGAAAAGATATTTGGTGGGTGTGTAGCAAATACATCCCTCTGTGGTATGTTGTGGTTATTTGGAGTTTTTAGAATCCCTTGACCATCACTTTAAAAATCACTGTTGCATCAGACAGTTGGCATGGCATAGTCCGTCGTCTCAGTTGGAACATATGTGACAGGTAAAATGGTCCACAAGTAGCATGGGGTCATTTATCTGTTTTTGTAGTTGGTGAAAGTACAGATCCTGAGCTTACAAATTGTGTCTCATACACTGCAATATTCAAATATTTGAAGAAGATAATGCTTCTTTGAATGTTGGTAGACCTTAAAACACTTTCCTGAGAAAACTGCTCTGAAAGATTTGCCAAAATTCAGACCTCAGGCTGGCAAACTTAAAGGGTAACAAAGCACTAAAACCACTTATTTTAGGTGATAACTGATACATTTACCTTTTTCCCCATAGAGTTCTATAGGAAAATGAGTCAGGAGAAATAACCCTTGCAGTGATCCATCCACATCTACTCCATATCTGGCAACAGAGTGATGGTTTGGGGCTCGTTCGATAGCTCAGACCCTTGATGACGTACAGCCATTTAGCGAGCCATGTGTTCCATACTGTACCAGTGTAATTTACAGCTGAATCTAGTCTCACCCCCAAATGCCCATAGAGATCAGTGCAAATGCAGAGGTTATAGTATCGCTTGTAACAGTACCTGAAAATAAGATATCCTCCTGAGACCCGAGGAAAAAAAGTATCTTCAAATTTATTTTTTCTTATGATTTCCTGCTTATCTTACAATTTAGCTTTTTTCAAATGTACCTTTATTTTAAATTTTACAGCATGTCCATTATAATGGACCTTAGGACAATAATCATGTAAAAAAACGCCAAACTTTAAGGATAAAGAAAATTAATCAGATTGTGGCTCTGAACTGATTTTAAACCAACATCAAATGGCTGTGAACTGATTTTAAACCCCTCTTCCTTCTCATTCTACCTCTCCTCTCTGTCTACCTCTCATTCTACCCCTCCTCCTCATTCTATCCCTCCTCTCATTCTACCCATCCTCCTCTCAGGCAACAACCTAGCACCTAGCGGTGATACTCCTGGAAGCAGTTCCTCTTTTTGGTAATGCAGAGAAACATCTTGCATTTGGTACACCTCATGTACGTCTTCTTCTTGCAGCCCTGGTTTCTGCATCTTTCTGCATGCTTGATATTCACCATCTCTGGCATGTGCCTGGCTCCTATTCTGCGCACAGATGGCTCTGGTTGTGGGATCCTCACTTTGGTTGGTGGCTCATCTGCGTCACTGTCTTCACTGCTGTCATCATGTATTGGACTCTCCAAGAGCTCGTCTGCCAGGTGCAGTTTGAAGTCCAGGTACTGTTCGGTGTCTTTGGCTGGTCGGGCCAGGGCTTTGCTGTCAGACTTGTATTGGATCCAGGAGTTTGTGATGGCAACGTCAAAAAAGTGGGTGATCACACGTGACGTCCACTTCTTGGTCCTACTCGACATCCGATAGAAGCTCAGCATGCGGTCGCAGAGGTCCACGCCACCCATGATGTCATTGTACTCCCTGATCACGGCTGGTCTTTTCACCTGGACATGGACTTTGTCTTTGCTGGACCATCTGGTGCAGATATCTTCTGGATCTATCCCATGCGCAGTGGAAGCCATCAGTACTGGTTTGTTGTCGAACCATTTTGTGACTGCCAGCTCAGGACTCTTTCTGACCACCGCCACTGATGCTCCTCTCCCCTTTTTTCTGAACTGCTTGTCGTCGGGCAGCTGGCACACCTTTGGGACTCGATTCTTCATTATCGTCCCAGTTGCTGGAAGACCCTTTGCCAATAAGGCATCCATGAGATCGATTGTGGTGAAATATCGGTCGAAGAATATCTGACTTCCTCTGGGAACAGATTCAACCATGCGTAGGACTGATGCTGCTCCAACACCCAATCTTTGGGGCCCAAATGTATTCTTCCCTTGGAAGACCTTGAAATCCAGCATCAGTCCATTTGGCGAAGCAAGGACGAAGACCTTCAAGCCAGTAGGGTTTGGCTTCCCCGGAACGAATTGCCTGACGGGACACTTGCCGGTGAAAGGGATGATCTGCTCATCAATGCACACTTTTGCAGACCTTGGTAGGCTCAGACATCCTTTCGTCACGTGGTTGAGTAGAGGCCTAACTCTCCAGAGGATATCTTCTTTCTTTTGTTCTTCACTTATGGCCAGGTCATCAACGATCTTGACAGAGTTGCGGAGCTTGAAGAACCTGTCCCTTGACATTTTGTTTATGATAACTGGCACTTTAGTTTTTTTCGCCCAGAACATTCTGATTCTTGGGTACCCAAGGCAGGCCATGTGGACTGATATCCCGAAGAGGATTTTCATCTCCTGTGCAGTCGTGTGGAGTGACTTCCCTGTGGTTTGAACCTGTTGAAGAATTTAAACATTATAAATTCAACTGTAACAGGAAGTGAGTTCAGTTCTGTACCCTGGCCTGCCAGTGAATGAATGAATGAATGAATGAATGAATGAATTAATTAATTAATGCATGAATCTACTCCATTTACAAATGTCTACGAGTAAACAGACAAGCCTTTGTAACTCTGATTCAAGACCAATATTAATTAATCATAGAAAGAAAAATAGAAATTCTTTAACATACCTCTCTCTGATTTGTAAATGTTGCCAAATCTTCAAACACTTTGTCGTCAATGTACTGCGAGAAGTACTCAATTGGGCTCCAGTCTTCACGAGTTGTAGGATCATCTTGAAACTCAGGAGGCCCAGGTAGCACAGGTGTGAATCTATGATGGAAAAACCAAAAGGATTAGTAGACTGCAACTTTGCATTCTATAAATGCGTTTTTCGATCCGGGATACTTGTGACTAGCTAGCCAGTGTCTTGCTAAGTCAGGGGATTGCGGAAAAGATCGCGAAAAAGATCGCGAATTTCAAAAAATGAAATGATGAAAATCAAAAAACTGAAATGACCCTATTAAACTATTTTTTATTGCTGAAATGCAGCATAACAGGTGCCCTTTAATTGATAGAACTGAAGATATGATCCCTGTGTAAACATGAAACATACGTGCTGCTGTTGACCCACAGTGGACATCTTCCCTGCTCATCACTGTCTGTCCCTGTGTCTATAGCTGTGTTCTCATCTGAGCTTTCTAGATCATCATTTCCGTCTGCAACAGGTTCTGCCTCAGGTTCTGCCATAGGTTCAACCTCTCTCTCTCCTTCTCCCTCATCATCTGAGAGCCCCAAATCCGAGTTGTCCCCCTCAACTATTTTGTACAGGATCCTCTCTGCTTCAGTTCTGGCTCCTACAACAATGTTGATGCATGTTGAGGCAGATAAGGCATTGAGTACATTAAGATGGTCCCAATGTCCATTATAATTGACATTCATAAAAGGGCTATTACTTCAAAACCAAAATATTGTAACTGCTTTCTGAACTAAATATACTATTCCTAACATGTTAATAAACAAGAAAATATATGATTATCATAGTAAAAAAGAGAATAAATGGGTAATATTTGACTTACCTCTCCTCTTTCTGTAAAATGTCCTTGTGGGTATGCCAGCCATTTTGGATGAAAAGAAAGAGGAAGTTCCCAGCATCCCACCCTAACACATGAGATAGCACTGGAAAGCCCAGGATGTCCTCTTTACAGGACAACAGCAATTGGTAATGTAGCTTAAAAAACCAAAGGAATATGCATAGAGAACCAATGTCCACTAGAATGGACAAAAATGCATTGCTGGGTCTCAGGAGGATATCGAGAGTCTTTTGATGTTGATTTGTCACAGACTTCAGGAAGTAACAGCATGCAAAGGATATGCGACCAAATATTAAATATGATACTTTAAAAATATGTTAAAGCAAAATATTCTAATTTTCTGAGACACTGAATTTTGGGTTTCATTAGCTGTAAGCCATAATCATAAAAATTACAATAAATAAAGGCTTGAAATATTTCACTCTATGTGTAATGAATCTATATAATATATGAGTTTCACTTTCTGAAATGAGTGACAAAAAATATTGAACTTTTTCACGATATTCAAATTTTTTGAGCTGCACCTGTATATATAGTTTATTAAAAATAAATGGCATGGATAACTATTTGTACAGCGTGTGATTTGTTGTTTACTGGCCGCATCATTATAAGCCCAATCGAGGCAATGCGTGCCGCATTCTCCACCATTGCTTCTGCCTCAGCAGCAGCAAGCTTCACCAAGGCAGATACAGCCCCCAACCACAATTGCAACCACAATCGTTCCAACCACAATTGCAATCCCAGATTTTTTTCTTCATTAGGTACTTTTCATGATTAAAGGGACCTTTTACCCTCTTAAGCCACATTACTTCAGAAATAGCTATGCATGCCATGAAGAATAAAAGTACCATGTTCACATTGTGCTATATGACTAACAATTACATAAAGAAGAAGCAAAAGTTTTTTAACTGATCAAAATAAAGGCTGAAGTGAATGCTGTGGAAGTTTTAGTTTTAAATTGGTGAAAGTGTGGACACATGGCTAAAACTAACCATTTAGCAGATAAGGAAGAATTCAAAAATAATGCAAATGACAACATTAAAATTTCACACCTGACTTTGCACCATTATAGGCGTATGTAAAGTCCAAAGTCAGGTGTGCAATAGCAGGGTCCTGCTCTGGTCAGGTGTGCTCTGGGGGGCCAGACATTAGTGTTGTGCAGCAGCTGAAATTCTGTTGCTTCTGCATCACAATGCTCTCTGGCCATAACCACACCAGGTTTCAGAGCTGTAATAGAAAGAAGACAGGACATCAAACATTACACACTGCATTAGGCACTCATGTTTATAAAATAGAAAAGATAGTACAATGAAAATGACCTGAAGTGCTGGTAACTTAATCTGTGGGAGCCTTCGGAAGTAGCTGTTGTTTCCAGTTGTAGTTTTCAACAAGCACTGTGCCATCCTCCAGTCCAACGAACTGTGGGATGTTGTTTCACAGGAGAGCTGTCCCTCACAACCCTAGCGATGTCTGACAAAGTGTCCACTCCAGTCCTCCCGAAGCACTGCTTGATCAGACCGAAGCACCAGTCAAACTTAGTGTGGCCTGCAATCAGGAAGTGGAGGCCCAGTTTATGGTGGCTTCTGGTGCATGGTCCGCCAGGCACAGTACCACAGCAGAAAGTTATTCTTATTTTACACACTGCAGTTGTCACATTGCAGGTCCACATGTGTTTTCCCAACTCCATAGTTGTTGAAGAAGTGATGCATGTTGTCGATGACTGTTTTGCAGATATCCCTTCATCAATCAGATAGTTCACTTGCTTTGGCATCCCTTCACAGGAGGCACCAAACAAGCCACATTTCCGTGGAGTCAAAAGGTACATGGGTCCTGGCTGATGAGGCTTCAGAAGGGAAGTGGACCTGAGAGAGATAGGAAAGAAAGAGAAGAATAAATTGACAATCAACATCTGACAAACATAGTAATGTTTGGTAAACAAAATCAACAGTGATTTCGGATTCTCACCTCACCTGTGAAATCAAAACTGTAATGCATGGTCATTTCCCTGCTTGCAGGTGTGTAGGGGCCTAGAGACAGCTGCAAATCCTCACAGGTCTTGACGCAGGCAACTTTCATTTCCTGGTAGAATAACAGCTCCTTCACAACAAGATTGAGATGTTGTTCATGCTTCTTCAGCTTGGCTGATTTCACCTCGTCTGGCAGGTTGGCACTTCGGTGCACAGATCTGTCCTGAGTCTGGTGCTTGTTATCTGAGGAAGCATTGATTTCCACAGCCTTCTGAAGCTGTGCAGACTAACTACACAATCCCCTGAAAAGTAAAAGGAATAATGTAAATACTTATCCACAGAAGACAGTTCTATAATCTATTAAACTTCAACATGACTAAGTCTTATACTTATACTTAGACTTGGTTTTCTACTTCCTACTTACTTGGAGAGCAGACGTGTTTTCCGACTGCTCCTGCTCTTATCGCTTTTGCTTTTTATTTTTTCTGCTTTGCTTTGCTTTCTTACTTTCTATTTGTTTTATTTTTACAAAATTTAAACAGTTGAAGAGCTGATTTGTTTAATTGTTTTACTATTTAATCTATAAGAGAGACGGAGACTGAGTGGCTGTTTGGATGAACTCCGATCGTTCACGTCAATGTCCTGAAGGGAGAACGCACACTGGCTGGATCGTAAGACCTATTTTTATCCTCGGATTATAAACTATTTTTATCCTCTGGTTTTTTGGCTTGTCTTCACTTTCATTGCGTGTATTGTAGCGTTTTATCGGCTACTTTTTACACTACTGCTACTGCTACTACTGTTACTGCTACTACTGTTACTGCTACTACCATGGATTCCATGGTTAATTTATGCAACGAGGCTCTTCCAAAGTTTTTCCAAGGACTGGATGACTCGAAATGCAACCGTGAACTTCTTGGCAGTGGATTTGAAACATGTGTGACGATTTTTCAAAAGCTCTTTCAGAAGGTGAGTCGCCTGGAATGTAGAATTCTCGCATTAGAATCGGACAAAACAAAGGACACACGACCGATTATCCAAACTGCTAGCGAAAGTCATCAACTCGATACAGACGGTGAGTTGGTTCAACTTTCCTCCGACGGCTTTACACTTAAACACGGCTCGAAGAAAAAATACAATCAGAATTCCTATGCTAAGGTTACCAGCCAGCCTCCTCTGCCTCTAGGTAACAGATTTGAACCGCTTATGAACTTGCATGAATCATCCAACACGGAAGGCTATGAACCAGTGCAAAGCACAAATAGTGTAGTGAATGAGCTTAAAGCCCGAAAACAGACATTCATGGCAAATAAGCTAACGGGGCCTTTTCAGCACCAACCCACGGTTAACGTCACGGCCAGGAAAAGCATTCTCATTGTGGGAGACACCGCTGTGCGTCACGTAGCAGCTAAGAACGCCAGAACAGTCTATATCCCTGACGCGTCGGTCTCCGACATTGCAATTAAACTTCCCGAAATACTCAAGCTCCACAAATCGGTCAGTCACCTTATAATTCACATCGGGAAGAAAGACATTTACAGAGAGCAATCAGAATTACTGAAGAAGGATTTTATGGATCTTTTTAACTCACTCAGAGGGCTGAAAATGCAAACTTTCATCAGTGGCCCCCTGCCAGGTCAGGGAAGTAATCTGTTTTCTCGATCACTGAGCCTAAATGCATGGCTCTCCAAAACTTGCATTTTATTAGGACTTAATTACATCGAAAACTTCAATCTCTTCTGGGGACACAGAGCTTTTTTTATGCAAGATGGCATTCACCTGAACAAGATGGGCACAAAAGCCCTGTCAGATAATTTTATTTTCACCCTCCGGAACGCTACAACCTTCACAAATGACCACTTTCAGTGCAAGGAATTTATTTCAGTGCAATCACAGCCCGAGGGCCCTCCGAAGCACTCTGAGAAAAAGCCGCAGTCACACCTGTGGAAATCGCCCTGGGATTCTCCGCCCCTCAACAGTGACAACAAGCCACCAGCAGCCGCCCCCTATCGCTCGCCTACAAGTGATCTCCAAAAAGACTGTGAGGAGGTGACCGGCCCCAGGCCAATGGAGGCCTTTGGGGAATCTCTCCAGCTAACGGAATCTTTCCCACAAACGAAATCAGAGGACATGGAGCCCGACTCCACCGCTCTATCGTCTTCTTTTCTCTCCCTACATCCGAGAATGAAGGATTTAGTGGCAGGAGGTACAATTGTATCCTTCACTGCCAGCCCAAAGATTATTAAATTGGATCGCCCACCATTTCGTCCACCCACTCCCTCTTCACTGCACACCTCATTGCCAGCCCCTCCCAATGCACTACCCTCACCATCCCCCTCACCATCCCCTTTGCTCTCCACCTCTTCACCACCTCAAATGTCCCCCCCATCACTCCCCCACTCCTCTACTCCCATCTCCAATACCTCACCTGCCCCCCTTCCCAGTGTAGCGTCAACTCCACCTCCTAGACCTAGTAAACGCCCCTTCGTTCCCTCAGATAGAGCCCTTAGATCAAAACAGCATCAACACTGTGCTCAGAGCACAGCATGACCTTTGTTTCTCATTCCATCTATGATTACTGTGCAGAGAAAATGTAGGCCTAGACATAATATTGGTTGCAATCACAGTAACTTAGTCAATATCCTACTGAAACCCTTGCACTCTTCAAATCTTTTTGTACCCAGTCATTCACCAAAAACACTTAAGCTAGCCCTTTTTAATGTTAGATCCTTAGCTAATAAGTCCTTTTTAATTAACAATTTGATTACCTCCTATCAACTGGATTTTTTATTTGTGACTGAAACATGGCTAGACCAAGAAAGCAAGGCACCGATTCTTATTGAATCAACCCCTCCAAATTTTAGAAGTTTAGATGTTGTTAGAACACATAAGAAAGGAGGTGGAATTGCCACGTTTTTCAGGGATATTTTTAACTGCAAGCAGACATCATTTGGAGAATTTTTAACATTTGAATATCTTACAGCTATTTTTAAATGCTCCCCTAGAATTCTTTTAATAATTGTATATAGGCCACCGCAATACTCTGCTAACTTTTTCAATGAACTCGCTGAGTTGCTGTCTATTATCACTACTGAATTTGATGGCTTAATCATTGCTGGTGATTTTAATATTCATGTTGACAACCCAGAGGACAATAGAGCCAAAGAACTCTCTGTTTTGTTAGACGTCTTTGGACTGCAACAGCATGTGGAACGTCCAACTCATAATCGAGGTCACACTTTGGACCTTATCATCACCAAAGGTTTAAACATTTTTAATGTTACTGTAACTGACATTGCCTTATCTGACCACTATTGTGTATTATTTGACGTGTCTATTTCTCCTGTTATTCAAAACTTATCAGAAACTAGTACAAAACGACATATCAATGAAAATACCAGTGCACTGTTTATGGATGCAATCTTATTGGCCCCCACCTTGACTTCTATTCCAGCCTCAGTTAATGACCTTCTACATAATTTTAGCTCCAAAATCACAAAAGCTATTGACTCTATTGCACCTATTAGGGTTAAATCTATCTCTGGTAAGCAAAAAGCTCCTTGGAGAACTGCTCCATCAGTAACGTCTCAAAAAAGGGAGTGTCGTAAAGCAGAGCGCAGATGGAGAAAATCAAATCTCCAGATTTACTATGATATCTATAAAGAGAATCTTCAAACCTATAATACAGAAATAAGAAGCGCCAGACAATCCAATATAATTATAAATAATAACATAAATAACGCACGCACCCTTTTTAACACTGTTGATAAGCTAACTAATCCACCAGCATCTATGGCTCAGGAACTCCTATCTACCAGTAAATGCAATGAATTTAACCCCTTTGGTGTGGTACTGCACCATGCTCCGAAGGGCAGTGAGGGCTGATTTTTGCTGATCCTGAAAGGAAAAAAGACATTGGTTTCAGATAGCTGTCCATTGATACATTGTTTGGAAATGTGGCTAGCTAGATAGCTAACTGTTAAGCCAGAGAGCTTGTTAACTTAGTCAGTAAAGGCTTGGTTTGTGTTAAACAAAGACTGGTTACATTAGATAGATAGATAACGTTAAGAATATCACAACAAACATGCCTTCAAATAATACATTGTTTAGACAAGTGGCTAGCTAGACAAATATCTGTTAGCTTAGTCAGCAAAGGCTTGGTTTGTGTTAAACAAAGGCTGAGTCAGAATCAACGTCCTTCTATTCTATTGAGTATGCTAACATAGCTGAGTACACTGGATGAGAAAGTTGTTAAAGGGTAAGTACACCCGAGATCACTTTTTTCCGCCGTAAATGTGTTTGTATGCCTACATTATAATGAAACATTCATTCCTTCCATTATTTCATCAATTCTGAAATAATATTGTATATCATAAGAAACTGGTAAAAAAGCATCTTTGTGCTGCCCTCTAACAGTTCAAATTCCCTTTCTGCTCCCTACATTGTCCCCGCCCCAATCGTGATGTCAGAGTACCTCTTTGGAGGTACCTCTATGTCATATGAATAATTGTTGTCGCCCACAACGGAAACAGCCGGCACCTGATTGGTTAGACCCACTAGGTTCTTTTAGTTTCGGCTCCACGTTTTTAAACCGGAACAACGCGGCATCATGTTCATAAACTCCCTTATTCAACCTAAATAGTCCACTAAAATACGTTTCTAAAAATATTTGAGATGAGAAATAGGCCATGCAGTTGCTGAATATTGATTCATATTTGATCTGCAACGTCTAGTTTAACAGTTTGATCCGAGTTATACAGAATAATTTGTACATTGTACGTTCATTTATGCAAATGACGATGGACACAGCTCCTCCGCCCCCACCCCTCTTCCTCGCTCACCCCACAAAGTGTTTTTCAAAATTGTGTAGTAGGTGAAGACAGGCTGAGACAGTGGGTGTATTTACACTTTAAGTAGGAAAAATGTTCTGTAAATGTAGTGTACTTTAAATTCCCAGATGATATACTTACAGTCAAGCCGGAAAGTCTGAATACCCCTTTCACCTTCTCCACGTTTTATTACATTACAGACATATTCTACAATAGATTGAGTTCATTTTTTGTCTCAAAATTCTACACAAAATAGCCCATAATGACAAAGTGAAAACATGTTTTTAGAAATGTTTGCAAATGTATTAAAAATCGAAAAAACTGAAATCTTTTATTTACATAAGTATTCATACCCTTTGCTTTAACATATTTTTAAAGTATCATATTTAATATTTGGTCACATATCCTTTGCATGCTGTTACTTCCTGGTGCTTTCGTTCGCTTGGAATCTTCTTTGTCGGTTGAGTCATTTCGGAATCCTTAATACATGTCAATAAAGTTCCCAAAATAAGCATGTCTCTGTTGTCTGCTGATAATGTCGCTGTGTTCGTTCTCATTTTATAGGTTAATTCTGGACAGTTTTTGCCTACAAGAGTCCCGGTGTTGTGAATTCTCCTTTCGTCTTGGTTGGCATTTGCAGCCAAAGTTGTGAATTTTGTCCATTTCCTTTTCAAAATCGTGGTCCACTATCACCAGATCAATTACCTTTTCAACATCCATTGCCGTTACAGTGCCAGTGCCATTCTAATCCGAAAACAAACTAGTCAAACAAGTCCAGATCAGAAATGTTGTCCTCGTTTTACCAGTTGTTGTGTTCCCCATCAGATTCAGAATCAGAATTGTTACTATCATTCATAAATTGTAGGATAAAGCATTTCATGAATTCTCCATTGTCTGTGCTTCTCCAGGCATGTAAATTATTCAGAACAGTAGCAGTATTTTCAGCATTAAACAGAGGCCATGTGAGGTTATTTATGTGTGAGGCATACCGAAACTCAGAGCCAATTGAAACGAGGAAGGTGTTAATGGACAGCTGATTAGTCTGCTCCCTCAAACAGCCCTGGGCAAACATGATTTTAACAAGCATATTTGTGTTACTTATGACAGGTATTAGAGATCCTAAATATGTTGTATATTATGTTCAGTAACTTCAAAAACACTAACTTTCTTCATATGGAAAAATTATAATAATAATTTTACCAGCTCCCGTTACAATGATTTTACATTTTAGAGTCCACCTGTATCTTAATTTGTTCTAATTTGAGTTTGACTGAACTGGGCATCTTTCATTTTGTCTCCAGCCTTAAAGGGTAACAAAGCACTAAAAGCATTTATTTTAGATGAGAACTGATACATAAATTCTTTTCTGTGTTACTGATTGATTCTGGCCCAAAACTTTTACTGTAGTCAGCGCTAAACAGTGTAAACCCAAAGGATCTGACTCAGAAGTGTCTCTAGTGGTAAAACGTTAGGTACAGCACGTCCAGTCTGTCATTGGCCAGAAACTTCATCCAGCTGACATATGACTCTCGGTGATGAAATTGAAACTGTCCAGCTACGCCCTGAAGTTTTGGAGCGAGGTCATGCTATGCCCCAGCTATTAAAGTGAATATCAGCGGTTGATCTGTGTGCTGTGGACGGAGAGGAGAGAGAGAGAGCGAGCGAGCAATATATATAGCTAGCCTACAGTTTCGCTTTTTTGAATATTTTTGTAAGTTATAGTAAATCTTTGGGATATTTTTTATAGTTAGCTTGATAGTCCCTTGTTTTTTGATAGTTTGTTTTTCAGTTTAGCTTAGCAAGTAGCAAGCTAGTTTATTTTTTAAAATAAACATATACTTTATTAAAAATAAATATATAGTATAAAGCATGATCCAGGGGTTGTATTATATGCATGCTACACGTTTACCGTTGCAAAATCCCTACAAACTTTGGCTACTTTGAGCTCGGCAGCTAGTTTGTTTGTGCGTGAGTGAGAGAGGTAGCGCGAGAGAGAGTGGAACAAAGCAGCCGCTGTGAGTGCTGTCCAGAGTAGAATGAGTTTTCGGCAACTAGTGAAAAGAAATCGCTGGGGCGTAGTTTGATCAGGAGCTTAGCCCCTATATTATTGCCTTATCACGCCCAGATTTTGGCATTTTTCTAATTTCAAAAGGGGGTGGGGTCTAGCTAAACCAGCGTGCTTTGTTCCCCTTTAACCCCTTTGTGCAGGTGCCAAGTGACCATGCCACCGACGGCAATATTTTGCTCAACTGAGACATTCGTTGCTCCTGCAGCCAAACTATTCATGAAAATCACAAACTCTGTGTTTTAACTTTATTGGTAGACAATTTGTGACAACTCTGCCGAATAAGGAGTTTCTAAGTCCACTGCAACCTGTCTTATTTGAATTTCACATATTTGGAATAAGAGCTTAACCAGGTTTTGTTTTTCGGAATAAGGTGTTTACATGGCCTGTATCATAACCGGAATATGAGTTTTCAGAATAAGATCAGAATAATGATCCACATGTGAATGTTATCAGTGATACCAGAGCACTTGATAGGGAGCCATTATATCCCTTTTGTACATTCACATTTGAGCCAGCTTTTTCCGTGGCAAATCCTGCCCTGGACCTCTCCATCTCCATTGACAACACTACAGTGACATATTTATCCCTGATTAATCTTTAGCCGAATTGGTAATATATTCCACGAGATTTACGTAATTCAGCCTAAGCGGTGTCAATATTGCTAAATACAAAACAAGGTATAATTTTATATTGAAATCCATTTTTTATTTTGTCTTTCTTTTGTCAGAATCTACATCAACCAAATGGATGCTTCTTTTTCAGCATCAACAAAACAAAATCAATTCGCCGTAGCCCGTCATGTTTGAATCAATATAAAAAGTGGTATACAAAATACATTGCAATGTTGACATGATGGTATTTGGTATGCCCTGTGTTGAAGTAGAGGGCAACACAGTATACTGTGAAAGCAATTTGAGCCGTGCCCGCCAGCTCAGATCTACTTGGGTTGAATACGGTTTGTCTGAAATGTGCCAGTGCAAAAGGGGCACTATTATAAGACTTCAGTATGCTGCAGAGGTATCCATACACATATTCTACTGGAATATCAATTATAATATGAATCTTTCATGGGAATTCTAAGTGGTTTCGTCATGTTGACATTCACCTTAGGCTACATCTATTTGGGGCATTTTATTTTCCTGACAAGTAAACACAGCTTTTTCCATTAATTATTTGCTGTATAAACATGACAATACAAAAAAAATCTTTATCTAATGGTATGCTGCTGAAATTCAGCAGAAATATTGCAGCAATGGCATGATGGCATTATCCTCTTCTGTTATAATTTCCGTTGCAATGATGCTTGCCACAATTTGCTCTTCATTGCAATGCCAGTTATGGTATCTGCCCAGTTACAGGTTACCAGGGCATACCCCATGCCAGTACAGTACTTTTCAGAGTTGCAGGGCTAAATTAAAGGACAAGCTGGATCCAGGGACTAACCAATTGTTGCTAAGCTTACAAATAAGCTGGCAGTGTAGTATAATGGTTAAGGAACTGGACTTGTAACTGAAAGGTTTCAGGTTCGATTCACAGGTAGGACACTGCCATTGTACCCTTAAGCAAGGTACTTAACCTGAATTGCTTCAGTATATATCCAGCTGTATGAATAATAAGAAGTTGTGTAAGTCTGGATAAGAGCGCCTGCTAAATGCCTGTAATGTACTGTAAATACTGCATGCTCTGTTACTATATTATGTGCTATACTGTAATCAGCAGGTTATTACCTGGGGTTGTATGGAACAGATTATCTCCTCCCCCTATGTGATTGACCCAGCCACCTCACTTCTGTTTATTTTGGATTAATTCAGTAAACACTGTGGATGTAAACTGAACCTAAACAAGGCTGAAGTGTTAAACTTAAACAATTTGATGATATATCAGTTTCCATATATAGGCTTGCCTTTTACAATAGTGAAGAATAAATTTACATCCAAAAAAGAAGTGGCTCACTGAGCTTTTCCAATCATTGATGGTTCAGTGTAAACCGCACACTCAACCTTATCATAAATATATTCAATATTGATCAAAATTCAATAAGAATAATTTAATTTTGATAAATTCAAATAATTATTTTACGGTTTACTCGGTTATGTTTTAATCGGTTTACACTGAACCATCAATTATTGGACAAAGCTCAGCGTGTCACTTCTTTTTTGAAAGTACTCCCCACACAATCTCTCCCCACTAAATCTGCGGATGCACACGATTCCCACTGCTCTCAGTCTTGCTGTTGCTAACATGCTGATGTAAATTTATTAATTGGAGTGAACAAACTGGACAGTTAACAATGGACTATGGATGTGATGTTTTTTTTTTCTTTGACGCATAATAGATGTGCACACCTAGTAAAGGACAACAGAACTTGAGGACAAATGGTACACGGCCGGATTAATAATTTTCTGTGCTCTGGGCAACAAGACTCAAGTGCCCCCCAACTCAGGCCCGCAGCAACCCACCCCCTACCAATACAACAATTGCAAAGTCGAATATATATTTTTTCTGTTTCTATTACTCACAAAGCAGGCGTCTGCATGGCTCAATGGAGATCAGTAAATATTACAGTACGATAGCCTCAGCAGAAAGTGTATTCGAGAGACAGACCAGATGGACAAATGTTTTTTGTTTTTTTTACAATAAATCTGTCACAGAACTTATTGGAACCTGGCTACAGAGTAATCAATAAATATTTCAATGTAGCCAAGCAGTTATCCTTTGACTGCTACAGTGAAATAAGGCAGATACTGGTAGCAAGGGAAGACTCAACTTTAAACCAGAGATTATTTATAAAATGTGAAATTATCACTAGCCATGAAGCAAGCAATTACTATGTAGTGTGTATGGAACAAAAGTAAACCATTGGCTACACTGTTGCATGTAGCTCACAGTCAAGAGCATGTTTATTGTTTCAATTTAGGCTACTATTAGGCTATATCAACATTTTGCAGGTACACAGAAGAACAGGTGACCCTAACACACTAGACTGACTCCTTTACTTTTTTTTTCCCACAACGATTTTGATTGCTTTTATCATTTTTTACACATGGAATAACAAATACAAAATGCCCTCCCTCCCCCCTCCCTACAAACACCCTTACCCTCAACAAACCTTGGCTTAAATATAAAACAGTCATAGTAGAGAAGGACATTTACAATAATAATAATAATAATATAAAATACAATATATAATATACAACCGGTAATATACAACAGTAGTAATACTAATAAGAAATATTAACAACTATACCAACAGAAATAAACAAAACACAATACACATGTACAAATTTGGAGAGTAAATGAAGATCTTGGACTTGAAATTAAGCACCAGGACACAGTGCTAATAGTACAGAAAAGAAAAGGCAGGACAGTAATGGCTCAGTCAGTGGGGAGAAACTTCAGCTCAGTAGATCCATGCACAACATCTCACATTAACACACATCTATTCATTCTTATAATGTCTTCTCTTCTTCTAACAGGTCAGCTTAACACAAGTTATTTCTTAAAGCAGCTTAATAAATAATAGTAATAAAATAAAGAAAAATGTAGGCTATTAAAGCAGCTTACTACTCAGTGGCCTTCCTCCTAGACTTGGAATATGCAAACTGGTGCACAATATCGTCAAAATTCACACCTTCAACCATGTCGTGTTCTATGGTCAGCAAAGAAAGTGCAGAAAGTCTTGTCTGTGACATAGTGGTCCTTAACACATTTTTAACTCTTTTTAAAACGGAAAATTACCTCTCACCCTCACAATTAGAAACAGGCAGTGTTAAGAACATTCTGAGTGCAACATATACATTCGGAAATGTTGTCTTAAGTCCATTAGTCTCCAGAATTTGCAACAACTGAGCAGGGGAATTGTCACCGTCACTCGACACAAAGTGAGAGAACTGTAGGAGTTAATCTGCCAGGGACGCATCTAGGTCTGTCGGGTAGGTGGAAGTAAGCCTCGCAGCGCGTTCACGCACGTCACACTTGTCACAGTCCCTCTCAAATAAAATGCCAAAGAGCTCACACACATCTGTGTAAGCACTGATTCGTTTTGATAGGCAAGAAGAGAGTCTGTCAATAATCACATTAAATGTTTCCACTTTAAATCTCTGACTGCCAGTAAAGACTACCTCCTCATCATCATCATTCTCATCAGCAAATCTCTTTCTCTTTCTCCTCCGTGAAGTGTCATATGCATAATCTTGTGTAGCACTGACAGATCGTGCTGATTCTTCCAGCTCTGCAAACTGGTCTCGTAACATGCCAATATAGGAGAGCAGTGACTGTAAAAGCCGCATGGCAGTTGCTAGATCCATGTCCCTACTTTGAAGTTTGTCACTAGTTGCTTTGAATCTGCCCAATATTCTGTCCCACAAAATGGTCATTATTACACTCTCAAGTGTGTCAAGTTTATCAACCAGCGCAGAGGCCTCGTGTTTGGTCTGTTTCTTTTCGTCACAGTCCGAGGCCATTGGCCTGTAATTTCTGCATTGAGCTTTTGTTGAATCTGCTCTACAACTCCATCGTGTGCCACAGAGGGATTTTAAAGTATGGCTAATTTTATGAAAACTCTATTCCAGCGATGGGTTGAAGCACTGCAAAATGTAAACAAACATTGTAGAAGGTCGAAATAAGAGATGACATCTGCGCAGCTGTCTTCTACAGTATTAACACCCACAAGATTTAAGTGGGCGGCACACGGTGTATAGTGGATCAATGGGTTCTCTTTCTTTAACTGAGCTTGGAGTCCGTTATACTTGCCAGACATGTTGCTGGCATTATCGTACCTTTGTCCACGACAGTCCGCTGAGTCCAGTCCAAGGTTTCGCACCATGCCAATCACAGATTCAGCTAAACTGAGGCCTGTGTGGCTGTGGATGGGCTCAAACCCTAGGAAACGTTCAAACACTTTTCCACTTGCATTAACAAATCGGAAAACAAACGTCAGCTGATCAACATGCGCAAGATCTGGGGTGGAATCAACAATAACAGAGAAATATTTAGCCTGCTTAATTTCATCTGCAATGACTTGACTCAGAAAATTCCCATTGTGCACCGAGCCCAACAGTTCGTTATCCCCTCTGAAAGCTAGCCCCCTAGCTCCCAAAAAGTACCTCTGTCCAGTACCATTGTTCCGCTTCGCATTGTCGGGCGAGTGCACTCTGGACCTTTGCATCAAGTCCAACATATTCTGTCGATGCTCCATACTCTTCTCATGATCCCCGATCCTTTCAGAGTGTTTCCAATCACTAAAGCCGCTGATAAAGGCATGCTGCCGCCGCTGCCGGCATTGGGGTGACAGGATTTTGCAGGCATAACAATAAACAGAGCCAGTAGACGGCGAATAAAGTAGCCATTCCCTCGGTATGGTCTCGTTGTTTTGAAGATGGCAATTGAGAAGATCATTTGTGAGGGTGCGGGTTCTACACCCAAGCCCAGACTCCCTCACCGAGGCAGGGTACTTTTTGGCTTGGTTCTGGAATTCAGCGGGCCCTCTGTGGATAGCCTCTTCCCTCAGCACCTCGGTCATGGGTCGCCATAGAGCCGGATCTGTTGGGAGCGTGAAGGTGCTGCAGGGGCTGGGGGGCTGCTAGCTGTCTCAGCTCCTTCAGGAGGACTTGCAGCATGGTCATTGTTGGGATGTATAGGCCCAGGCTGTTGTTCATACTGGTTGTCCTCTTGCTCTTCCTCTCGGCTGGTTGGTGTCTCACTGGCACTGCTAGCTTCACTTGTGCTAGCCTGGCTGCTACTAGCATTGACGTTAGCTGTTCCAACGGCCACAGGAGGGGTTTCAGTGTTGTCAACATCGCCTTTGCTCAGAGAGTTTGAAGTAAAAAATCTGGCTATTTTCGGTAGATGTTTCAAATCGTTGACTCTTTTCAATTCTTTTTCTCGTTTAAATTTTTTTTTAGCGCTCCCGCTTAGCTGCTTCTCCATCATGCCACCAACTCCTTTCAGTTTTCAGAGCGTCACGTGCTCGCACGTCAAGTCACTGCCGGGTCATAATGCTTAACGTTGTTACGAGTTTGACGTGATTTAAAATATTATTTGGATTGAATTTTTTGCAAAAAACGGCATAATATTCTGTATCATTATTATTATTATAATTTTTTTTTAAAAAAATTTTTTTATTTTTTATTGTGCCCTCTCAGGTCCTGTGCCCTGGGCAAGTGCCCCATTGCCCTAATGGTTAATCCGGCTGAGAAATGGTAGCATTGTGCGTTACTGTACAGCCCTGTACCAGTAGAAGACATGAGAGTAGTAGAGCCAAAAGGAAACAACTATGAAGTCTCCACAATATAAATATGATTAAATGCCATTAAATATTAATATTCAATCTGGAATATGTACAGATTCTGTGGAAGAACAGTAGTTTGTGCCTTCAGCAAGCGCGCTAATAATAGTGACACTGTTTTCCTCCTTGTGTAGCTTTCATTCATAATGAGCCCACAAACCAATATTCCCCTCTAGCGTGCACAGCTTTTCTAATGAGATCCCGCAAAAATTCTCTGATATACAGTGAGCACCATAATTAATTGGACAGTGACACGTTTTTTGTTATTTTTGTTCTGTACTCTAGCACTTTGAGTTTGAAAGGATACAATGACAATTGTATACAATTGTAGGGTATTTTCATCCATATCGGATGAACCGTTTAGAAATTTTTGGGCATCAAAAAAGCTTGGACAGTTTAACATTAGTTTAAAATGTAGAATAAAGTAATAATTTAAAATGTTTGGTCGCATATCCTTTGCATGCCATGACCTCCTGATGTGTGTGACCCAACAATATCAAAAAAGTCTTGATATCTTATTTTCTGGTACTCCTACAAGTGATACTAGAACCTCTCTGAATTTGAATGGATCTCTACGGGAATTGGGGGGTGGGAAGCAGGTACCATAGTTACCAAGATACCATAGCATTGATTCTGTCTGAGAATATGCCTGAGGGACATTTTCTTCCTCGAAATGTAAGTATGACTGCTTTTTTGTGATATTTCAAATATGTAGGTACGTTAGTTTTTCCACTCCGCCACAGTGTTATGCCATATGTTTGATATTGTTATTTTCACATTTTGAGGGCATTTCACATACTGTAGTGTAGGCGGTGTAACATTTTCAAGCATTTTCCTTATGGTGGAAATGGAATATTATATTTTTGTAATCTTATCGTAGGTAATATACACTATGACGTATAGTCTATGGGCTTAAGGCTACGTTTACATTACAGGGCTTAATGCTCAATTAAAAATTTTTTTGCAGATCTGCCTTCAATGTTCACATTCATGTATGTAAGTGACCCATATCTGACATCAGTGTGAACGGATCTATGCGCTGAAAAGCCCCACATGCAACAAATAATGTAACACACATGACCCACATGCGCGTTCGAACAACAACAAAAAAATCATCTCCCAAATTATTTGCAGCCGAGGTCGGATGACAATCCGTCATATGTTGAGGATGAGGGTGAGAAGGCGAAAAAAGACAAAGCCATAGCTATAGCTGTATCGGCAGCTATTGCTGGTAGTTCTGGGGAGAGAGGGCTGTGAGTGCGGGAGAGGAGTCAGAAGTGGTGGGGCCGCAAAGGGTTTCACAGAGGAACAGTTCCTCCAGAACTTTATGATGTCCAGGGCTACATTCCAGTATCTCTGTCGACAGTGATCTGTGCCTGTGCAGTGAGGTATGAAATGGGAAAACACACATGAATTCCGATATGACCGTTCTCACAGCGGTCGCATGGCCAGTGATCGGATATGTATTGGATTTAGGACCACAAATGAAAGTGGACCAGATCTTATTGGAAATCAGATTTTTGTGTCCACACTGATCTGGAAAAATAAGATCTGTGTCACATGAGCAAAGAAATCGGTTTTGGGCCACAAATGTACCCTTACTTGTCACCTATGGTATGGAAAATACTCATTCAAATTGACTGCATATGTGCTAGATGAATGTAAAGTGAGTAAGTATGAATGTGTATATGCTCTATAATGGACAAAAAATATTTTATTAATTTTACGACAGGCTTTGGATAGGTTTTTAGACCCATAGATATCTATCCCCATATACTGATTAAACGATTAATTCTGATTCATTCCCACTCAAAAATTATGCAACAGTGAGTTTTATGATTATTTTATGATTTACAGCAGTGCACAATAGAGTGCTACAGTCATGACATATTTGTGTAGGCCAGTTCGGAGGTTTCTTCTGGGTATGGGTTCCCTCGCCAGATTTCCAATGGGGTCTTACCATGGGGTTTTCGGATTCGTGCCAAATATAAGGTCTGTGGTTAATATAAGCCTAAAATATTTTCACGTTTTGTTATTCCCACAAAAAACACTTTTTGCGATTTTTTGACCACACGCAATTAATATATATAATTAAATATAACGTTATGCTAAAGTGAACTACATTACTACAGCAATCGGTCACATTCATTGATGGGTGCCATGTCTGGATAAGGCCACCTGGAGGGGGTCACAAGACAGTGCTATATTAATAGGAAGCTATTTCCGTCACTAATATTACAGGCAGTGTGTGACTCCTCCGGGAAATTCCTGGATGTATTTGTGGGTTACCCTGAGTCTGTCCATGATGCACGAGTGCTTCGGAATAGCCCCATCTATTGCCAGCAGCTGTATCCTCCCCGTGAGTATGCGTTACTGGTCGACGGAGGGTAGCCATGCCTGGAGGATCCAATTCAAATAATCAGCCCCTACAGGGAGCCTGTCCAGGGGCCGGTGGAGGCACGCTTCAATCGGCATCATTGAAAGGCTCGCTCCATAATCGAGCGAGCCTTTGGACTGATGAAGTCCAGGTGGAGGAGCATTTTTTTTCAGCCCTGGAGGTGCATCCAACATTTGCCTCAAAGGTGGTTGCAGCCTGCGCTGTCCTAGTGCCTATCCTCACACAGGAGATGCCGGGACAGCACCTGAGGGCCAGACTGGCAGAAGAAGTGTCAGCCCCTAGCCTGCAGGACCACATTTACTTTCAATGCAACACGCCCTTGTAAATAGTTGTGTTTTGAAGTTGCCTGTTGTTTTTTTTCCAGCATCAAAATTATTAATTTTAAAGTACCTTCAAAGTGCACCTGGCACAATGTCATTTGTATTTGTGTATGTGAGCATGTTTTTCTATTTTGTTCACACACATTTTGCATTACTTGCTTTTTACATATTGTTTTTTGGCTAATATCTTGTTGTTCCATTTCTCCCTATCCCTCTTTCTAAACAATAATTACATTTTCAGACATCACTTGATTATCACCATCAAAGTATGGTAATCCTTTGTTTCATTTCAACCACTTGCTTATCACAATTTACACCACTTTTATTTACCAACTTAAGCACTTTTTGAATTTTTATAAAATGTTTCTATAAAAGACTGCTTGCGTCACATCAAAAATACAATATCCAACAGGATGTTATTTGTATGAGGACAGATTTACAACAAGTACAGTACGTAATTTATCTTTGTAATGACAAAACTGACAGAACTGCTTAAAACAGTTATTTATTCAAATATATTTTAAAGAGGCCCAGAAATTGGCCCTGAAATTCCCTCCTCTCCTCTCTCTCCCGGGCCTCTCTCCTTTCCTCCCTCTCCAAGGCTTCCACCTCCCTCTGCCACTCCCTCTCTTGCCTTCTGCTCTGAGGGAATACCACCACTGCATCCCCTTCACCACTGGCTGAGGCAACCAGGACAGGAGGCGTGATAGACGGAACCCCCCCCCCCCATCCATCATGGCAAATCATGCAGCAGTGGTCTCACACCCCTCAGTGCTGACCCCTATTGGGGGGCTCTTCAGTGTCTACAGAGACAAGCAATGGTATACTGACCACAAATGCCTTTCAAATGTTATTGACTGCATAAAGTAAACAAGGGCATATTCTCTTTTGAAATACTGACCTGGTCAAACTTAATATCTAGACATTACAAATACGCACCTTATACGTCTTTTTAAAGTTTTCCCACTTCTTTTTAGCTTGGGCTGCTGTCACCCTCCCATGCAGACCCCTTCACTGACAAACTTCCTGCAATATTAACATTTCCAGGCATAAGAAAAAACAAACAAGTAAAATATCTAATCAGTTTGTAATTGTATATTATTTTCACTTACTCCCATCCAGTCTTGGCAGCATTCTGCTTACCAGTGAAGAGGGCCTCATTCTCCCCCCGCCAAAGCACAAGCTGATTTGTGTCATTGTATGTCCCTAGTGTCACAAATGGAAAACCAGAAAATATAATGCATCAATACCAAATATTGTGGCGAGCGTGCAAGCAAGAATGGAAGGTCCACACAAGTTCTCAGCTGCTTAGTAACCTGTGCCCCATACACCGCACGACTCCAGGTTACTTGTTTATTTCGTAAACAAAGCACGAAGGAACTCAACTCAATACCCGCTAATGGCGGGGGTCCACGTTTAGCACATACACATTCACTCACGGTGTTCGCATTCATTCACAACAAACTACAGTAGATTAACACAGAATTATAATGACTGATAACAACTATAACGATGTATAACAACATTGGATAAAAACTGTACATTTAAACGTTAACAATTAAGTGAAATCGCTAGCACCTGCGATTTCCCATGGCGCATTGCGCCCACAAGTCCGCATTGACGCGACAACCAGAAAATATAGTGCATCAATACCAAATATTAACCAACATGAGCTAGCATTAAACACAAGTAACGTTAGTGTTATAGCTGAGTTAACGTAATTGAACTATATACAAACGCTAATTAGCGTGTTCGAGATATTAACAGATACAACACATTACCATAGAGCCACACAGCCGAAGTGAAGCGTTCATTCAACGGGGGATTGGCTAAGCTACAGCTTTGATTGACACCATTGGACCAATAGTCCTTGAGAAAATGTGAAAAAACTGCCTCATGTCACTGGTCGCTTCACAGTGACCAACTCACGTTTCACCGAACGGCACCGTCTGGTTGCTCACGCTATATCGAACAGCGTTTTTCCACGGCAAACAATTCAAATGTAAGTAAAACCAGTGTTGTTATTCTTTAAAATCATAAAATATTTATTTCATTTAAGTAAGTTGTAAAATATCTTCAAATATCCAGGAAGATCCTTGAGAATCTGCTCCCGCCAGCGGCCGAAGTAGTCAAGGCGCTTCGCCCCGAATCACCCCCTGTAGCCTACCTGCGGCAGCTTGACGCAGCCTTTGGTACTGTTGAGGATGGGGAGGAGCTGTTCGCTCGGTTCATGAATACCCTCCAGGATCCAGGTGAGAAACCCTCCACTTATCTCCATCGGTTGCAGCTAGTACTAACCCAAGCCATAAAGAGAGGTGGAGTTGCGCCAGGTGAAGTAGACAAACACCTCCTTAAGCAGTTCTGTAGGGGGTGCTGGGACAACGCTCTGCTCTTGAATCTGCAACTTGAGCAAAAGAAAAGCAGTCCACCTCCATTCTCAGATCTCTTGCTGTTGCTCCACACGGAGGAAGACCGACAGCAGGCAAAAGCCACTCGTATGAAGAACCACGTCGGTACCACGAAGCAACGAATCCATGTTGAGTCCCGCATGGCGTGTGCTTGCGCGAAGTCAGAGGAGGCGGAGTTAGAGGAGGGGCATGAGAGCTGTCCTAACCCCGTTGAGGACCTTAGGAAGCAGGTAGCTAGTCTGCAGAGTCAGCTAACCTCTTTTATGAGTCAGAAAAGGGAAAAAGGGGCAAGGGGAGACAATAACAAAGGAGGGGCAGGGAAAGCCCAGAGCAGAGTAGCAAAACAAGATGATTCAAAATCATACAAGCCAAGACAGACAAAAGAGGAACAGACAAATAGACCTAGACCCTGGTACTGTTTCAACTGCGGGGGAGAACGGCCACATTGCCTCAGCGTGCTCCGACCCAGCGAACCCCGCTCTAGTGGCTGAAAAGAGGAAGCAGCTTGAGGAGAGGCGGCGCAAGTGGGAAGCGCAAGAGAACTCAGACTCACCTTTAAACGACTAACAGTTTCTGTCGTGGGACAGACGGGAACTGAGGAGAGTCAACAGCGTCCCTCAGATGTAGATAGGAGAGCCAAAGCTCAAGTATGCTCGAGCCTTGAACAGTCAGATAGAGCCATCCCTTTTAAACTTCCAAAGCGATTAGTTGGCTTCAAGAGTACAGCCCAGGTGACAGTGAAAGGTGAAGAGGTTAACTGTATACTTGACTCGGGCTCACAAGTTACAACAGTACCCCGGACATTCTATGAACAGCACTTCTCAAGGCAAGAGATTAAGCCGCTGCACGATCTCTTAGAGGTGGAGGGGGCGAACGGACAATCTGTGCCTTACTTTGGCTACATAGAAATGACAGTAACATTCCCAGAAGACTTTACTGGAGTGCCGATAGATGTGAACACACTCGCCTTAGTCGTCCCAGACACCTCACAGTCTCTCATGTTGATAGGCACTAATACTCTTGACATACTGTTCGATATCTACTCTGAAACTGAAATGAGCCATCCTAGGCCCATCCCGCATGGCTACAAAGTAGTTTTCAAAGTCCTAGAGCTGAGACAAAAGCGGGCCGCCGACAGTCACCATGGCCTAGTGAAGATGCCGGGCAGGGACTCCCAAGTCATTCCAGCTGGTAGAACCGTAGTAGTCGAGGGACTAGCTCTTGCTAGTGGCATTCAGGGTGAGAAGTCAGTTACCATTGAGTATCCTTCTTCATCCCCCTTGCCAGGTGGCTTGTTAGTTAAAGCTGGCTTAGTAGATTTCCCTCAGTTGAAACCCTATAAGATACCTGTCGTTATCAGTAACGAGTCCGACCATGATATAGTAATTCCTGCAAAACGTACACTAGCTGAGATCAGTGCTTATCAGAGTGTCTTATTGAAGGAGCATAGTGTAGTTAAGCAGACAGAACCCACAGAGCCACTCCGAAGGCCACCAGAGAGTCAGACATCCCAAGAGTCTAGCATGAGCTTTAATTTTGGTGAGTCCCCAGTCCCATCAGAGTGGAAAGAGCGCATCACTCAGCAGCTCAACAACATGCCTGATGTGTTTGCGCAACACGACCTAGACTTCGGCAGAACAGAGAAGGTAAAACACCACATAACCCTCTCAGATGAAACTCCTTTCAAGCAGCGCGCTCGACCAATCCACCCGCAGGACATAGCGGCTGTACGGAAACACATCCAAGAGCTTCTTGACGAGGGAGTCATCAGGGAGTCAGAGTCGCCCTTTGCATCTCCTATAGTGGTGGTCAGGAAAAAGAACAACACAATCCGGTTGTGCATCGACTACAGGCGTCTCAATCTCCAGACCATCAAGGACGCCTACACCCTCCCAAAGCTGGAGAATACATTCTCAGTGCTCAGCGGATCCCAGTGGTTCTCGGCCCTCGATCTAAAATCAGGGTTCTACCAAATCGAGGTCGAGGAAGCAGATAAACCGAAGACTGCTTTTGTGTGCCCTCTCGGGTTCTGGGAATTTAACTGCATGCCTCAAGGAGTGACGAACGCGCCCAGCACGTTCCAGAGATTGATGGAGAAGTGCATGGGAGACATGCATCTGAAGGACGCGCTAGTCTTCCTTGATGACATAATAGTCTTCTCAAAAACCCTGGAGGAGCACGAAACAAGATTGATGAAGGTGCTCACTCGCCTCAGAGAGTTCGGGTTGAAGCTATCCCCAGAGAAGTGTGTCTTCTTCCAGACGTCGGTGCGCTACCTCGGGCACGTGGTCTCCAGGAATGGGGTAGAGACTGACCCGGAGAAAATCGCGGCTCTCAAGACTTGGCCTGTCCCCCAGACCCTGCGGGAGTTGAGATCTTTCCTTGGGTTCACCGGGTACTATAGGAGGTTCGTGAAGGGCTACTCAAACATCGTCAAGCCCCTCCACATCCTAACATCTGGGTACCCGCCTCCCCACAAGAAATCTAAAACCAAAGAGAAAGCAGGTCAGTACCACAACCCCAAGGAGCGCTTTGGGGATCGCTGGACACCTGATTGCCAGCGAGCCTTCGAGCAAGTCATCCACAGCCTCACCACCGCCCCTGTGCTGGGCTACGCTGACCCTCAGAAGCCCTATGTACTCCATACCGATGCCAGCACCACCGGGCTCGGTGCCGTCTTGTATCAGGAGCAGGAGGGCCAGCTTAGAGTCGTAGCCTATGCAAGCAGAGGGCTGTCACGGAGTGAGAACCGCTATCCAGCACATAAGTTGGAATTTTTAGCACTCAAATGGTCAGTGACTGAAAAGCTTAGTGATTACCTCTACGGCAACCACTTCACTGTCGTAACCGACAGTAACCCGCTGACATACATACTCACCTCAGCGAAACTAGATGCAACAAGCTACAGATGGCTGGCAGCACTATCCACATTCTCTTTCAAGCTTCTCTACCGTCCTGAAAGACAGAATGGTGATGCAGATGGACTATCTCGCAGACCTCACGGGAAGTTGTCAAATGATCTCAAATCTCAAAAAGAGATGGAACGCATACGACAGTTCACCCAAGATCACCTCTCAGACCCAGAAAATATAGATGCAGTAGATCAAGCTGTAGTGCAAGCAATCTGTGAGAGGCAGCTCGTCTACAGCGCCAGTCACGATAACAAGGGTGGTGCCGATGGTGTTGCCCTGGTCGAAGCTCTTGCCGTTTCTGCTGATGCTGTGCCTGACAGCTATGGGCAGGAAGACCAGCTCGGGGGACTGCCAACTATTCCCCACCTAACAGAGGCAGAGCTAGTGAAAGAACAAAGGACTGACCAATGTATCAAACATGTCATTCGCCAGATCGAGCACGGGGACAAACCACCCCCCACCTTGCGAAATGAACTCCCTGACCTCCCGCTCTTGCTCAGAGAACTGAATCGCCTTGAGCTCCTCAATAACATCTTGTACAGAAGACGCCAAGTGGAATCCCAGACAACTTACCAGCTTGTACTTCCAGCCCGGTATCGTGACACAGTCCTGACCAGCCTGCATGACCACATGGGTCACATGGGCATCGACCGTACAATGGATCTTGTGAGGACTAGATTCTACTGGCCAAGGATGGCCATAGATGTGGAGAGGAAAGTCAAAACATGTGGCAGGTGCGTGCGGAGAAAGGCACAACCTGAGAGAGCTGCGCCTTTGGTCAACATTAACACCACACGACCCCTTGAGCTCCTCTGTATGGACTTTCTCTCTCTCGAACCTGACAGAAGTGGGACCAAAGACATACTTGTGATCACAGATCACTTCACCAAATTTGCGGTTGCTATTCCTACACCTAACCAAAAAGCACGCACAGTAGCGAAGTGTCTGTGGGAGAACTTTATGGTGCCATACGGGATCCCTGAAAAACTACATAGCGACCAGGGACCCGATTTCGAATCCCGCACGATAAAGGAGCTCTGCCAGGTGGCTGGCATACACAAAGTAAGGACGACCCCATACCACCCTAGGGGTAACCCCGTAGAGCGATTTAATCGCACCTTACTCAACATGCTAGGCACACTGCAAGACCAAGAGAAATCTCGATGGTGTGATTTTGTAAAACCCCTGGTCCACGCCTACAACTGCACTAGGAACGAGGTGACAGGGTTCACACCATATGAGCTGCTCTTTGGGCGCCGGCCTCGCCTGCCGGTTGATCTGGCGTTTAACTTGCCAGTGCGAGAGGGTCGACAGACATCACACTCCGAGTACGTGAAGAACCTCAAGTCACATCTCGAAGAGAGCTACAAGGTAGCCATGGAGAATGCTGCAAAGATGGCACACAAGAACAAAACGAGATATGACAGGCGTGTAACTGCCTCAGACCTGGAAGCTGGAGATCGAGTACTGATCAGGAATGTCCGCATTCGAGGCAAACATAAAATTTCTGACAAATGGGAATCGACTGTCCATGTGGTGGTGAGGCGAGCAGGCACCCTCCCGGTTTACACAGTCAAACCAGAAAACAAGGATGGTCCACTGAGGACGTTACACAGGGACTTACTACTTCCATGTGGATACCTGCCTACAGAGGAAAACAGTGCTCCTGCCCAGAAGCCCTTGAGGCGCAGGCCAGTAACCCGTGCGAGTCCTGCTGCAGAGGAAGGCCACTCATCAGAGGAGGAGGATGATGAATTCATTCCAGTCTACCCAGATGTTCCAATCCCTGCAGTCCCTGAGAACCCAGACCCAACTATACCTACCGAGCAGAATACACACCATACTGAATCTCCAGGTGTCTGTCCTGTTGAGAGTCCTGTAGATGCTCAGAATATAGATAGCACTCCCGAATTTGACAAACCACCTGACATGTCTGGTAGTACTTCAGACAGTCCCCTGACACTCCATCAGGGTGACACTGAGACAGAGTACTTACCCACTGGAATAGTCACATCGTTAGAACAAGTAGATGACACCGAATATCCTACAAAAGAAAGCAACTTACCTGACAATGAGCGTTCTGCAGATGAATACCCAGATATCCAGGATGATCAGCTCCCACTTCCCTTAGACCTGCCAGAGAATAACGAGGACAAGGATAGTGCTGGGAGTGGAGAATCTGAAGAGGAAGGAAAGGATGAGACCGCAGAAATTAAGACACCAAGTAAAGAGGAAACAGATATCCCTGTCAGGAGATCAGAGAGGAATCATCAACCCCCGGGAAAACTTACCTATCCTGAACTAGGCAACCCCTTAGTCACATTTGTTAAATCATTCCTCCAAGACCTAAGCTCAGCCTTTATTGAGTCCCTGAAAGACAATGATTGTAGTTACTTGTCTGAAAGTCAAGTGGTATAACACCAGTTCTTGAGTGACCATGTACAGGGACGTACATGAGTTCAAGGGGGGAAAGTGTAGCCCAGGCTTACAAATGACAAGCCCTGTTATATTATTTTCCCTTAGAAAAACATTGGTCTTATTATTATTTAAATATAATTCATAAGATAGTTAAAAGATTTAATTAGTTCCCCTTTTAAAAAACGATTTATATAAAAAGCATGATTTAATATTATTAAAAACCACAGAATTACCACGGAGGGTTAACTTCCGGACCACGGAGGGTTAACTTCCGGGTAGAGGTCGCCCTAAGGGGGATGTTGATTTCACGCATTCTTTTCCGGCGCTAACTTGGAAGACAGAGGTCGCATCTTGATTAAGCCTTGATTCCACCTTGATGTTCACAACTATCCATTATCATCCGCTTGGTGAGAATGAAAAAAAACAATCATCCAAACAAAGCTAAACTATTAACTTGACGTTGTCTAGCAAGTTTTGTTCATGTATTATTTAAATTGCACCTTGTAGAGCACAGCTCGTGGTCCATTGATGCAACAGCCTCGATCGCCCAGTGAGTTACCTACGGTGATACAGTTCTCAGCGGTGAGTCATGCTAACCTAGCTAAGTGATGGATGAACCAACAGCTAGCATCATGCTAACTGGGTGTGTGTTTACCTAGATATAGAGATTTCTAGCAGGTCGTTAGCAGGTGTATTTAGCATAGCAATGCTAGTAGGGTTTCTATTGAAATGCTAATGAGTTCGCCTGTGGGTTAGGGAAGAGGTGATAGCTATTCAGTCATACTGTTGATGGCTATAGTCATTTAGCACAACTGTTCAAATTGAATATATATTATATTAGGTTTAGGGTGATTTGAAGAGACCAATTTTTTTGTGAGTTCCTCTCTACTGTACCGGCCGGGCAGGGAGGGGTAGCTAAAGCACACAAATGTCTTTATGCCTCTGAATTGCACTACTATTGTGATGGGAAGACTAGTTTTATTTTTTTAAATATATGGTACCATTATACTTTTGCTATTACAGTAACCTTGGTTTTAGAATACTATAATCTGTTTTATGGTTATTGATGTGATTACATTTTTGATACTTGAAGATTCATACTTGAATATTTGGATGGAGATTCAAATTGATACTATTCTGTTGTATAACTGACACTTTGAGACATGATTTAGATTTTAGATTATATAATTGCAGTATTTTTATTTGGTGATAATTCATACTGAATCTAAAGCCAGATACGATTCATGTTGACAATATGTGAGTCTAATTTGAATTCTTGGGTTGGTCTGGTCTGATTATAGATCAGGTTTTTGGTTTATTTGGTAAAGCTTTGGAGCCTCGTCCATCGCCAGTAGAAGATCCCATATCGGAGGTCTACCCACGTCGACAGATCCGGATCCCAGCGAGCCTTGACAGATTCCCAGATTCCCAGTGCGTGCTGGGTGGCGAGCCAGAGATTGGACACTGTGAGATTGATGTGACTGTGAGATCGTTCCACTGCTTCCGGTCTGGTAGGACACTGACACACTTGAATGGGCCTCAACGTATTGGACTATACTACTTCATACTATACTCTGCGCAGAGGGTTTTGTTTTGCGGCCACTTTTATTCTGTTTTGTGGCCACTTTTATTTTGTTGTTATAACATTACTCTAATTCCAATTCTGTAAAAAGAGAGAATATAATTGGTTTATGCAAACTTGTTGTCCTGACTCATTATTGATGATCGAATACTGGCTCTTAAGAGTTTAGAGCTTCTGATACTGGTCCCTATTATATCTAGTGATTATTATTATACTGTAAGCTACTCCTATATTCCATAGAAGGGTTACAAAGTACAATGGGATCTTGTAGATCAGGTCATAATTGAACACAGACCAAAAACTCATTGAGACCCATTCTTTGAGACAATTATAATTAAAAAAAAAAAAATCTAATGGTTAACGTTACAATGGAATGTTCTAGTAAAACAGACTTCATTTAAATTAATCCATTATTTTTAAATTCATACATTTTTTTGTTTTGTTTTTTATAATTAAACTCCACAACTTCTGTATTTGTCCTGTCACATTTAGTGTGTTGTTTTGCAACAAATAACAAACAGGTAACAAGATTAACTGAACATTAATTAAATCTTTTTTTTCTCTCTCCCTCTCTTTCTCTCTCTCTAAGTGAGTGTTGTGCGCAGGCTACATCTCTGTTGCAAAACCAGTCTTCCTCTGGCGCTTCCACTATGTCCACACATATCTGGTGGAACCAGAGGTGGCACAGGTCACACATAACCCATTCATCAAGGTCATCGTCTTCATCATCGTGGCTGGGTGGATCCCGACTGCGGCACACTGCACAGTGCCCATCATGCACTTCTGGCTCTGCGTGACGTCTCTTCTTCTGTTTTTTTTTGCCTCTCTTTTTTTCCAATTCTTCTTTCCGTTTTTTTTAAGTCCACCTTTTCCTTTGCCTCTGCCACTTTCCTGACCAGCATTTCATTAAATTAATTGGTAGTGATGACTCATGCAGGTAGAGGCAGACGGCGTCTCACTGCATCTTTCTTTTGAAACATTGGTGGGACCAATATTTCAGCCGGGCCCTGAGGTATGATCCCAGCCGCCACCAGGGGATTTGACTGGGGCACTGCTGCTGGGGTCACTGAGGTGGAGGGCACTGCTGCTGGGGTCACTGGGGTGGAGGGCACTGCTGCTGCAGTTGCTGGGGTGGAGGGCACTGCTGCTGCAGTTGCTGGGGTGGACAACACTGCTGCTGGGGTCACTGAGGTGGAAGGCACTGCTGCTGGGGTCACTGAGGTGGAGAGCACTGCTGCTGGGGTCACTGGGGTGGAGGGCACTGCTGCTCGGGTCACTGAGGTGGAGGGCACTGCTGCTGGGGTCACTGGGGTGGAGGGCACTGCTGCTGGGGTCACTGAGGTGGAGGGCACTGCTGCTGGGGTCACTGGGGTGGAGGGCACTGCTGCTGGGGTCACTGGGGTGGAGGGCACTGCTGCTGGGGTCACTGGGGTGGAGGGCACTGCTGCTGCAGTTGCTGGGGTCACTGGGGTGGAGGGCACTGCTGCTGCAAGCGATGTCAAGCGATGGCCGAAAATAATTGATTGCTTAGAAACAGCTGGCAAGGGGGAATACGGACAATAGGATTAGCGAATTGTATAAAGCTCAGACTTTTGCACATGTCTAGTATAGCAGAAACAGATATTAAAGCTGTCGCCTGTAATCAACCTACAAAGAAGAATTGTAGGTTGTCTACCTCTGAAATCTCAACACCCAACACTCCAGAAGTTATGACGAATAACAGGACTGTGCCAGGGCGCTTTACAAGGAGTGGAAAGCAACAGCTTCCGACTATCGACGTTGCGGTTATAATATTGACACGGATGGTGATGCATCAAAAAGGACGCTTTTCAACCTGTGTGAGGGTGATGTGTACAGCGACAACACAGAAGCTGTGGTGCTTCCGTATTATGACTGGGCTCATTTCAAACGCTGCTACAAAGAGGTTGTAGAGGATGCCAACCGTAGTAGTAATTTCTTAAGCTTTTTTTTAAGCTTGGATGGATAACTTGAAGGGTTTGTTCTCCTGAATTATTTTTCCTTAGAGTTCAATAGGAAAATTTGTCAACAACCCTTAAAGTGATCCATCCATATCTACTGCATATCTGGCAGCAGAGTGATGGTTTGAGGCTCGTTTGATACCTCAGACCCTTCTTGACTTACAGCCATTTTACCAACCGTGTATTCCATACTGTTCCAGCATAATTTACAGCTAAATTTAGTCCCACCCCCCAATTCCCATAGAGATCCATTCAAATACAGAGACGTCATAGTATCGCTTGTAAGAGTACCAGAAAATAAGATTTCAAGAGTATTTTGATGTCACAGACATCAGGAAGACATGGCATGCAAAGGATATGTGACCAAATATTAAAAATGACTACTTTATTCTATATATAAATGCAGGGGTGCCAGTAATTGTGGCACACATGGTTTTGTTAAAAATAAACACATTTGAATTTTTTCAGTGTGACATTAAGTTAATTCACCAAACGGTGAATTTTTTATAACCCTTTTTACTCATCTCAACCCGTGAATGAATACAAGACCACTATGTATAGTTAAAACTCAACCCGTGAATGAATAAAAAACCACACCATATAGTGAAAGCTCAACAAGTGAATTAACAAACCAGCACATCAAATCTGCCGTTTGTCATTCGATGCTTCCCAGTATCCCGTTTGATGCCATGTTTTTTATTCAATTCGACAGTTGCCTTTTCATTTTGAGATTTGTGTGCATTTATTTATCAAAGTATCACAGTTGCGAAAAACAAGAGGAAGGTGAAAAAGCAGACCAAGAAGGTTAAGAGATAAAAGTTGATAATTTTTTTTTAAACGGCCTTCATACACAACATGTCAGAGGAATGTATGAAGTCGGAACTGGACCTTTTTGCAGTACCGTACACACAAACAAGCGATGTCAGATGACCCGAACAGATGGCGGTAATATTACTCCAGCTGACATTATTCATTATCCCATAGCGACCATTTTTTCACAGGTAGATGTTTCACTGAGGGACAGACTGGTGAGCCAGTCTAGCAAACGGTACCCCTACCGAGCAATTATGCAATTTCTACTTAATTATTCTGAAGCCACAATGTCTAATCAATTTATGGCCGGCTTATTCTATAAGTGGACATATGGATGAAACGGACCCTGCTGGGGCCAACAAGGGCCTGACAGATGGAGCCCTATATACAGCGGCGAGCAACACTTTTGAATTGCTCGGACCCATCCACGCAGACGTGTTTTTTCAGGAGAGGCTACTTATAAACGGAGTTGATATTAAAATGAAGATGGTGCGGGGTAAGGATGACTTCTGCCTAATGAGCGTGGATGCCCAGCCGCAATACCGTCTTAAAATGGTCTCTGCCTCACTATTTGTAAAAAAACGTCAGGGTATCCCCACCCGTTAAGCCAGGGGTGTCCAAACTACGGCCCGCGGGCCAATTGCGGCCCTTGAAGCGTTTTAAAGCGGCCCTCGAAACATTTCAGAATAATTATAAAATCTGGCCCGCTGCAACAAATGAGAAAAAAAAATGCTGTTGGTTTTTTAACACTAGGAGGTAGCATAGTAAAAGACCAACTCTAAAAACAGGTCAGCAGTTTACGCCCCCCAAATAGAAAATAATCTTATGCATTAGCTAGCCAACGTTCCTGTAGCCTACTAATCGTATTATTATCAACATGGTGACTGCAAAGAAGCGAAAGGTGGATAGTGAATGTAGGAAATTCCAGCCACGATGGCAAAATGAATACTTTTTCACTGAGTACAGAGGCAAGTGTGTCTGTTTAATTTGCCAGGAATCAGTAGCGGTGATGAAAATAATTTTACGTGAAGAGACATTCTGAAACGAAACATGATGCGTCTTTTAAGGCATATACTGGAGCAACCAGAGAAGAGAAATCAAAGCAGTTGGCGGCAAGCCTATCATTGCAACAAACCCAGATTTTGTGCTAATCAAACGCAGCAGAATGCTACCAGGGCTAGCTACGAGGTGGCTAAGCTAATAGCGAAGTATGGAAAGGCCTTTGCAGAGGGTGATTTTATTAAAGAGTGCGTCACAAAAATTGTGGAGATTTTATGCCCAGAAAAGAAACTAGACTTCTGCAATGTTAGTGTTGCGAGAAACAGTGGCCCGGCAAATCGAGGATGTATCAGCTAACATCAAAAGTTTGGAAAAGTAAAAATTTCCACAGATGAGGCGCCACGCAAAAAGAATGCAGAGTCTGTTCGGCTCCACATACATATGTGAGCAATCATTTTCCCTGATGACGCTAAACAAGAGCCGTTTGCGATCAAAGATAACAGACAGTCACCTTTGCAATGTCCTGCGAATCGCATCTACAAACCTCACGCCCAACATCACAGCGATTCTTCAGTCCAAGGCACAACAACACTGTTCTCTTTAGAAGTGTCACTGGTGAGTGAAATTCTTAAAATCTCTTCAAGTTCGCCTTTTATTAGGCTATAATACTATTCGCCTAATTTAAATAGAAATCTAAGTGATGTTGGCAACTGTATGCCACATGTCTGAGCGCACTTGTATTTATTTTACACACACACACACACACACACACATAGCCTATATATATATATATATATATATATATATATATATATATATATATATATAATAGCCTGTGGCCCGTGGTAGTCATTATTTTTCTCCATCTGGCCCTCAGTGAAAAAAGTTTGGACACCCCTGCGTTAAGCTCTGGCATGCACAGGCTCTACTATCATCAAATGTTAAATATCCGATTGACCGTGTTAGTATTAAAACTTTCAGTTTAGCAGCTGGTATTAGAGTTTGTAATCAAGAAAATTTGTTTTTGGGTCAGTTACCGAAATCTGTCATTATAGGTTTGGTTGATAACGACGCCTTTACAAGTGATTACAACAAGAAGCCTTTTCCATTTCCAAAACTATAATGTGGAATTCGTAGCTTTATACACAAATGGTATACAGGTCCCTTGTAAGCCCTATCAGCCTAATTACGGGTCCGGTTCTGCGGTTCCTGAAAGATACACCATTGTTTATAAATCGTCAAGAATACACAAGCGGTTACACTCCTTATGCTTTCAACCTGACCCCGATGAAGGTTGCTGCCAGCATCTATCCCTGATCAAGATGGGTAATATGCGTCTGGAGATGAGATTCAGAAACCCTCTACCCAGAACTGATTTAATTGTTTACGCGTGCTTCGACCATTGAAGCGACCCAGAGGAGGGACGTGCTGTATGATTATTATTAATCATGAACACCAGAGAACTAACGGCTATTTTGAGTAACAATCCTTACAAGGTAAAGAACTTTTATGGGGTTGTGGCCTGCGATAAGCTACCGGATAATAAACTAAATAATTTACCAGCATTGTACATTGTGAATACACACCCTCGAAATAAGCCTGGAGAACACTGGTTAGCATTGTATGTGTGTGCGGATAAGACTGGTGAATTTTTCGACAATCCCCTTGACTACATTTATTTCCCAGATAGCATTAATACTTTTCTGCAAAAGAACTGTAAACGAATTGTTTACAACACGGTACTAGTGCAAGACCCGCTCAGCACAAAGTGTGGACAGCATTGCATATTTTATCTGCACAACAGGGACAAAGGGGTTCCGTTTAGCCAAATATGTTAAACTGTGTACAGACTGCTTGCGGTGGTGAAATGTGTAATGCCTGTCACGGTTGTTGAAAAAAACAACACATGCACGTTTTGTTTGGATGTTACTTTATGTATTTTATTGTAAAATAAAAACATGTTAAACTTTACATTTGACATTTTGGTAATTTAAAACACACACACACACTCAACAGCGTCAGTAATCTAACCACGCTGAATGGTCTAAAACGGGGGTTGAAAAAAAAGGGCCTGGTTCTGGCGTCATCGGGGAATATGCGGCTGTATTTGGTCTTTTTTTGTGTCGATTTATCTTGCCGCGCACATTTTGATTAGGTATGACAGAAAGAGGCATATTAAGTGTAGCCCTATGGGAATTTGGGGTATTTCAGTATTTCCTCATTGTAATTTAATTTTGTTTATTTTACTTTCATACGTGTTTTTCTAAATGCTAGAAATGTGTAAATAATGTTTACATGCATTAAAAAATGTGTTAGTTTAAATTCATGTATTTGGAGATAGAACCAATCAGAAGTCGGGGTGAGAGTTCGAGAGGGAGCAGGAAGTTGAACGTGGGAAGAGAGAAGGACATGAGAGACATGAGGGAGAATTGCGCAGTGCATGATACAGTTAGAAGTTGTTAAAACTCAAGTTTATGCTTATGGTGGCAAATGTGCTTTTGGACTGCACGGACAGTGAGTCTTATAGACATTTTGCAGTAAGTAGCTTGTGAGTTATATGCAACTATTGCGGAGAACTCGGTTAGAGTTTCCAACGAGGAGAAAACGGAAAGCTAGTCAGCTCGACTTAGCAAGAGGAGTTTCAAAAGATTTTGCCAGCGAGTAGCCTGCTCGGCCGCCCTGTGTGCATTGTCTGGAACGAGGTCTGATCGTGTGGATCACCTGCTTTGCTTTGCCGACTTCACCAGCCCGCCAGAACAGCGTGCAACGGCGAGGACGACATCGACCAGCACTACGGTAGTAATTCTCTTTTGTTTGCGGCGCCACGGCGCGAAACGGCCATTTTGTTTACGGTCTCTCCGCTCCCCAGCAACGCTACAGGCCTGCATCATTCCCTGCATCTCTTCACACGACAAATGGTTGGGTACCCAGTTAATTTATTTAGTTAAATGCCGGCTTAGTTTAGGACTGAAACTGTGTTGGAAGGATTTGTTATGGACTGAACTGTTTGAGTGAATGCCAAGACACTGAAACTGAAAATAATCTATGTGTATGTTTGTGACTAATTTTCAGTAAATAGTTCAAACTTATTTCTCTTGGATATTGTGTATGTCATTGGGTAGTTTGAGACTGATGTGTTGATAGATAGTAATGGTTAAAAAGTTACAGTAGCCTCATTTAAAGTGATTCTGATTTATATGATATTTCATTTGTTGTTTATTACACTGGTAATGGGAATAGCTATTTAACAAGGTTAAAATAGTGATGTAACTGTAAAAGCTTAATTTAATTTAAGAAATTTGAATACATTTAGTGAATTACTATTAGTGCATTAACTAACCGTAGAGAGAGAGATCTCTCGCCATCAGAAGAATTCGGGAGCGCACTCCACACTAATAGCTAGACACGCTAGGGGGCGCTACATAAAATGGGGGCTCGTCCGGGATGGTTAATTAATGCAATTAATTAATCAGTCATTTGATGCTAATAGCTGGTGGCATTAGCTGTTAAAATTTTTGTTAGTTTCTCAAAGAAATTCCAGTAGTTCAAATAGTTTACTGAGAAGCTAAAAGTCTATGCTAATCTAAATTAATAGCTGTTAACTTTAGCCTGGAATTTGTTATTAGCTTCTCAAGGGAAAATAAGTCAAATAGTTTATTGAGACCTAAAAGAAAATGGAGTCGCAGAGTAGCACTGTAGAATTAGTTAAAGAGCTCAAAGTCTGGTGCAGAAGAGAAGAATTGGATGAAGACCATGCCGTAATGGTGTTGATTCCAGAAGATGGAGTGAATGCCCAGATTGAAGAAAACATGGGAAACATCAAAGCCTTAGGCCGAGTGCGAGTGAGAGGACGGACACTCAGTCTGAAGCTGAATCTACTAAAAGTGCTATGCGAGTGTAAGGAAGTGGTGGACCCCACCAAAGTCCCTCCGGAACTGTTGCCGGCTGGCAAGACTGAAAAGTGGAGGATCATTATTGCTTCTGAAAATCCTGTTCCTGGTGACGGTGCTTCTCCTAGCCCGTTAAAGAGTTTGTTGGATGATCCGCCAGCGGGTGGCTCGGCTGAGTCTATTATTCGTGCGGTAGGTGATTTGTTGACTAAGATGGGGAAACCATCAAGCGAGAACAGCAGTTACCGTCGTCTGAGAGTGTTCTCCGGTACTTTGCCAACTCCAGTTGGAGAAGAGTCTCTTGAACATTGGTTAGAGCATGCGCGACTGATGGTCGAGGAAAGCGAGTGTTCCACTAAGGAGAAACGACGGCGTATCATGGAAAGTCTGAAAGGTCCTGCGTTAGCTGTTGTAAAGGCTGTGCGGACTGCTGATCCAGAGGTTAGCCCGGCTCAGTGCTTAGAAGCCATTGAGAGTGCTTTTGGGTCTGCTGAGACAGGTGAAGACCTGTATTTTGCCTTTAGGTTGTTACAGCAGCAGCCAAAGGAAAAGTTGTCTGACTTTCTTAGGCGCTTAGAGTTGTCGTTGACTAAGGTAGTTCGTCGCGAAGGTCTCCCTACAGGCCGTGCTGACCGTGCTCGAGTGGAGCAGCTGCTGAGAGGTGCTGTCCACTCCGATATGATGCTGGTCCAGCTCAAACTCAGGGAAAGGAAGGAAAACCCTCCATCATTCTTGGAACTGCTGAGCGAGATCCGGAGTGAAGAAGAGTATGAAACTTCTAGGATGAAGCTGAACACATCTGCGCAGAGAGTCCATGCTAACCCTGCCCAGATTGCCATGGCGGAGGAGGACAAAGAAAAAACCGCCTTCATTTGTCCCCTTGGATTTTTCCAATTTGAAAGAATGCCCCAGGGCATAACAGGAGCGCCTGCAACGTTCCAAAGACTTATGGAGAAGGCGGTCGGCGATATGAATCTCCTTCAAGTGTTGGTTTATTTAGACGATCTCATAGTCTGGACGTTCGCTGGAAGAGCATGAAGAGCGCCTCCTGCGGGTGTTAGACAGGCTTGAAGAGGTAGGGCTTAAACTCTCCCTTGACAAATGTCAATTTTGTCAACCCAGGGTTAAGTATGTGGGTCACATAGTTTCCGCTGAGGGCGTTGCCACTGACCCTGAAAAGCTAGAAGCAGTTGCTAAGTGGCCTAAGCCCACAGACCTTAAGACGCTGCGATCTTTCTTGGGTTTCTGCGGGTACTACCGACGCTTTATAGAGAACTATTCAGCAATCGTTAGGCCCCTCACGGAACTGACCAAGGGCTATGCACCTACCCGGCATGGAAAGAAGCAAGTCCTGGACAAGACCAAGACCTACTTCAAGGATTCAGAACCATTCAATGACCGATGGGACCTGTCCTGCAGGGATGCATTCAACCAAATCATTCAGTGTCTGATTAACGCGCCTGTGTTGGCATTTGCTGATGCCAATAAGCCATATGTCCTACACACAGACGCAAGTTTCAAAGGGCTCGGTGCCGTCCTCTATCAAGAACACCCCGAAGGGTTAAGACCGGTGGCGTTTGCCAGCAGAAAGTTGAGCTCTCCTGAACAACGATATCCTGTCCATCAGCTAGAGTTCCTTGCGCTTAAATGGGCTGTCGTGGATAAATTTCACGACTACCTCTACGGAGCCAAGTTCACGGTACGCACCGATAATAACCCTTTGACGTACGTACTTACCACGGCCAAGCTCAGTGCGACAGGTCATCGTTGGCTTGCAGCCCTAGCCACCTATGACTTTGACGTAAAGTATAGGCCTGGTAAAGCAAACATAGATGCTGACCTGCTCTCTCGTAACTTTCCTGAAGATGGTGAGGAGTGGGATAGCATGTCTCCAAACGTGGTGAAGTCCATATGTCGGCGGATACAAGTTGAGGAATCCTTGTATACTTCCCCCAGATATGTGGAACAATTAGGAGCTTCGCCAGCCTGTATTCCCGATGTGTATGCCTTTCCGTCTCAGATACACCTGAACTCACTGGAGCAACTGTCAAAAGCGGACTTGATGGCTGCCCAGAAGAAGGATAGTGTGATCCGACGTGTGATTGAAGCAGTGAAACAGGGAGTCTGGCCTAGCAACACAGATCTACACCCAGAGATGCGGCTGATGAAGAGGGAAGTTGGCAAACTTGTGATGAGAGATGGACTTCTGTACAGAGCAAGCAAGAAAGATGAAGAGGAGACACTACAGCTTGTGCTGCCTGCTGAGTTCAGAGAAGTAGTGCTGCATTCTCTTCATGACGAAATGGGCCACTTAGGAGTGGAAAGGGTCACTGAACTCCTAAGAGCAAGATTCTACTGGCCCAAAATGGCTAATGATGCAGAGGCATATGTGAGAGACTGTGGGCTGTGCATCACTCGTAAAAAACCTGCCAAGAAAGCCGCTCCCTTACATCAGATCACCAGCAGTGGTCCTATGGACCTGGTGTGTATTGACTTTTTGTCAATGGAATCCGATTCCAGAGGCATTAGTAACGTCTTGGTCGTGACCGATCACTATACCAGATATGCTCAAGCCTTTCCTGCGAAGAATCAGAAATCTCTGACGGTAGCCAAGATCCTTGTCGAGAAGTATTTTGTCCACTATGGCTTGCCTGCTAGAATTCATTCCGACCAGGGAAGAGATTTTGAGTCGAGACTGATAAGAGAGCTGCTGACAACCTTGGGCATACGGAAATCACGAACGACTCCGTATCATCCTCAAGGGGATCCCCAGCCAGAGCGCTTCAACCGTACGTTGCTCTCTATGCTTGGTACGTTAGGCCAAGAGAAGAAGAGATCCTGGAGCCAGCATGTACCTTCATTAGTGCATGCTTACAACAGCACAAAAAGTGATGCGACGGGATACTCTCCTTATTACTTAATGTTCGGTAGGGAAGCTAGACTACCTGTAGACCTGTGCTTTGAAACCTCCAAAGATGGAACTCAGGAGAGAAACCATTACCAATATGTGGAAAGCCTGAAGCGTGACCTGCAAAGAGCATACCAACTTGCTAGTCAAGCTGCAGACAAGACTCACTTGAGGAACAAGAGAGCCTATGATCAGAAGGTCAGCTTTCAGAACATACAGGAAGGAGACCGTGTTCTTCTGAAGAATCTAGGACTCAAAGGGAAACACAAGCTTGAAAGCCGTTGGAGTTCCATACCCCATGTAGTTGTAGGAAAGATGCCAAACTTACCGGTATTCCGTGTAAAACCTGAGGGAGGCAAAGGCGGAGTAAGGACCATCCATCGTGACCACATCTTACCTATTGGGCAGTCTGTCAGGATACCAGTCGATCAAGCATGTGAAGAAACCCCTGTGAGAACAAGAAAAAGGGGTATTTCTCTACAGAGTTCAATGTTGAGAGTATGTTTTGTGTCTTATGAGGACATTTAGACATTTAGTAAGGGGAGGATGTAGCCCTATGGGAATTTGGGGTATTTCAGTATTTCCTCATTGTAATTTAATTTTGTTTATTTTACTTTCATACGTGTTTTTCTAAATGCTAGAAATGTGTAAATAATGTTTACATGCATTAAAAAATGTGTTAGTTTAAATTCATGTATTTGGAGAAAGAACCAATCAGAAGTCGGGGTGAGAGTTCGAGAGGGAGCAGGAAGTTGAACGTGGGAAGAGAGAAGGACATGAGAGACATGAGGGAGAATTGCGCAGTGCATGATACAGTTAGAAGTTGTTAAAACTCAAGTTTATGCTTATGGTGGCAAATGTGCTTTTGGACTGCACGGACAGTGAGTCTTATAGACATTTTGCAGTAAGTAGCTTGTGAGTTATATGCAACTATTGCGGAGAACTCGGTTAGAGTTTCCAACGAGGAGAAAACGGAAAGCTAGTCAGCTCGACTTAGCAAGAGGAGTTTCAAAAGATTTTGCCAGCGAGTAGCCTGCTCGGCCGCCCTGTGTGCATTGTCTGGAACGAGGTCTGATCGTGTGGATCACCTGCTTTGCTTTGCCGACTTCACCAGCCCGCCAGAACAGCGTGCAACGGCGAGGACGACATCGACCAGCACTACGGTAGTAATTCTCTTTTGTTTGCGGCGCCACGGCGCGAAACGGCCATTTTGTTTACGGTCTCTCCGCTCCCCAGCAACGCTACAGGCCTGCATCATTCCCTGCATCTCTTCACACGACAAATGGTTGGGTACCCAGTTAATTTATTTAGTTAAATGCCGGCTTAGTTTAGGACTGAAACTGTGTTGGAAGGATTTGTTATGGACTGAACTGTTTGAGTGAATGCCAAGACACTGAAACTGAAAATAATCTATGTGTATGTTTGTGACTAATTTTCAGTAAATAGTTCAAACTTATTTCTCTTGGATATTGTGTATGTCATTGGGTAGTTTGAGACTGATGTGTGATGTGTCTTTATATGCCCTATTTGGCCACACCTCCAGCATACGGGTGGACCCTGAGGGGGTCCTTTCTGATTCTGCACATAACCTCCTTGACCTTGTCCCTTATTCTGATTTCCCTGTCCTTTGTTCCATGGGTTCTGTCCAGTTCCTCCTTTGTTCCCTTGTCCCCAATTTTGTGGAGGGGCTCCCTGCATTGCCCCTTGAACGTACATTGGTGTCGGGAATCCTGGCGGAGGAACTCCAGCGAAATTATAGATGATGGATGGCTGGGATCCGCTCAGGCCTCTTCCTCTTTCAGAGAGTGGGGGTTCTGGTTCTTGCCAGGTGAAGTTTGCCATGAGTGGTGCCATTTTCTTGTCTTTTTCTGTATTTCTGTTCGTGTATTTGTTTTTCAAATCTTCCAGCTGCATCTGGAAAAGTTTTCTCTGCACCTCTCGTTCCTGGTTACTTAGTCTCTTTTCTTCCAGGCGATATCTTTCCACAGCATGGATCACATGGTCCACAAACTCTCTGTGTGACATGGAAGTCAGTCCCACTACCTCGTCCAGACGGTTTTTGGCATGCTCTGGCAGTCCCTCTAGGATGGCTGTGCGAAACATTGCTGTCATAATGGGATCCTTTTGGATGTCTTTATCCAATGTCATTCTCCAGTTTCTGTACTGATTCTCCACAAATGCTGCTGGAGACTCCCCGTCTTTCATAGGCACCCCCTTTATCATTGCCATGCTTGGCCTTGTGGGGTAGGCTTCTCTCAGGGTCTCCCATATCTTTTTCCTGTAAAGGTCAAATTTTCCCCCATCCACTTCGGATCTGTCTGGTTGTTTGTAACCTGCTTGAGTTATTATATCCAGCATTTTTTCTTTTCCCACTACCTTTCCAAGGAGGGCCTTCACATCTCCCAGCGCCAGCATCCTTCCCACCATTTCCTCCTCCAGTTTCCTTATCCAAATGGCCGCTCCATCCTGTATCTCCGGCACGGTCGTGATCAGATTTTGGAGGTCCTGGGCAGCCCAGGGAACATACTGTGGGAGTGGTCCCTTCATCAGCATTGGACAGATTTTGTTAGCTTCTCTGCTCCTTGTATTCATTCTTACCTTACCTTCTTCCTTGTCGCTTTCTTCGTCTGATCCCTCAAGTAATTTATCCTCATCAGCACTTTCCCCTCTCATTATCTGATATCCCATTGCTCCTTGTGTGTCTACCTGCTCCTTCACCCTGTCTTCCTGCTCTTGGTCCTCTTTTGCTCTTTCATTTTTTATACTTCCCCAGTTTTTTCTTGTTGCTCTCATTTTTCCAAACATAGTTTGGCGCCTCTCTTCTTTCTTTCTTAGCTTTTGCATTGCTTCTTCTTGTTTTATCAGCTGTACTTCCATCTCTTCAATTCTTTGTCTGACACTTTCCTCCATTGCTCTGCTTTCTTTTATCATTGCTTCTCGTTCGGTCTGTATATCAATTTTCCCTTTCTCTTGCTCCTCTTGCAGCTTTAACCACATCCTTGAATTAGCTGCTACCTCGTGGGCTTGTTTTTCTTCTTTTTCGTGTAATTCATCTTCACGACCTTGTGCTTGCTCTCGCAGTCTTCTTTCCATATCTTGTAATTTAGCCTCTCTCTCATGCACTTCTCTTTCCTTTTCCTCTGCTTCTTTTATTTGTGTCTTTGCTTTCTCCTCTTCTACTTCTTTTGCTTGTCTCTCCTCCTTAGTGGGTTCTAGCTCCAATGGTCCGGTTATGTTCACCAATCCCCTTATTATTGGATATATACCTTTTTCCTCCTTTTGTGGGTTATCTTTAGCACACTCATTTACCTGTTCTGTATAAGGTGGCAGCTGATTCGGGTCTTCTAGGGGCGGCTTGGTCTGCGGTGTTGGCGTTCCTCTTTGCCCTCTGTAAGCTCTTGCCACCTCTATTCCTACATTTTTAAATATTTGCAATATTTCCATCTCCTTCTTTCGTTTATTGGCTCTCTTTGTTGATGTATTGTTTGCTTTATAGTTTATCACTATTCCCGTTATCTCTTCGCATGTTGAAAGGTCAAATGTTACTTCTTTTGGCCAATGTGTGATTCCTTTTTTAGTTATTTTTTCCCATTTGGCTGATATTTTGGCTATATCTTCTTCTAGGGCTGGACAGCACTTTCCCAATTTGGAGATTTATTGTCCTGAGTTTACTATCTGGCTCCAATTTTTAAGTCGGAATTCGTACCACGTTATTTTGTCCAATTTGTAATCAGTATACTTTCAGAGTTCTTCTGAACTCAGAAAAATTGTTTAATGTTCGCACTACCCACTCTTCTCTTATTGCCCTTTCAGTAATTGGTAATTCGTCGTCTGTCTCTGGATCGCTGCGTATTGATTTTTTCTCACAAAATAAACCATCTTTTCCTTCTATTAACCCTTGTGCACTGCTTATGTATTTATCTTATTTTGGTGTTAACAAAAACTCTGGGTCCGAATGGACCCAGTGTGTAACTCAGTACCAACCACCCCAAAAAATAAGGATTATCATCCAGTTTTGTTTTGTACTTCATTACAAACTTATTAGCTCATCATAACCACAGACCCCATATCAAACATTATTTTATATGGCCCCAAGACACAATATACCTATTTTTTCACTCGGAAATAGGATCATATTCATGCTGTTCCCCATATTGAAGAAAATGGGCAAATAATTATGCAATCTGACTATAACAGGCTAATATATGAAGATCATTCCTCATTTCTTTTAATGACTTTTAACCACTTTTTAACTTCATCTAGTTCATACAAATTTTTATGTCTTACTTCGTTATTTATCTTTAAATGCATACTTTAGTCGCAGTTTTATTTCTTGAATTCTTTCAATCTTTTAAATTTTACTTCAAACTATTGTTAAAACTTTTTCCTACTTATTTAAACCACTTTTTAACTTATTCTATTAATTATTATATCTTTTTTATATTTGTTTTATTCAAATTAATTTATTCTCTAAATTATTTCACACTCGCATTTATTTAACTGCAATATTATATATTCCCTTTTTATATCTTATTTTTTATTTTATTTCATTTGCGCAGTATTTAGACAACCTCTGTTTGTTCAGACAGAAAATAAAATTTTAATTTACCTTAATTCTTATTTTATTTTCGTTTTATTCCAATCAATTTATTCTCTAAATTATTTCACACTGGCATTTATTTAACTGCAATATCTTATATTCCGTTTTTGTATTTTATTGTTTATTTAATTTCATTTGCACAGTTTTTTAGACACTCTGTTTGTTCAGACAGAAAATAAAATTTTAATTTACCCATTAATTCTTATTTTATTTTCGTTTTATTCCACACTTTATTCTCTAAATTATTTCACACTCGCATTTATTTAAATGCAGTCTTCTGTATTCCATTTTTAAACATTTGAACAAAAAGTTCGGAAACCCGTGCCTGCCGCAACAACGGCTCCCGGTAACAAACCCCACACCGCCAGAAAGCACGTCCACCCCTCCCCCGCAAATAGCACTCCCACCCGTAAGGAACACACACCCGCGGGACAAGCAGCACAGCCGAGCACGCGGGCCATGCCCACGCAAAATCCGACAAATCCTCTCCTCCCACAAACGCATTCCCCCCACAAATGGAGCACCACCCAAAAGGGAAACAAACAGGACTCCAACGGTACAAAATTCACCGCAAGAAGCACTGCCACAACAGAGAAACAATATACCAAACACAAACCCCCCCCTTCCTTATCTTATGTTGTCCTTCAACTTGTTTTCCAAATTATCCGAGTTCTTCTTCAACACACTTTAAATGCTCAAAACACTTTTCTCACTCAGACACCACATGCCCGTTCAGACAACAGACACATTTTCATATTATGACATTAATTCTTATTACCTTATTTTTTCTTTATTACTTTCTGTTATTTCAAATTTCTGAACAAACCCTCCGTGCCACATCGCCTTAATTTATTTTATTTTTTTTCCGCGTGCCACTCACGCTGTGCACCTTCCCAAATACAAGGTCAAATTTTTTCCCGTTTATTAGCTTATCACTTTTTTTATTATGCACCTTATTTCCCCAATTTTATCCACACAACAGATTAAGTTATTAATTTGTTCTACTATTTTCTTTGTCTTTATTAATTTTTTATAACTCTTTATTAGTTCAAATTTTTTTGCATATACCTTCCGTGTAGCATTTACCCGTTAATTTTTCTTCAGGTCACTCACTTCGCGTATTTTCAAGTGCAAGTTCTGTTTTTTCACTAATTTTTCTCTCGATCATATATTTAATTTGTTCTCTGGATGTACAACCCTCTCCGTTAATACACCTATCAGTTATGCCACCTCCTTCATGTAACTTTTTTGTAATATACTATAATGCATATTGCATCTCAACACTTTTTTATAACACACTTTATTTACATCAATTCATCAAAAAAAGAAGAAAGAAAGAGAAGAAGAAAGAGAGAGAAAAATAAAATAAAATAATAATAATAATAATAATAACAATAACACCGCGCTAGACATACCCCTATTTCTTTATATTATTTACATTACCCATCACTGGTTTATTTGTAAATATCAACCGTATGTCTTTGCGCTGAAACAAGTTTGGAACTCCAACCGCCCAAACTTACAAGTTTAACTCCGACCGTTAAAACTTTCAAGGTTAACTCCAACCGTTAACACTTTTCAAGACGTTTAATTATTCTATCCGGGGGTACCCCCTTTCCTCCGCACGCCTTTCCACGGAAACAAGTTTGTGACTCCAACCGCCCAAACTTACAAGTTTTTTTTTGTTCAAAGTCTTTTTATTTCACAAATGACATACAAATGACAATATCATTCTGCATTATGATATTTTCACCCTACCCCCCCTCGTTCTCCAACAGAGCCCCACCCGCATTGCACTAGCACTTTACATTTAGTAATTAGTAAAATTAGACCCGATACATACACATACAAAAAAAAAAAAAATGGGGTAAAAAAAAAAAAAAAAAAAAAATTTTAAATAAATAAATAAATAAATAAATAAAATAAATACATTAAAATAAATTTAAAAAAGGAAAAAGGAAAAAAAAAAAAAAAAAAAAAAAATAATTATATATATATATATATATATACATAGGAGCAGATTAATTAAGATTAGAAGTACTTGAAGAAAGGAGGAAGTGGTTCATGGTGTATTATTATTGGCTGAAATCTTAGAAGCGTCCATCTTTTCTATACATGTCAGTACAGGTTGCCATATGTCCTCAAAACTAAGAGAATATCTCCTTGTGGAGCAACGGATCTTTTCTAATGTTAGATGATACATTAGGTCTTTGATCCAGTGGCTAAATGTTGGAGAAAGAGTATCCTTCCACTTCAATAGTATCAATCTCCTCGCCAGAAAGGTAGCAAAAGCTATTATTATTTTAGCATGTCTCTTGATTAGAGTATCAGATGGACTTACCCCAAATATTGCAACAATGGCAGAGGGTTCTATAGTTATCTCTAAAGCTTCTGAAATAAATTTAAATATCGAAATCCAGAAATAAGACAGCCCTGGGCATTGCCAAAACATGTGTGAAAGAGTGGCTGGTGCTTGTTTACACCGGTCACAGGTCGGATCAATATCTGGTATAAATTTAGCTAATCTTACTTTGGACCAGTGTAATCGATGTACTATCTTGAATTGAATAACCGTGTGCCTCAGACAAACTGACGAGGAATGTATTCTGTCCAGAACATCCTGCCAGGCTTCGTCAGAAAGTAGTATACCCAAGTCCTCTTCCCACTGCACTGTAATCCCACATTTTGTTTGAACCTATAAAAATGTGTAGATTGCACACAAATCTCAGAATATCCCACATATTACACGCCAATTTTGAGTGTGGAGAATGGTTTTCATGAATTTGTAGAATCAACTGGGATCTTTCAGTTCTATCAACTTTCTGAGCAACAGGTGGCCCAAGAAAGAAGATTTGATTGGATTCCGCCAAAATGCACTTTTTTGTCCACTCCCAAACTCGGGGATTTCCCGGTCATCCCACAGACGACAGAGATAGAAGTCACGGACGGTTCACGACACAAGAGAGCAAGACACAGACTGTTTAAAATACGAGAAAGACAGGAAAAAAGCCAAGGTATTTCCCCCCCTTTGTTTCTTACATTGTTATCCGATTACCAACATAAGTTTGCTATTAGATAGCCTCCGCTAAGTAGCAGCAAAGATTGTTGAGGTAGCTAGCTAGCAGTTTAGCCAATAACTGTAAATAAGTTAGCATTCGCCATTCGCCTACGTGTGAAAATGCTAACTTAACCTACGTTAGCTAATATGTAATAACGTTCCGTCTTTCTGACGACATGCTAAATTATTATGCAGCAACATTAAAATAAAGAAAGGAGCATGAATTGGAAATGCAAATATTGCGCATTTAATTGCGAGAAGAGAGGACAGATATTAAAGCATTACAGGCTGAAGCATGGTAGCTGTACTCGAAGCGAACCGTTTCCTTGTCCTTACGAGGAGTGTCTGTGCACGTTTAGGTCCTTTGGCACGCTTAGGACTCACATGTCCCGGTTTCATTTGGCAGGTCAGTCGCAGCAATCTGCCCCAGCTTTCCCAATTAAGTTACGTTGTCAGCTTTGCGATTTCCTTGAATCTTGCCAAGAAACGGAATATTTCACCCATCTTCGTTGTAGACATCTTCGAGATCACCAAAAGGTCCAGTGTCCGTTTAAAGGCTGTGCTTTTGAGAGCAGTGTGTACTCAACTTTCAATGCACATAAAAGTAAGCAGCATAGAAATCATAACTGGAGGATGTTTAAATCAGAATTAATAGTTAGTGCTGGTTTAGAACACGAAAACACAGACGATATTTCCCATAATGTTATGGTTGATACGGATAGCTTGGATGACGTCACTGAAGACACATATGATGCAGATTCTAAAAATTTAGCAGAACATTTGGAGCATAACTTGGCAGCTCTGTTTTTAAAAATGCAAACAGTGCTGCACATACCAGAAAAGTCTGTCCAGGAAGTCATTCAGCAACTCTGTCTGTTAGTTCAGTTGTCCCATCCACTTATATACAAAACAGTGAAAACTGTTCTCCAGAATTATTATCCTGACATTGATGAGTCAGTTGTAAAAGAAGTGGTTGAGGCTGTGACAGAAAGCAACATTGTCACTACCTGCTGTGACAAAGACGGATGTCTCGCAACCATTAAAAGAAGAGCATCCTATGTGTTGCGTGAATTTCCAGTGGTAATGCCTATTGAGTATTTAGTGGAGAAAGGCAGCAAAACAGTTGCTTATGTTCCTCTCCTGCAAATGCTTCAAAAACTGCTTGGTAGGCAAGACATTTTACAGAAGGCTATGTCAAAGCCAGCTCATGTCCCAGATGAGTACAACACTTGTAGAGATGGCAGGTGCTTCAGAGGAAATGACCTTCTGTGTAGTGTAGAGTTCACAATTGCCCTGACCCTGTATATAGATGATTTTGAAGTTGCTAACCCATTAGGGACATCAAGGGGGAAGCATAAGATGTGTGCGATATACTGGACCATTGCGAACATACCAGCAAAATACAGATCGACACTTAATTCAATTCAGCTGGCACTTTTGTGCAATACAACAACAGTTAAAGAGTATGGCTATGACAAAGTACTGTACCCACTCATTTGTGATTTAGTCTCTCTTGAGCAACAAGGTGTTTACATTGAGCACCTTGGTGCATGTGTTAAAGGAACTGTGTTGTTTGTGTCTGCAGATAACTTGGGTGCACACTCTCTTGCAGGCTTTTTTGAGAGCTTCTCAGTGGAAAAATTCTGCAGATTCTGTATGGCATCCAGGACTGACACTCAACTCCAACAGGTACGCTCTGGTGCATTTCAAATCAGAGATAAAGATACACATAACATGCAGGTACAAGAGTCTTTGCATGATCCAACATTGTGGAAAAATACAGGTGTGAAAAGAGCATGTCCACTCACTGCAAAATTGGAGTATTTCCATGTTATAGGTGGTTATCCTCCTGACCTTTTACATGATGTGTTTGAGGGCATAGTTCCCATAGAGATGTCTCTTTGCATTGCAGACTTGGTGGCAAAGAAGTACTTCACACTAGATGTACTAAATGCGGCTATCCGATCTTTTCCATACTCATTCACAGACAAAACTGATCGGCCACAACAGATTGGTAAAGGCTTCTCCACCAAGGAAACAATAGGAGGTAATGGCCATGAGAATTGGTGCCTAATTCGACTCCTTCCTCTTCTCATTGGCCATTACATTCCTGAGGGTGATAACACTTGGGAAATACTGATGCTCCTTAAGGACATTGTTGCACTGGTTGTTGCCCAAAGACATACCACCGAGTCATTGTACATCCTTGAATTGAAGATAGCTGAGCACAGAGAACTTCTGCAGAGTACATTCACAAAATTTAGGCTACGACCCAAACACCATTTTCTAGAGCATTACCCTGAGCTTATTAAGCTGTATGGTCCACTTTGTGAAGTGTGGACAATGCGATTTGAAGGGAAACATAAGTTCTTCAAAAAGGTTGTCAGGGATGCTCAGAACTTTAAGAATGTACCAATGACTCTTGCTGTGAGACACCAGAAAGCTGTCAGCTACCAGTTAGACTGCAGTTCCTTTTACAGGCCACAGGTGGAGATGGCTAAAGTTACATCTATACTGGTTGCTGATTTACCAGAGAACATTCAGAGAGCGCTTGGTCAAAAACTCCCCAATACATCTGCAGTTCTTGTTGCATCCTCCGTCTGTATTGATGGAATTGACTACAAAGCAGAGATGGTACTTTCAGCAGGATCATGCTCATGTCTTCCTGAATTTAAACTTATCACTCATGTTATTGCTGTGAACACAGAAATAATGTTTGTATGCAAAATCATGACGGCATGGTACACTGAACACCTTCGGTCATATGAGCTTTGCAGTACAGATGTTCCGTCTTTTTGTGTGCTTCAGCTTACAGACCTGAATGATCATTTCCCTCTTTCATCTTATAATGTACAGGGGAGACGAATGGTGACACCGAGACATTTTATTCATTGCTGAATGTTCTTTTTTATTTTTCTCCACAGATGGCCTCCCAAACAATGGCCATGCGTGTTATCCTCCACGACGGGGACATCAGGAAACTCAGGCTGTCTTCAAGGCCCAGTTCAGTGGACGATTTGATCACCTGTCTGAGAAACACACTCACACTTCAGTACAATTTCACTTTACAGTTTAGAGACCCAGAATTTGATAATGAACTTTGCAACCTCACTGATGTGTCTGAACTCCCAGAAAAACCAACTGTGAAGATAATTCCTGTGCTTGAATTGGTTGCAAGCGAAAATTTGGATGATAGTGTAAGTACAGCCGATACAGTTCTGCTGTCCTCGCCATCACAGCAGATGAGAAAGCCATGGCCTGATGAGTTTGACCTCCCCAAGTTCTCTGTAGATGTAGAATATAGACTCCGACAAGGGAATTTAAGCTACCTCAAGGATGGAACATACATGACCGTTTCAAAAGAGTTGAAACATGACATTCTCCACAAGATAGCTGAAACCCTATATGCAAGGTTCAACGCATACCCCCAAAAAAAGCACCTTAGAGCTGTAGCGAAGGCATTAATTGCAGCTCATCCCTGTCTTAAAGAAACGGCATCACCAACTGGTTACGATGGATGGACACAGAGCCTAGCGGATAAGATGGGTAACTACAGGTCAAAAATGAGGGCCCTGGGACACGAAGATGTCAAGGTGAATTCTGGTAAACGTGGAAGACACTCTGTTGGTGGGGAGCCACCAAACAAGAGCATCAAGAAACCGAAAAAAGGGGAAGTCAATTTCCTACCCAATTTTCCAGACGGACATGATGCCACAAGCCTTGAAAAGGCCCGACAACTACTGGTGGATGAGATGAAAAAGAAGAACCCAGATGCAGTCTTCGTCAATCAGCAGATGGACTTCACGTTGTCTCTTAGAAGAAAGGAGGTTGTGATGGACAAGCCTCCTGTAAGCCAGATGATACAGCGTTGGCCAGCACTCTTTGTTGAAAATCAGGTAAGGTTTGATTGTCTCTGTTAATGTCTGTAAAAGTCTAATATAATGCAGCCATGTGAAGTTAACATAATGTTACTGTAGCCTTTGATATGCATCACCCACACAGGTACGCCGCCCCCCCCCCCAAACACACATATACAATACCCCCCTCCACCCCCCCCCCCCCCACACACACACACACACACACATATACAATACCCCCCTCCACCCCCCCCCCCCCCCCCCACACACACACACACACATATACAATACCCCCCTCCACCCCCCCCCCCCCCCACACACACACACACACAGGTACATCCCCCTCCATCATTTCATCACCCATTTCAATGATTGTTCAGTGTCTTGATAAACATGATTTATTTCTGTCTGTTTCAGGTCTTCCAGGAATTCAGCAGAGTGGTAGGGAAAAACCTGAAACAGGAATTCTATGAGTCTCTGGATCGTCATTGCCCTAAACTTGTTGAAATCATCAGGTCAAAGAAAGGTCTAAAGGGACAACTTCTGGATGGTCTGTTGCGTCAAACAAAGGTTTGTAAGCTGAAGTGATACTACTGATTTTGGTGTATGGATGTCTTGAATGATAGCTGTCTGCAATGTCACTGTCTCTAATGTTACTGTGTTGTCTCTGCTTTCACTGCAATCCAGACATCGGACACTGCTGACATCAGATGCCTTGTCCTGAAAGCGCTTCCAATACTCTTTGATGACAACTCAGCTGATTTCTTCAAGACTTGCTTTGTAAGTAGTATCACAGAAGTATAATTCTTCAGTTGTTAGATATATAACTAAGGCCAATAATGCCATGAAGAGTGAATTAATTTGCTGTAGGTAAGACATTTGTGGTTCATCCTAATGGGACACGAAATTACAATTTATATTGTAATATAAAATGTGAAATCAGCATGCCATTCCTTATGTAATCCAGGTTTAATTTCACTTTATAATCTCAAGTCAGTACTCAAATATGTTACTGTGTGCTCTGATTTTCCTTTGTACCTATAAGCCCAACATGACCACGAGGGTGGCTGGTCACAATTTTCAATCTGGACCTTTTTGTATTTCCAGTAAAAGTAATAACAATGTGTTGTATTTCTAAATAAATATATATATGTGTGTGTGTGTGTGTGTGTGTGTGTGTGTTATGTTTAGGTCACTGATGACGAGGACGTATACAGACACATTGGAATAGGAATCCTCTGCTTCACTGAGGAAGATATTGCACCACATCCTCTGACTCCATCTTCTGTAGGAATCGTCTTGGAGGGGACTCTTGTGATGGACAATCTGGACATTCCAAACGCCATGTGCCTTCTGTTTGGCCTGACCTATGCATTCCACTTAAATTATCCTAAGCGCATGATCAACACATTCCGTTTCATTCAACAGGTCCTGTTGAGCATTGAGAAGACCGAGCTAAAAGGGAAAGTATTAACACTGACAAACCAGCTGTAAAGTGTGTGTGTGGGGGGGGGGGTGGGATGGGGGGAGAGCAATTGTATTGTGTACCTACTGTAGCTGTTTGCAGGGTGGTATTGTGGGGATGCTAAAAAAAGAAAGTATTAACACTGACAAATCAGCTGTAAAGTGTGTGTGAGAGAGAGAGAGAGAGAGTGAGAGTGAGTGTGGGAGACGGGGAGAGAGCAATTGTATTGTGTACCCAGGTGTTTGCAGGGTGGTATATTGTGGTGGATGTTAATGTTCATAATAATACCTCAGTGTTTGTGTGTGTGCACCTCTTCAGTGTTTGTGTGTGTGCACCTATCCAGTGTTTTGAGAGTGGTACTTTTTGACTGCCTTGTTCATTCACTTGTTCCATGTTCATTTTTTGCATAAAGGTGTATTTTGATTATTTGTTACTTTTCATAGTATGATGAGCTGTAATATAATTCCTTTGTGGATGTGTGTGGGGTCTGGCCCATTTTTCCTTTTCCCACTTTGGGAAAGGTCTAGATCAGCTGACACTTTATTTTTTTATAGTGTGTTCTTGATATTGTATTGATGGTGTATTCTACATCTGTGTATATGTAGAGTTTCTATAGAGCTTGTATTTCTATTCTCTGTGATTTTGAATAAACTCTCAAGTGTTCTGAATAAAAACTGTCTTTTACTTTCATAGCTTAAGCAGCTTAAAACACATTTAACTATAAGAAATGTCTAATGAACTTTTAATTAAATTAAAAAGACATTTTATGCTCACTTAACTAAAAGTTCAAGTTAAAATAGTAAGTATTTATAAGTTAAATAAACATACATTGAAGGTATTCTTTCATCGCAAGTTTACATTGTTGTAACATGCAAAACTAGTTTATTGTACTAAAATTCATAAGGCATTACTATTTGGCGCATGTTGTACACTCAACGTAAATTTGTTCGTTTATTGAACAATACATAACATAAAATATTTAGGGCAACGTGTTACCTCGAAAATTTTATGTTTATTGAACGTATTAGGGTTTACAGTGTGGCCCTTCAACAAGGTCAAAGGTTGCAAATCATGCGAGTTAAGTAAAGAGTACACTGTTCCTATAACTTGCTTTGCATTGGGATCAAGATTTAGTAGTGAATCGATAAAAGAATCATGAGGTAGCGAAGGAAATTGGGGCGTGGATGAAGACAAAAAACTACGAAGCTGTAGAAATCGAAAGAAATGAGTACGGGGGATATCGTATTTCAATCGAAGTTGTTCAAAAGACATACAATTTCCCTCATCATACATGTTACTTAATTTGGTTAGTCCTTTCTGAGCCCAATTACCATATGCTTCGTCAGTCATAGAGGGCGCAAACATGTTATTTTTTGTTATTGGGGCATGAATAGAGGAGTCATTGAGTGAAAAGGATCGTCTAAATTGTGTCCAAATTTTAAGAGAGTGCTTCACAATTGGGTTGACAGTGTATGTAGATATAGATTCAGGAAGCGGGAGCTTCGAGCAGAGTAGAGCATGTAGTGAAGCAGATCTACAAGAAATGCCCTCCAATAGTAGCCATTTAGGTGGAGTGTTATCAAGAGAGTAACGTTTCCAATGTAACATGATACTGATATTGGCCGCCCAATAATAAAATCGAAAATTGGGCAATCCTAGTCCACCGCATAAACGGTGCCGTTGCAATATGCTTTTGTTTATCCGTGGTCGTTTCTTATTCCAGATAAAGGAAGATATTAGCCTATCTATGGACATGAAGAATGTTTTAGTCAGAAATATAGGGAGGCATTGAAAAATATACAAAAACCGGGGAAGTACATTCATTTTAATTGTATTTATTCTACCTCCCAACGCCAGAGGTAAGATGTCCCATCTTTCTAGGTCCTGTTTCAGAGTTGCCATAAGTGGGGGAAAATTATTCTTATAAAGATCCTTAAAGTGATGTGTGACCCAGATACCTAGATATTTAAACTTGTGCATACTAATTTTAAAAGGAATTAGATTGGGTGGGGTTGATTTAGCTGCTGAGTTTATAGGCATAAGTTCGCTCTTCTGCAAGTTTATTTTGTATCCAGATATCCTGCCGAATTCCTTTAGTAGATTAATAGTTTTGGGTATACTAATTAAGGGATCAGAGATATATAAAAGCATATCATCGGCATAGAGTGATACTTTATGCTCAATAGCCCCTCTTCGTATACCCTTGATCCTAGTCTCGCTACGCATTGCTGCGGCAAGTGGCTCGATCGCTATAGCAAACAGAAGAGGCGACAGAGGGCATCCCTGTCTAGTGCCGCGTCTGAGTGGAAAAAAAGGAGAGAGGGTGGAGTTTGTGCGTACTGCAGCTAAGGGGGAAGAGTAAAGAATCTTAATCCAGGATATAAGTTTTGGTCCAAATCCAAATCGATCTAAGGTATAGAAAAGGTAGTCCCACTCCACCCTGTCGAACGCTTTCTCAGCATCAAGTGATATTATTACTTCAGGGGTGTCAGGTGGAGTGGGATCATACAGAATATTGTACAAACGACGTAAGTTGAAAAATGAGTGGCGATTTTTTATAAACCCCGTTTGATCATCCGATATAATAGAGGGCAGTATAGTCTCCAATCGTCGGGCCAATATCTTCGCAAGTAGTTTACTATCTACATTTAGTAGGGAAATGGGCCGAAATGAACCACATTCCAGGGGCGGTTTGTCTTTTTTAAGAATAAGAGAAATAACCGCTTGACGCATTGTTGGGGGCAACGAGCCAGATTCAAATGACTCATCAAAGACCAATAGCAGAATGGGGGCCAATTGATCAGCAAATGTCTTGTAAAATTCACTCGGGAATCCATCTGGACCTGGCGATTTCCCATTTTGCATAGATTTAGCTGCAGTGGTGAGTTCTTGTACGGAGAACGGGCCTTCCAGATTAGCCGCGGTCTCTTCGTCTACTGAGGGGATGGTTAATTTGTCAAAGAAGGAGTCAAAAAGTAGTTTGTTATTGTGCGATTCAGATGCATATAGTTTTGAGTAGTATTCTTGAAAGCACTGATTAATCTCTACATGGTCTGTATGTGTAATGCCAAATTTATCTTTTATTTCAGGTATAGATTGGGCTGCGGTTTTCTGGCGTAGTTGATGAGCAAGAATTTTACCAGTTTTCTCCCCAAACTCATAAGTCCTGTATCGCGTTTTATTAATAAGATTCTCAGCATGCCTTGTTGACAAAAGATTAAATTCTGTTTGGAGCGTCAAACGTTGTTTAAGTAATTCAGGCGTCGGTGTACGAGCAATAAGCATGTCTATATTTAAAATATCATTTATTAATTTCTCTAGCCGTCCATTCTGGGCCCTTCTAAGTTGTGCACTGTAGGATATAATTTGCCCTCTTAAATATGCTTTCATTGATTCCCATACAACTGAGGAAGACATTCCAGGGGTCTGGTTAAGTTCTAAGAATATATTTATTTGAGTGGAGATAAACTCAACAAAGGTCTCATCTGAAAGTAATAATGTATTAAAGCTGTTACGCTCTCCGTAGCGGGAGGGGTAAGGACCCAGACGCAGACCACAGGATTAGGCAAAAGAGTTCTTTAATCCGTACAGGGTTCAGACCAGGTGATCAGAGGTAGGTAGGTACACAAGGATCAGGCAGGAGAATGGTAGTTAATCCGTACAGGGGTCAAACCAGGTGATCAGAGGTAGGTAGGTACAACAGGATCAGGCAGGAGAATGGTAGATAAACAAACGAGGTCAAAACCGAACAGGCAGACTGGACAGATAAGGGCAAGGCAAAAGAATAGTAGAGCAAACAGGTGTCGCGGAATAATACTACAGATCTCAGGCTTTAGAAGATAACAGGCACTGGAAAAGGTAATCACAACGATCCGACACAGACTGGAAGTAACACGGGGTTTAAATGCACAAGATACAAATGACACAAAGGGAATCAGGTGTGTGAGAAGGCGGGGTTCCAAACGAGAGACAATGACATACATCTGGGAAACAATTAAACAACCACAGAGACAACTAGGGAAAACGCGGACTGGATTCCAAACCCACACAATGACAGATGACCTGGAGTTTCAGGAAATCGTGCATAGAGTAAGATGACAGGCAGAGTAGATCAGAAGCAGCTGAGAATGATTAGCAAGGACAGAACAGCATGAAAATGTGCGCTCTAATATATTAGTGAGATTAGTAACTATACACACCCCTGCCGTTAGTATGATTAGTAAGTATATACAAATTAGTTTGTTAATTGAGTTAGTAGATCTTATCTATCATTAGTATGTTAGTGGTAATTAGTAAATCTAAGTGCACAGAGATAGGTGTGAAGCAAGAGGGAACCCGAACACCAATGAGATCACCCGAATGGTACAGAGACGTAAACGGGGAGTGACAGATCAGGTGTAAACAAGTAGACACGGGACAACTAGGCAAAACCGGAAAATAAACAAGTCAGGTGAAAACTAAGAATAAACAATACATACAAAATAAAGGTACAAATGACCAGTAGAACACAGATCCTTACAGTACCCCCCCCCCAAGGGACGGCTTCCAGACGTCCCCAGCAGTGACAAACACTAAGCAGGGTGGGTGGTGGGGGACCGGAGGAGGACTAATGGAGTAGCAGGTACTTAGTTTCAGGAGGGTGAAAAGGGCTTGGAGAGAAATGTCTGAGTGCTGAGCAGGGTGGGTGGAGGGGGACCGGAGGAGGGATAATGGGACAGCAGGTAGTGGAGTAATGTTCAAAGTTTGTAATGTCCGAAATACAGAGCAGGGTGGGTGGAGGGGGTCCGGAGGAGGGAAACAAGGACGGCGGCGCAGACAGGACCGTTCAGGCGGACGATGGCGCAGACAGTACCGCTCAGGAGGGCGACGGTGCAGACAGGACCACTCAGGAGGACGGTGGCACAGACAGGACCGCTCAGGAGGACGACAGCGCAGACAGGACCGCTCAGGAGGATGACGGTGCAGACAGGACCACTCAGGACGGTGGCGCAGACAGGACAGACTGCGATGGCTACATCGCTCAGGAGACCGGCGGCGACGGCTGCATCGCTCAGGAGACCGGCGGCGACGGCTGCATCGCTCAGGAGGCCGGCGGCGACGGCTGCATCGCTCAGGAGGCCGGCGGCGACGGCTGCATCGCTCAGGAGGCCGGCGGCGACGGCTGCATCGCTCAGGAGGCCGGCGGCGACGGCTGCATCGCTCAGGAGAGGAGACTAGCGGACTGGGCCGCTCAGGAGAGAAGACTAGCGGACTGGGCCGCTCAGGCGAGGAGACTAGCGGACTGGGCCGCTCAGGAGAGGGGACTAGCGGACTGGGCCGCTCAGGCGAGGAGACTAGCGGACTGGGCCGCTCAGGCGAGGAGACTAGCGGACTGGGCCGCTCAGGCGAGGAGACTAGCGGACTGGGCCGCTCAGGCGAGGAGACTAGCGGACTGGGCCGCTCAGGCGAGGAGACTAGCGGACTGGGCCGCTCAGGCGAGGAGACTAGCGGACTGGGCCGCTCAGGCGAGGAGACTAGCGGACTGGGCCGCTCAGGCGAGGAGACTAGCGGACTGGGCCGCTCAGGCGAGGAGACTAGCGGACTGGGCCGCTCAGGCGAGGAGACTAGCGGACTGGGCCGCTCAGGCGAGGAGACTAGCGGACTGGGCCGCTCAGGCGAGGAGACTAGCGGACTGGGCCGCTCAGGCGAGGAGACTAGCGGACTGGGCCGCTCAGGCGAGGAGACTAGCGGACTGGGCCGCTCAGGCGAGGAGACTAGCGGACTGGGCCGCTCAGGCGAGGAGACTAGCGGACTGGGCCGCTCAGGCGAGGAGACTAGCTGGCTCGGCAACTTGAGAGGAGGCAGGGAGCAGGACGGGACTGTTGGCGTGGAACGAAACGGGCCTGGAGGTCCGGGACCGGACGGGGCCATAGGCATGGACCGGGGAGTGACAGGAGGCATGGACCGGGGAGTGACAGGAGGCATGGACCGGGGAGTGACAGGAGGCATGGACCGGGGAGTGACAGGAGGCATGGACCGGGGAGGGACAGGAGGCATGGACCGGGGAGGAACAGGAGGCATGGACCGGGGAGGGACAGTAGGCATGGACCGGGGAGGGACAGGAGGCATGGACCGGGGAGGGACAGGGGAACTGGGACGGGAAGGGACAGGAGAACTGGGACAGGAAGGGACAGCGGAGCTGGGACCGGACGGGACAGCGGAGCTGGGCCGGGACGGGACAGGGGAGCTGGGACGGGACGGGACAGCGGAGCTGGGACGGGACGGAACCGTGGAGCTGGGACGGGACGGAGCAGCGGAGCTGGGAAGGGACGGAACAGCGGAGCTGGGACGGGACGGAACAGGGGAGCTGGGACGGGACGGAACAGGGGAGCTGGGACGGGACGGAACAGGGAATCTGGGGCGGGACGGAACAGGGGGTCTGGGACGGGACGGAACAGGGGGGTTGGGACGGGACGGAACAGGGGAGTTGGGACGGGACGGAACAGGGGAGTTGGGACGGGACGGAACAGGGGAGTTGGGACGGGACGGAACAGGGGAGTTGGGACGGGACGGAACAGGGGAGCTGGGACGGGACGGAACAGCGGAGCTGGGACGGGACGGAACAGCGGAGCTGGGACGGGACGGAACAGGGGAACTGGGACGGGACGGAACAGGGGAGTTGGGACGGGACGGAACAGGGGAGCTGGGACGGGGCGGAACAGGTGAGCTGGGACGGGACGGGACAGGGGAGCTGGGACGGGACGGAACAGGGGAGCTGGGACGGGACGGAACAGCGGAGCTGGGATGGGACGGGACAGGGGAGCTGGGGCGGGAAGGAACAGGGGAGCTGGGACTGAACGGGACCGGAGAGCTGGGACTGAACGGGACAGGAGAGCTGGGACTGAACGGGACAGGAGAGCTGGGGCTGAACGGGACAGGAGGGCTGGAACGGGCAGGGACAGGAGGGCTGGCACAGGACGGAACAGGGGAGCTGGGACGGGACGGAACAGCGGAGCTGGGATGGGACGGGACAGGGGAGCTGGGGCGGGAAGGAACAGGGGAGCTGGGACTGAACGGGACCGGAGAGCTGGGACTGAACGGGACAGGAGAGCTGGGACTGAACGGGACAGGAGAGCTGGGACTGAACGGGACAGGAGAGCTGGGGCTGAACGGGGCAGGGGAGCTGGGACTGAACGGGGCAGGAGAGCTGGGACTGAACGGGACAGGAGAGCTGGGACTGAACGGGACAGGAGAGCTGGGACTGAACGGGACAGGAGGGCTGGAACGGGCAGGGACAGGAGGGCTGGCACAGGAAGGGACAGGAGAGCTGGGACGGAACGGGGCAGGAGAGCTATGACTGGACGGAACAGAGGAGCTGTGACGGGACGGAACAGGAGGCTTGGGCTGGGACGGAAAGGCGATGGATCCCCCGTCAACGGGCGGTTGAGCCCGTCGACGGAGCCGGGAACCAGGACTCCATCGTTTCCTCCCGGGTCCATAGCCCCTCGGGCAAAGGACAAGACGGGTACCCTTAAATTTAGCCGCTTCCAGGTTGTGGCTAGGCTCAGAGTTATCAGGATGGAGGGAGACCACTCCGAGCCTAACGGAGTGGGAGCTGGGTGGAGGAGTCTGGAGTGATGGGTGGTGGTCGGCATGACGGCGGGCAAACTCCGGGTTCTGCCCCCAGATCCCCATGAGGTAGTTCTCATAGGGATCCGGGCCGAAGGGATCGATCTCCCAGGCCATCAGAAACCGCAGATCTTGGGTCACGGACTCGATGACTGCCTGTTGGCCACTCATGGCTCCTTGCCGCAGGAGGGCGGCGTGCAGGTGGCTTGGGTCTGCTGGGTCCAAGAATGGTCGGATCGTACTGTTACGCTCTCCGTAGCGGGAGGGGTAAGGACCCAGACGCAGACCACAGGATTAGGCAAAAGAGTTCTTTAATCCGTACAGGGTTCAGACCAGGTGATCAGAGGTAGGTAGGTACACAAGGATCAGGCAGGAGAATGGTAGTTAATCCGTACAGGGGTCAAACCAGGTGATCAGAGGTAGGTAGGTACAACAGGATCAGGCAGGAGAATGGTAGATAAACAAACGAGGTCAAAACCGAACAGGCAGACTGGACAGATAAGGGCAAGGCAAAAGAATAGTAGAGCAAACAGGTGTCGCGGAATAATACTACAGATCTCAGGCTTTAGAAGATAACAGGCACTGGAAAAGGTAATCACAACGATCCGACACAGACTGGAAGTAACACGGGGTTTAAATGCACAAGATACAAATGACACAAAGGGAATCAGGTGTGTGAGAAGGCGGGGTTCCAAACGAGAGACAATGACATACATCTGGGAAACAATTAAACAACCACAGAGACAACTAGGGAAAACGCGGACTGGATTCCAAACCCACACAATGACAGATGACCTGGAGTTTCAGGAAATCGTGCATAGAGTAAGATGACAGGCAGAGTAGATCAGAAGCAGCTGAGAATGATTAGCAAGGACAGAACAGCATGAAAATGTGCGCTCTAATATATTAGTGAGATTAGTAACTATACACACCCCTGCCGTTAGTATGATTAGTAAGTATATACAAATTAGTTTGTTAATTGAGTTAGTAGATCTTATCTATCATTAGTATGTTAGTGGTAATTAGTAAATCTAAGTGCACAGAGATAGGTGTGAAGCAAGAGGGAACCCGAACACCAATGAGATCACCCGAATGGTACAGAGACGTAAACGGGGAGTGACAGATCAGGTGTAAACAAGTAGACACGGGACAACTAGGCAAAACCGGAAAATAAACAAGTCAGGTGAAAACTAAGAATAAACAATACATACAAAATAAAGGTACAAATGACCAGTAGAACACAGATCCTTACAAAAGCGCCAGGGGCGGTAATTGAAATGTGAATTTGGTATGTTCAAAATCATCACCAATGGAGCGTGGTCGGAAATTACTATTGCATGGTAGTCACATTCAGTTATTAATGGAAGAAGATTCTTGTCCACAAAGAAGTAATCTATACGCGAATAGGTTTTGTGGACCGGTGAGAAAAAAGAGTATGTTCTAGATGTGGGATTTTGAAAGCGCCATACATCAGCCACACCGTAAGTTTCAAGAAATAAACGTATTGTAGAGGCCGCCCTGGTTAGACCCATCTGTTTGGTTAAACTGCGGTCCAAAGAAGGCGACAGCACACAGTTCATGTCCCCACCCAGAATAAGACGGTGTGTATCTATGTTTGGAATGCGTGAAAAAACTTTTGTAAAGAATGTACTGTCGTCCCAATTGGGTGCGTATATATTGGCTAGAATCACTGGTGTATCGTACAATCTGCCCACTACTATAACATAACGGCCTGTAGAATCTACTTCAACTTGTGACATTGTAAATGGAACATTTTTATTGATGAGAATAGCTACCCCCCTGGACTTAGAATGAAAATTTGAGTGATATGATTGGCCTATCCATCCCCCCCTAATCCTAAAATGGTCACAATTGCGCAAATGGGTCTCTTGAAGAAAAGCAATCCCCACCTTAAGTGTACTTAAGCGTGAAAGCACTTTCTTACATTTCACCAGCTGATTCATTGATTTGACGTTCCAGCTAACAAAAGTCACCTGACAACCTGGTCCTGACCTCTTTGAATGTAGTTCAGCCATGTTCTGCTTCAGAAAGATACAAGCCAGCAATGTACTTACATAGTGAAGTCATATTCTGTAAGTATAACCACATCTCCAAACAAACAGTACAAAAACAAAAATAAACGAGTACCAAATAAGAGTTCAGTGCAATAGAATCCCTTCCCGTCACCTCCCCTAACATGGTGACTTCTAACCCCTCGAAGTAGCATCCACACATTAGTGTTTACCTGAGGAACGCTAACCTTAACAGCTATCTCTGCTGTTGGCTCAAATGAAAAGGCACTTTTTTCTTTTCTTTTCCTCTCCCTTTTTTTTTCCCCTTCCCCCTTTCCTTTTCTTTAAAAGGGAGATTTTTATAGCCAAAAGACGTCTATCCAGAAAAGAGTACATCTACACATACAAATATGGTAGAACTTGTATGCAGCCTTATTATTTTATCTCTATGAGACTAATAGTTAACACTTGTGAATATCTAACGTTATATAATCTTTTGTTCACAGAAATAGAGCTTTCATATCAAAACAAAATCTCTTCTGTGCCTCCCTGAAGGCACATTGGTAACACTTCAGAAATGGCAGCCTATGCTGTAATGTTAATAGTGGCGTTAGTTAAGATAAAATAATCTTAACAGATAATTGCGGTTATTAACATTTTTTCTTTTCCCCCTTATCTCCGTACTCATTCAACATTTGTAAGCTTCCTCTGAGCAAAGGGATAATAAACGAAGGTTATATCGGGCAGCCGTTTTATGTAAGCAATAATTAGTCCAGTCTTTATAACCAGCATTCCCAGTCATTGCGCATATAGCCTACTCACCAGAGCAATAGAATGATGAAAACGAAGATTATATCGGGCAGCCATCTCTTATGCAGTTTGCACTAACGCACCGGACATGGCCAATGGTAGTGGACTCATCGGAGCAATAAGGATGATGAAAAGAGTCATTGTCATGATAATGGTATGCCGGTGTGATACCAAGAAGCGATCGCCTGCCAAAAAGTGTCAATCCACCAAGAAGTAGGCTAATTGTTCTCCACAAAGTGTTTGCAAAAAAAAAAGGTGATCCTATGTCAAGATCTGGTCGTCAAAAAGTGATTGCCGTGTTTTAGTGGGTTGATTGGCTCGATCTATGACAGTCCATATTATATTGGGCTACCCATCCTCAGCCGGTTGCAAGATATTCGCCTTTACATACGCCATTGCCTCCACTGGATCTTGAAACTGCCTCTCAGCGCCATTGTGTGTAATCCGAAGTCTTGCAGGGTAGAACATGCCGTACCGTATTCCGTCTCGTCCTCGCAGAAGTTTTCTAACATCATTGAACGCCGATCTTGCCTGTGCGACGCTTGGAGGGTAGTCGGGGAAGATCAGGATTGGCGTCCCATTAAACTGCAACGGTCCGGTTTCCCTGGCTTTTCGAAGGATATCAGCACAATCATGATAGTAATGTAATTTGGCTATGATAGCCCTAGGTCTGCCACTGGGATGTCTTGGCTTTAGACTACGATGCGATCTGTCTATTACTAGGTCCTTGTCCAGGTGTAGAGCCTCTCGCAGCAGCTTTGAAACAGCCGCCGGGGAAGACGATCCCGGTCCCTCCGCGATATTGAGTATACGGATATTAGACCTCCTCATTCGCCCCTCTAGGTCAAGGCATTTCTCTTGTAGACTTGTCACCGCTGATTCCAGTTTGCCTACCGTGGTTTGTAAAACAGTCACGTCATCCGAGCATGCAGATAAACCGTGCTCCATGTCGGTGATGGTTGTTTTCACTTTATCCAGGTCGGAGTGAAGCATAGCGGTATTGGTAGAGAGTTCCAGTTTGACCGCTTGCAGCTCGGATTTGACGTCTTTAAACTCCTCTGCGAGTACGGACTTCAATTCAAATCGAATGAGAGTGGCAATGTCACTTTTCAGAGAAGTCAAAACCTCAGCCTTCAACTTGTTAATATCCGCCATTTTAGTTCGTTTGCTAGCATCGGTATCAATCCTGCTAGTAGCTCCCGCGTGTCTCTCGCTAGCAGGTCCCGTATATGTAAACTTTCTCAGTCCAGAGGCCATTTACGTAAAGAAAACCAACCAAGAAACATGCTCAAAGAGATACTAACAAATAAGCGACGTCAATTGGCGATTTCTTGCGAGAATATCATGCCAATAATATATATTTATGCGCGGATTCCAGCAGAGCTCACAGAAACACAGCCTACTCCATTGCTGCTCGCTAGCGCCCCCTCCCAAACTTACAAGTTTAACTCCAACCGTTAAAACTTCTAATACCTATATCGCTTGCGCATTGATTCTCCCAAATTACTGCCGTCCTCTTTTATACAATTTCATTAATCTCTGTTTTACTTTTACACAGGTTTTTTAATAGGCAAGGTCTCTGGTTTCTGGTTTTCCAGAACATGGAAGGCGAAAGAGAGCCTCTCTTCTCCACACTATATCTATACATATATTCAACAAGGTCTTCTCAAGCGTTCTAAGATTAACTTCGCTTACCTTGGTTTCTTTTTAATCAGCCGGCTGGAAAAAAAGGTCTCTCTCTCCGTCTCCCGTTCACACCGCAACCGGTCTGACCTTGGTCCTATCCTGCCGACTACGCCAATTTGTTGTGGATACTGGATCCAAACCTGTCTGATTATGCCAAATTTGTTGTGGATCTCCGAGTGAAAATATCTCAGAGTTGTTTTCAGAAATTCAGAGTTTTTCAACTTTACCTCTCAAATTTCTCTAAGTGTTTAATCAAAGAGGACGAGGCAATAATTCTCAGAGAATTCTAGACTTTATTTTATTAAATATACAACAAAAAGTCCAGCGGAGTGCCCCCGCAGAGACTATCAAAAATGCCAGACCTTATCCCATACACCGCACGATCAAGGTCTTGCCAGAGACACTCCCCTCGCTGGCTGGCTGTGCCCCTCCGCAGAGACACTCGCAATTATTCTTGGTTTACAGTCCATCTTTATACAGTTTCTTATCAGATTATACATCTCATTAGTTGTCCATCTGACTTATTTGACCATACATACACAGGCAATCTCTATCCCCGCCTTTCTTCGAGAACTTTCCAAACTTTCCTTTGTAGGGCCTACTCCTATTGGATTGTATCCAAGTGACACCTGGATTCTCAATCACCCGGCTCCGCCCCCCAAAGATAGCTTTCAAATCCCCCCCCCCTGAGATCCCCAGCCACCCATCTCCAGCTGCGTGCCCCCCCCCTGGCATCGCCCCCCAGGCCTGGGAAACTATCTCTTATCAGACTCTGGTTTCTTGGCTGCTATCCAAGTTCTTCTTCAAATCCTGGACTGCTGACTGTGTGCAAAAATAACAATGGGTAATTAGTATATTGGAATGTGTTTTGTACTGAGCCTTCCTTGGTCGGTCAGACACCAGGTGTCCAGGCGCCTGGAGCGCCAACCCCCCCTCATCTTATCAGATTCTCCGAAAAACAGCAGCTCCTGACTGGCCCTCAGCTCCCTCTAGTCAGAGAGACAGAGAATATGTCTCTCTGCTCTTAAAATATTTTACTGTGCTTATGAATGCATTTATCTGTTCTTAATACATTTATACATTCTGTATATTGCTCTTAATACATTCATAGATACATATTCAAATATTATCAATACATATTATCACAGGTAATATAGTTTAAAAGTGATTCATATTCAAATATAGTCAATACATATTATCACAGGTGACCAATAGTTTAAAAGTGATTCATATTCAAATATAGTCAATACATATTATCACAGGTGACCAATAGATTTAATGGAATTCCCAACAAAACCCCACTTCCTGGAGTCATCAGTTGCCTTGGGCCGAATATGATATTAATTCCCACACCTCCTCTGCCTCTAAACTATCCCCATTTGAGTGTTGTTTAGGCTACCAGCCACCCCTGTTCCCGAGCCAGGAGGAGGAGGTGGGAGTTCCGTCGGCCGAAGCCTTCATCCGGCGCTGCATCCACACCTGGAAGACTACCCGCCGTAACTTGCTCCGTGCCATCACTCGGATGAAGGTAACGGCCGACCGTCGCCGGTCCAAGGCACCCCCTTATCGAGTGGGTCAACATGTTTGGCTCACCACACGGGACATTCCTCTCCGTGCGGACTCCCACAAGCTGGCACCTCGGTATATCGGACCTTATACCATCACCAAGGTGTTATGCCCTACTGCTGTCAAACTCAAGCTGCCCTCCACCAATGTGTCGGATACATCCGACTTTCCATGTTTTGAGACTCAAACCAGTTGTCACCCACCCCCTTTGTCCCCCCCCTGATCCCCCCCCACCCCCCCGTCTCATTGATGGAGGCGACACATATACGATGCGCAAACTGTTGGACTGTCGTCGTCGGGGTGGGCCTCATGGAGACAATGAGACAAATAGAATGGGCTCCAACCCAAAATCTCATGCTTCGCCCACTCGAGCGTAGGATTATGCTTGACCAGCCTGGGATGTCCGAGGATAATGGGTGAGTGTGGGGAGTCAATGATGTGGAGCTGAAGCTCCTCCCGGTGGTTGCCAGAGATCGGCAGCTTGAGTGGGGCGGTGATGTGGCGAATGCTGGCGAATCTCTGACCGCTGAGGCAGCTAGTAGTCGTGGCAGCTCGAGAATGGGAACTCCCCACTTGGACGCTGTCCCGGCATCTAGGAAGCTCTCCTCAGCTCCGGAGTCGACGAGGGCGGAGGTCTTCCTCCTCTGATCACCCCACTCGAGCGTCACTGGAAGACAGGTGCGGTTTCTAGAGGAGTGTTCGATAGGGGTAACGCCCACTAATGCTCCTCTGGTCACTCGTGGGCGTTTTACCGGGCAGCTGGCGATAAAGTGACCTGGTTTGCCGCAGTGGAGACAGGCTCGGGATCTCATCCTCCGGTCTCGTTCCTCCCTCGACAGGCGCACATGGTCCACCTGCATGGCCTCCACTTCCATCACCTGGGAAGAAGGAGTCTTGACTCTGGTGGCAGGAGGGCTGTAGTGAGAACTCACGGAGGGGTTCTGGCTGGAGACCGTCTGACTGGGAGGAGCTTGACGATGCAACTCACTAAGTTCCTCTAGCCGAGCATCCACGCGGATGGCTAGCGCGATGAGGTCGTCCAGGTTCTCGGGGAGTTCTCTAACCAGCAGCTCATCCTTTACCCTTTCAGCCAGGTCCAGGAGAAACGTGTCATACAGCGCCCTCTTCTCCCAGCCACTGGAGGTAGCCAGAGTCTGGAACTCAATGGCGAAGTCGAACACTGAGAGGTCTCCCTGGCGCATGTGCAGCATCTCCCTAGCTGCCTCGTGCCCATGTTTGGACAGGTCAAACACCCTCCTCATCTCGTCAGCGAACAGGCTGGATGTCTGGATACGTGGAAGGTCTGCCTCCCATGCGGCCGTTCCTCACTTCTTGGCTCGACCGGATAACTGGGTGATGATGTAGACTACCCGGGCTTGCTCAGTGGGGAAGGTGGTAGGCTGCAGCTGGAATATGAGTTGGCACTGGATCAGGAAGGGACGGCAACCGCCAGGCTCTCCAGAGTACTTCTCAGGTGGGGGAAGACAAGGTTCTCGTACTGGAACAGAAGGAGGTGCTGGAGGAGGTGGTTGCTGGGGAGCATAGCCAGATGGAGGTGTCCGGAGTGATGTCGTCAACTCACGCAGCGAGTCAAGATCTGCAGGTGTTGCGAGACCGACTCCAACTGGTTGCGGTGGCGGCCCAGCATGGCTCCCTGCTGTTCGAGTGCGAAGTCCACTCGAGCAGCGTCTGCTGGGTTCATTTCTGGTCATAACGTACTGAAACGTCTGGACTCAGAAAACCCAATAGCAGACCAGGATAAGGCAGAAACGTCGTTTATTTCCAGTCCAATGTCAAAAAGCCAAGTAATCAAGAATTCCAAAAAAAGATCCAAAAAACAAAATCAGAAAAACAAGCAAAGGTCAAAACCGAAAAATCTAAGGGCTAAGGTACAAAAGGGCTAGGCTAATCAAAAGTCGGTAAACACAAAAGAAAGTCAAAACCAGAAAATCAAAGGCAAAGGTACAAGGAAGGGCTAGGCTAACTTGGAGTCAAAAAACAAAGGGGCGTCTCAGGAATCTCAACAAATCTCTGGCTTTACAACAACAGGCTCAGGAAAAGTGATCAACGTTCTGACGTGGAAGAAACAGAATAGTGGGTCTTATATACACATAGGAAAGGGAGGAGTAACAAAAGACGTGCGGTTAACACATTAGGTAAACAATAATTCAATCACGAGAACATAACGAAAACATGGAAGGGACTGGGAAACATGCATAACAAACAACGGGCTTGAATAGGAGCGGAGTGTGCTCAGTAATCACGAGAGGTGAAGTCTACATACAAACAGCTGGAGCGAATTACAGCGATCGCTCAGGAGCAGTTAGAAATGCGAGTAACAAAGAACAAGCAGAGAAGCTGGTTAAATGTTAGTATCTAACTATAAGACAGACAGTTAGTTGTTAGTATACATCTATGTTAATTGGTTTAGTAAAGTGCACGTAACTAATGAAGCAACTGAGTGATTGTTAGCGCGAGTTAGTAATATATATAATTATACACGGGAAAGAAATCAGGAAGTAGCAGAAAACGAAACTTCGGAAATACAGCGTTTACCCACGAAAACTCCCGAAGTCACCCGAATAGTGCATGCACAAGACTGGGTAAACAAACACACAGATGAGACTTGGACAACCTACGAACAGAGGGGAATGCAATGATGAAATGAAAACTAATCAATCCAAAATAAATATCAAATAATAATACAAACAAACAAACAGATGTACAGAACATAACAACCACGCATTGAATGTTTCCTAGATAAATGTGAAGAATGTCCAAGAACAAGTGGCCTTGAAACGTATTTTGAGGACAACATGATTGACCATATTGACTACAAGCAGTGGACAGGAACTGACCGTTCAACACTTGGATGACTTTTTGGATTCCTTTATAGCTACTCTCCCCAAGTAACTAAATCATGACTTAATTGCCAAACAGCAGTCGCTTTCTCCAACACACTAAAGATACCTTCGAACCAATAATCTTAGTTATTGCAGATTTAGCAGAAAACTACAGTTTTGTCATTCAAGATGCTGCCCAGTCATTCCACTGGAACAATCTACAGGCTACAATTCACACATTTGTGTGCTACTTCAAACGAGAAGGAATACTTGAGCACCTTAGCTTTGTCGTCATCTCAAACCATAATACCCGTAATACTGTGGCAGTGTTCCAAAAATTTCTCCTTCAGTTTCTCACTAGTGAGATTGGAAGTCTCTAGAATATTTAGTACTTCTCGGATGGTTGTGCTGCTCAGTACAAGAACCTAAAGAATTTCATCAACTTGTGCCATCATGAAGAGGATTTTGGCGTACCAGCAGATTGGCTTTTTTTTTTCAACCTCCCATGGGAAAGGCCCATCTGATGGAGTTTGAGGAACTGATAAACGTCTTGCAGCTAGAGCTAGTCTCCAGCGACCTTTGGATCAGCAGATTATGACCCCATGGCAGCTCTATGAATTTGCTGCTTCTGAGATAAAGAGTATTGACTTCACTTTCGCAACCACAGAGCAATACAAAAATGAAGCGGATATTCTCAGGCAAAGATTCCAAATTGCCATCTCCATCTTTCAAGTTCCCGTATCACCCAGACACACTTGTAATTCATTGCCAGGATGTACTAACAGCAGTGGAACCTGTCACTGAAACAGGACGCGTATACAAGATCTCCACAAATAAATTAATACTGCAACACGAACTTTGGTTGAGCGAAATATGAAAGCATAGACGTATCCCTCGAAATAAAGACAAATGAACAGGTACATTTATATATAATATACTTTCTATCATATTAATGTATGTAACTAAATTCAACTTTGCAAGTACATATTTTGTTTGTTTAGTTTGATTGGAACTTTTCCATCTTGTTCTACATGTTCTAAAAGCAAAAAAGATTTGCTTGATGCTCTACATAACACAAAGGAAGTTGTACAGGACATCATGTGCATGTACATGTTCAGTTCATGTAATGGTACATGTATGTCCTGTATATAATTAATGTATGTAATATACATATCTTCACATGTACATTTTAAGGTTTTCCTCTTCAAAAAATCATAACTGCAAAACTTTAAGAGCACCCATCACAAAAAAAAATTATGAAATTTGAAGCCTACCCATTTTCGCAATTCAAGGTCAAATGGAATTTTATTACGCATTTTCTCTGCGCCTTATGCTACGATTTTGGTTTTATTTTATGAAACGGAGGCCATTCGAAGAGCTTTAAAATGATGTAACTTGGCTTTGTAGGTGCTATACCTTTGGAGGTACAAGTATTTAACCCCTTAGTGCAGATGGCATATTTGGTAAATCATGGGGGTACTCTGTTTAAGGCTTTATAACTCCAGGTGTGAGCATCACATAAACTTGGTAAATGGCTTAAATGAAACAAAACCGGTGTACCATTTTTTGGTACAAACTTAGATTTGTTTATTTTCATAATTTAAGTCAAAATAAAGTGCCGGAAATGCAAGCAAAACTTTGCAAAAAATGTAACAAAATATATATTTCTTCAAAATACTGAGAGCTACATAAGTGAAACAGGTAAAACTACACATTTCCTGGATCATAAACTCCTTGTCCACAAGCATTCAATAATCGCAGGATGATATACAGAACTACTAAAGATCTATGACATGAAATGTAAGCAGTGTAGCCTGATGTACCCAGGGTCTCCAAACCTATCCAAATTGGCTAAAATGTGAATAGCTGTAAATCTTAAACTAATCATACATTTCAGTGCAAATCAACCGTTTTGACTCATTTAACTCACCTTTTTATCATTTTCATGTGGGAATTATTTTGGATCAGTACAGGGGGGTGGATATCTAGGTGTCCAATAACCTACCCAAAACCTCTCCGAGAAATTATTAAAAAGCCTTTTGTCCTTTATAAAGCATATACATTATCCCTTACGATAACTTAATGGATGAAAACATTGATATTGCACAGTTTCAGTTCAGGGTTTGATGCCTAGTGTGCCATTTTTTCACCATTATCCTTCATATACTGCTTCATCCTGTGCGGTGCCTTCGTGGGCAACATGCACTCATCAATGGCACGGTCTTCAGTATGCTGTAAGGATCTGGTCCTGCAGTGGCTTCACTCTGAACAGTAGAGGGCACTGCTGGAGTGGCAGAGGTGGAGGGTCAAGCATGTTATAGGAACAAATTACATAATGCAGAAGCATTATAACACTGTGGTACACACAGCTAAATATGAAATCATTCACTCTTGTACTTCAGTAAACACTTTCTTCTGTATGCTACATTATGTTATATTTTGTTGCGTGCTCTAGGATGGCATTACTCTGTAGTGTGTTTCACAACTGTTGCTTATTTATTTTATTTATTTATTTTACATTCATCTTGCACACATCTGGACACAGTACATTTGAATACATATTTTCCATTCCCTAAGTGAAAAGCATCACCCATGGATATACTAATACCCCATAGAGTACATTATGCACAAAGAAATTACAATACAATAAAATAATATCGGAAAACACTACCAATGTTCTAGCTTCACGGCAAATCGAGGCATAAAATAAACTCCTCAAAAAAAGTTCGGAAACGTTATTTCGGTCGATTATTCCTCCCCTTGAAAAATACCAATTGGTATTGTATTTTATATCGTTGGAAAGCCTGATTAGTCACCTTTACAACGAGGTACAACTTGTAAGGATCGTGCATTCGTGGAATGAGCAACACAGCTAACCGTGTGGGTAGCGGCCCAAAAAAATGTGCCAAAATCCCCTGCAATATTCTTCTGTTGGTATTCACTCTCGTTTTGAGCTTCAAGTGCTGGCAGGTGTATGCCAGTGGGATGGAATGGGATGCCATCCCACAGCAGTGTGTGACCAGGCTGGTGACCAGCATGAGGAGGAGGTGCCAAGCTGTTGTGGCTGCGTATGGATCTTCCACACGCTACTGAGGTCCCTGACAGTGTAAAATGAATAAAGTGTAAAAATGGCCAATATGTGTTGTTTTCTCCTTATTACTGTGGGAGAGTGCAATCATCCAGTCCACCAAGCAACTCAAAACGAGAGTGAATACCAACAGAAGAATATTGCAGGGGATTTTGGCACATTTTTTTGGGCCGCTACCCACACGGTTAGCTGTGTTGCTCATTCCACGAATGCACGATCCTTACAAGTTGTACCTCGTTGTAAAGGTGACTAATCAGGCTTTCCAACGATATAAAATACAATACCAATTGGTATTTTTCAAGGGGAGGAATAATCGACCGAAATAACGTTTCCGAACTTTTTTTGAGGAGTTTATAACGTACGACTGAGCAACCAAACAGAACAGCGCTAAAATACTCAATTTCATTGTGAATGCTATGAATTCTAACAAAGCAGGCCACCACGAGCCACTACGGGAACGGCACGAACACAATAGTATCAATACATTAGTTATTTGGCAGACGCGTTTATCCAAAGCGACGTACAATAAGTGCATATTGAAGGTCATAGACACAATCTACGAAGCAAAGTCACGAAAGCGCTACTTTCTCACAACGTAGAAGCTATCGCTAGTCATCAACCGAATACAGTCAGCTATACATTCTAAGCTATGAGATAGCTAAACCAAATAGAAAATAAAACATAAACGGAAAGAACGTACTATATAATTTGCCTTATACATGTAGTTATGCAAGGTGGAGTCTGAAAAAGTGTGTTTTCAAATATGTTCAGCATTATTAGCAGGCTAACAGTGGTCTATTACGACCGATGCAAAAAAAAAAAAAACGATAATATAGCACAGTGGAAAAACGAATGTATATAATCAAAATATTACAAGCAGTAATACTTACATGTCGAGGAGGATATCTTCCCCATATTGATAGGCACCTCTTCCACAGAATCTATGCTACAGGGATTAGAAGAATCTCTGTTGTTGTCCTCTTCTGACCGACTTCGGGTGAAAAGTACTAAAAAGTCAATTCAAAGTTGCGCGCAGTTTTATCGCGTAATACCAAATGCGTCATACCAAACGCGTCAAACCAAATGCGTCATCTGCGCATGTGTGCGTAAAATTGTCGTGATATAACAAGTATTGCAGTTACGCTCGCCCTTAAATAGTTAATCCAAGCTTTCATTTACACATGTAAATTACTTTTGGGAAGCTTTTCGTGCCTTCTATTGGATAAAACAATTGTCGATCAAACCAGAATAAAATTGCAAGCGTCACAGCCGTGCAATCAGGAAGGGGGTGTTACGCAGGGCTAGTTTCGTTTGTCTAATAGTGTTCCAATGCGCTGTGTATTTTTCAAACGGATTGTCCAAGACAATAAATGACCACGGAATCTTGAAAGGGACATATCTACGCTTAAATCCACGGGAGGATTGCACACGAATTCCATATTTAATAGCAGATATTGATAGTAGAATGGCATTGTATGATTTCACTTGTTTATGTCGGTATTGATTGAGCAGCGATTTGCACCGCTGTATTTGCATACGGTCGGGCTATTGGTGGGTTTATCTGGTTGCTGGACGGAATTCTGATATTATATGATGAATACATATATTTATGAACTCCCAACATAGACGCTATTGCCCACTATGTCACGCATGGGTAGGTATAGGCTGGGTGGGGAGTGCTTGTTAAATGGACTTGCTACGGAAAGATAGTGACACTTAGAAACTACGCATTGGCCAGAAATCGTCGCGAATCGTCTACCAATAAAGTTAAAATACCGCGTTTGGGTTTTCCACTAATAGTTTGGCTGCAGGAGCAACGCGTGTCTCAGTTGCGTAAAACTGTCTCGCAGGCGAGACAAAATAGACTATCTGCACTAAGTAGTTACAGTTTGGAGGTCATGCTAATTAGTCAAAAGTTAATTGACTCATACCACAAAAACTAACAAGCCATATTACAAAAAAATTCAGTTCTGGGGGTTTCTCATACAGGCAAATCACACCAAATATCGTTTCAATCTCTGAGGGTCAGGTGAAAAATCCCGTTGAAGTGACACAGAATGACCCATCGACCCCAGCCATAAATGATCAGCTGTAATCTCTAGCTGCAAACCGCTGACCCATTCCCTTCCAGTCAGGGGAATAGGAAGGAACATAGGGGCCATGGTGCTGTTTAAACAAATTTTAAACAAAACAACTCCTGAACCTCGTGATTCTCACATTTAAGTCTTACCCATTCGTGCTTCCACATCACAAGTTTTTGTAAGAGGGTTAATTGTGTTTGAGTGATAGCATTTTAAACAAGAATGAAAAAACAGCCAGCGTATTCAAAAGCTGTCCAAATGCCGTCCGACTGAATGAAACACTTTTCCTGATGGCTCACATATTCTAACCATTGAATGGCAGCTGTGAAAAATTATTTCTGCTGTTGCGTGTAATTATCAGGCGATGTGACTGCGATGGTGTTTTTGGACAAAAAGCTTGTGCAGTATTGTTTCATTCACACCGAGGCTATTGTAATGCACTGCAATGGGTCTAAACCTGTGCTCCAAAGCACCTCTGTCCTAAACCGCAAACAAGCTTCCCCCAAAATAACGTCATTCTGACAGTACTCTGACATTTCTTTTCGAACGTCAAACACACCCCCAGACACATTATTATACCAGGACATAAATTCCTCCCTCTCCTTTTCCATCATTGTATCAAACAACATAGTACAAGGGAGGTGGGTACGGGCCGATGTAATTCTGGTATTATTCAGGAAATGGGGAAAATTACCTTTTTTTGCATTGTTAAAACCTAGAGCACCTAGTGTTGAGTGTTTGAGTTCTGTCTGATTTGTATTTTATTTTCATTATTATTACTTTTCATTTCATCAGTACATTCCCCTCAGTTCGTGGGTTGTCCGAGTCGCATTCGTATGTTTGTTTACCCTGTCTCGCATATGCACTGTTTGGGTGACTTCGGGATTTTCCGAGGGTTCACGCTGTATTTCCGAAGTTTCGTTTTCTGTTTACTTCCTGCTTTACGTTTCCCGTGTTTATATTGTTTATATTACTAACTCGTGCTAACAATGATTCGGGTGTTTATTAGTTAGATGCACATTACTAAAACCATTAACTTAAATGTTTACTAACATACTAATTGTCTGTATTTAGTTAGAACTAACAATTAACAAGTTTCCTTGCTGTATCCTTTCTATCTGCGATACTAAGCTGTCCTTGAGATGCTGTTTAACTCGTTTCAGCTGTCTCTCCTTTGAGACCACGCCTCCTTAATTCTAGTCACGTTCCGCTGCTACTTGAGCCCGTTGTTTTCTGGGCCCTGATTTCTGGACTGTGATTTTGTACCTCTGCCGTGCCTTCCCGTTTTTGACCAATGCCTGTTTTGTACTCTTCTTTGGATTTAGATTTTGCTTCCGGACATTAAACTTCGGTTTTCTGTACTCCTGCCTGCTACTGGGTCCCTTACTCCACCGGTCATAACAGAAGGAACTCGCCAGTTGGGACCCAGCAGGCATCCCTACCTCATGGAGGTTCTCGAGGATCCCTTCTGCTCCGATTCCTATGAGGAATACCTCATGGGGATCTGGGGGCAGAATCCGGAGTTCGCTCGCCGTCATGCCGACCACCACTCAGCACCCACTCCGTTAGGCTCAGACTTATTTCCCTTCAGCCGACCAGCTCTGAGCCTAGTAACAAATCCCAACAATCCACATTCGATGGAACCCGTCTAGCCCTGTGCCCGGGTAACTATGGGCCCAGGAGAAAACGAGGGGGTCCTGGTTCCCGGCTCCGTCAACGGATTCAGCTATCCATTGACGGAGAATCCATTGTCCTCCCGTTCGGTCCCAGCACTCCTGTCCCGTCCCGTTCCACGCCTCCTGTCCCGTCCCGTCCCGTCCCGTGCCTCCTGTCCCGTCCCGTCCCACGCCTCCTGTCCCGTCCCGTGCCTCCTGTCCCATCCCGTCCCACGCCTCCTGTCCCGTCCCGTGCCATTTTTGGGGCTGCCCACCCTTGGTTTGTATCGTATCTCACTGATAGATCCTACCAAGTCTCTTGGAAGGGTTCTGTCTCTGCACTCCATGCACTCTCTACAGGAGTCCCGCAGGAATCTGTACTGGGTCCTCTGCTGTTCGCCATTCATATTAAGTCCCTTGGTTCAGTAATTAATTCACATGGCTTCTCATACCAGAGTTATACTGATGATACTCAACTCTTCCTCTTTTTCCTTCCCTCTACCCCCACAGGTTGAAATATCTGACTGACATCTCTGAGTGGATGGCTACCTATCCCCTGAAGCTCAACCTTGACAAGACAGAGCTTCTTTTCATGCCATAAAAGACCTCCCAACTACATGTCCTCTCCATCACCATTGACAGGTGCACATCAGGGTGACGGCACGGTCCTGCAGGTTCCTCGTGTACAACATCAGGAGGTTTCGACCGTACCTGACCACCTACTCCACCCAGCTTCTCGTCCAGACCATAGTCAGCTCACGCCTGGACTACTGCAACTCTCTGCTTGCAAGCCTACCAGCCTGCGCCATTCTGCCTCTTCAACTGATCCAGAACGCAGCTGCCCGGCTTGTGTTCAACCTCCCGAAATTGTCAATGTCACCCCCCTGCTGAAGTCACTCCAGTGGTTGCTAGGTACAACCAGGATCAGGATCAAAGACCCTGGCCTACACTGCAACCAATATGACAGGCCCCGCCTGCTTGCAGGACTTAATCCAGAACTATGTTCCTGCTTGAACACTTCGCTCTTCTACAGCAGGGCGACTCGCACTTCCCCCCCTCCGTATCAATGGCTATCGCTCGTCCTGACTGCGAAGCTTTTCCATCCTTGCTCCTCAGTATCATGGTTATTAGCAGCCTCTGATGTTTCTGCGTTCGGTTTTCACTTTGGCGTCGTTTGATGCTCTATCTGATTTGTTCCGCCTCCGTTCCGGTGTTTGAATCTCGCCCAGCAATTATTGTTCACGCCTGTTTTGAGTTTTCTGCTGGTTATAAATAGCTCAGGACTTCCGTCTTCCTGCACTTCGATATTGTCTAAGCTTCTTGACAAAACAAAGTCAGTAACGGTATAGGAATTCAGTCACTGCATTTCTGGTTTGAATAAATAAGAAACGCAGCAAGTCCGTTAGATTAGTTTATTCATTTCTTTCTGATCTTTAGTTTATCCTAACTCTCTCGACCTGTATACCTTTTGTTTTCAGCTCTTTTCTTACAAGAGCTTAGGTAACACGTTTGATTTTCTATTTCTTTCCTTCACTCCTTTTCTTTGGTTTTCTTTTGTTTTTTTCCTACCTCTTGTTACGTCTAATTATTTAGTGTGTGAGGTTCTTTCGCTGTTTATTGAGATATGTTTATTGAGTTTTTTGCTCACATTCTTTTGATTCACTTCTTCCTGGTGCGGTTTCTTCCGCTTTTTTTTGTATCCTTATCAGTTGCACTTGGTTCTCCAAACCCTACTCTAACCCTCACATAATATCAAAGTCAAAAATGGAAGAGCCAGTGACTTTTAAGGAGACTTACAAAACACTGCCTAGCCAGGACGCTACAGGGGTTACTCCTGAGGAGGTTATCCTGACCCTTCAAATTTAACAAGGCCAGTTGATGGAACAACTACAGAGCCAGGGAAACTGGCTGCAAAAATTTACGGAGAGTCTTCCTGTGGCAGTCAATCCTCCCCCAGTAACACAAGCACACACTCATCCCGTACCCATGCCACATTCCATTAAGGAGCCCAAACTCCAGTTACCACTACGGTATGGTGGGGAGCAGAGTAAATGCCGACCATTTATGACACAATGCATTATTTCCTTTCAAGCACAACCCTCCCGTTTTACCACATCAGAATCCTGCATGGCTTTTATTTTGTCCCTCCTGAGTGATCAAGCTCTCGCCTGGGCTGACCCTTTAATTCGGGCCAACACTCCCTGTATTCGTGATCCTTTTTCTGAGCCAGCATCGAGGACACAAAAGGAGACGCACACACACACCGGAAAATACAAGGGATCAGCATTTCAGAGAATAAATGGACAATAGATGGTTGTTTTTCAGTATTAGGTAGTGGCTATTACAAAACACATTCTAACAGAATGCTCGCCTCCCTAACATTCCCAGAGGCAGTTTAGTTACATTTATATATTCACACGTCAGACCACTGACGCATACACATCCTAATCTCCAAATTACAATAGACACACACACACAGACACACACACACAGGAAAACAGAAAATGCTCTCCCTCAGCATTAGCCTTGGAAATGTGTGTGTGTACAGTTTGAGTATTAGAGAGTTTATTAGATCCAAAGAAAACATTTATCTTCTTCTTTACAAACATCAGTATTAAGGATTATATTATTACAAAAGAATCTTGCATATTATAGAGAAAATGTTAACTTGTATTCCATAACGCACCCACATGTACACAGTAGTCTGTGGAATTAGAAAATCTTAGTTAGTATTATTTCAACCTATTAGGTCATTGTATTATCACTTACTGAACTATGGTCAAACTATGGCCAGGCCATTTCCTATATAATTATAATCATAGCATTTCATCAAACTATAGTATAAATAAATACCATATGTAATGCTTGCTTAAAACCAGCAGAGGATGCTGTTCACCATGAATGTTTTTGTGCTGTTAGCACAAAAACTTATCAGGGAAAAAGGACTAGCCCCATGGGAGGACGTTTATAGTTAAAAACAGAATAAAAGACGCAGTCAACCAGAACTGCTGGCAGAGTGTATGACCCGGACAGACTAAGAGAGTGTATGAAGGAGAGTGTGTGAGACAGATTGACCCAGACGGACAGAGAGAATGAGAATGTACTGAAAATACTTATTTTTTTATATCGATTAATTATTTTATATCAATCTGCGCAGATCAGCCTGGGTTCTTGTATGGTATTCCTTTGAATCAAATACAATAAATCCAATTGCATCAGACTCCCGCTATGCGTGTGCACTAACTGGAGGCAAAACTATCTGTTATTCTTCCAAACAGTTGATAAAACCGCACATTTATAGATAGCGTGTTGCTTCTAAATTAAACTGCTAAATTGGCATCATTCCGTTGTGTCTTTGGGTGCCAAAACAATAAGACGAAGGAGGAAAACCTTATATTTTACAGTATACCTTCAGCAACTCCGGATTCAAGCAATTCACCGGGCAAATTCATATTGATAATACCCGGGTGTGCACACTTCATATCAGGCAAAATACTTAAATCGCTACGTTATTGTGGATACTGTTGCTAGAGCTAAAGTTAGAACATGTGCATTGTGCGTTTTAGTTTTTTTCATTTAATTAATTTTAATTCCCCATTGTTTACATGGAGGTTATCTGCGGTTGCGACATATGTTGTATAATTTATAGGCATTTGGTGTAACTGTTGTGTCAAAATATAGGTTATTCATTATTTATACATAATTATATATCGTGCTATAGGACTTTCTATATGAAACAATGGTGTCAAAAGGGAGATGCTTTTCTGTGTTGGAAGGGTGTCTATTCCAAGACACCCTAAGAGGCCCAACCAGCACACTTTGAATTTATGACCGTGCACTCACTAGCACACATTCATGCCAAGGAAGGAAAAACAAACTCTGTGATTTGTATCTGTGTGATCGGGTAGGGCATGGTCCGGAGCCAGGCACATAGAATGAGCTCATCTTTAACACTGGTAAATCAAGGACATGCGTGCGCATCCCCACGTTAGTGAATTGATGGGAAAAGCTTATTCGTAGGCAAAAGCCATATGGTAGAACAATCAGAGACTATTTCAGTTACATTTGTATATTCAAACATCAGAGTGATATACGTATCTCGATAAGGAGGTAAAAGGACCCATTCACACCTGCATACACACACTCACAGGGGACACATTTATGGTCCTAGATCAGCCGAAGAGATAGTGTGGATCTTCTCAAGGAATGCCTTGAGGCCCGGTCATTAAAAAGACATCTGGCCCCCTAGGCTTGGAAATGTGTGTGTGTGTGCAGGTTCAGCAGCTAATAGAGTTGGGTAAACTTAAGGAAAAACATTTCCTTTGTTCTGCAAGGAACATTTGGTATGAAATACATTTGACAAATAAGTTATCTTTCTTCATCCACAACCCATTAGTATAAAAGAATATGTTAATACAGATAATGTTTCAAATCACAAAGGAAGGTGTTATGCTTGGGTTATAATTATACATACCTGTGATGAATAACAATAAAAGGTTTATAGCTAGTATTATATAACCCATCATAGCAGGGTATTATTATGTAATTAACAACTATGGTCAGACCATGGCCAGACTGTCTTTGATATAATTAAATCATGCTATTTCATTTAAAGTATAATATAAGACAAAGGCCAATTGTAATGCTAAATAAGACCAGCAGAGACCGCTGCAGACCGTGGAATATATTCCCCAGGGGGGAGGCGATTTCAAACTTTAAGACACGTGGGGTGTGGTTTGAAAGACGCATATAACGGGGTCGTCTGAGTTGGCCCGGGGCTAGTGTTGTTTTGTCTCTGTCATCAACGGAACGGTGTTTACGTCTTGTGGGTGAGCATGATATTGACGGACTAAGACTGGACTGTGTGATTGAGAGTGTTTAATATTGTTTAATATGTGTATGTTTAGCCGATCAGCCTGGGTATGTATATTCATGCGAATTTATTTACAAGAAATTACATTATACCAGACTCTGGAAGTTAGTGTCTAATTGAGAGAAAGTTTGAATAATTTGTAGTGGAATGATCCCGACTCCTCCCGACGGGGCGGTGAAAGGATTATTCTGTTTATTATACTACATAACAGTAGCCATTACACTCCGTTGACAGTAATTTAAATTGTGACCGTGGACCGAAGGGAGAAAAATTGCAATAGCTGACAGGGAAGAGGGAGATAAAGTTTTCTTTATCACTGGAGGTGAATAAAGCCTACCTCGTTGCCTTGTCGATGTCGATGTGGTCGTTCATCTGTGAAGACTGTGCCTCTCCACCACTTTTTATTAAAAGTTAATTATTGCTGTGTTAAGATTTCCCAAATAATATGATTGATAGCCTATAATTGAACATTGTTTTAAAAATATAGCACATATTTACAACTATGCACTATGCACAACAATTTTCGTACGTCTGCTACTGCGGTCAAAAAGACTAACAAATTGCCGCAGTCGACTGTAACATCGCACATTGAGCTTACATCGCCTAGACCAGGGGTTCTCAAACTTTTTGTTTATGCGGACCACTTTTTATTATCAAGGATTTTCGCGGACCACCTCATATGCAAACCGCAAAAATAAGTACATATATTGTTACGAACCCACGGCTGTAAAGTCTAAGGTGATTGCACCCCCCCCCGTCAACAATTACAATCGAGGTTCTCGGTGAGGACCAAGCAACAACCCCAGATTCTCCCCTGAGAACCAGACCAAAAAAGTTATGTGCACCCCTGTTTATATATGTACCGTAAAATCCGGTGTATAAGACGCACTTTTCTGACTTTTTTTGAAGGAAAAAGTCCGGTGCGGCTATACACCGGTACAACCAGACGATGGTGCAATTTAGCTATAGAGGTCTGTCACGTACGTCACAATTTGGCCAGACACGCCCACTTTTTACGCCAACCGCCATCTTGGAGGACCAAATGCCGGTGTTCCATAACATTATGCGAACCAAACTAATAGGCTATCACATTTAATCGGGAGGTTGCTTAATTTCCCTTTATTGCCATCATCGGAATTTGCTTTGCGCAATGCTTACAAGTAGCTCAGCAATATAGAAAATATACAGTGCACAACTTAACAAAACAATTTTGGCGGTGTACAGAGACCGCGGCACTGCATGTATGGAGGAAATTCGTGGATGTGGAGTTTGTGCGTTGGACTGCTTGGTGACACTGGACATCTCGGGACAGCGGGGTTATTTTTAATCATGGCTGTATTGCACTTTCATTCACTTGATTGATGTAATGATTCTGTTGGATATGTTTGTTTGTGTGTTGTGGGTCCCACTGTCTGTCTTTTTTGTTGTTGCTGGGGCTACAACTGAAGTTCCCTAGCGGGAAATAAGTTATTATATTCTATTCTAATAATACCAACATAAACAAATATTATAAGGAGTATTGGGGGGGGGGGGGGGCATACGTACGAAGCAAGATTAATTACAGAGTAAACCCCGGAACCCTCCCAAATCTGGAACATGCATGGACTGAAGTAAAAAGAGGACCACAGTTTGAGAACCGCTGGCCTAGAGCATACAATGAGGTAAGATTAATGAGATTAATGTTGCTGGTTGAGAAGTCTGATGGCCTGGGGGAAAAAACTGTTTGTGAGTCTGGTAGTCCGTACTCATATGCTCCAGTAATGTCTACCAGACGGCAGCAGCGAGAACAGTCCATAGCCTGGGTGGCTGTAGTCTTTTATGATGTTCCGTGCTTTCTTAAGGCATCGTGTGTGGTAGATGCCTTGCACAGAGGGGAGGTGGCAGCCAATGATGCGCTCCGCTGTCTTCACCACCCTCTGGAGGGCCTTGCGATCAGCAGCGGAGCAGCTGCCGTACCAGGTAGTAATGCAGCCAGTGAGAATGCTCTCAATGGTGCACCTGTAGAAGTTGGTGAGAGTTTTGGCAGACATGACAAACTTCTTGAGTCTCCTCAGAAAGTATAGGCGCTCTTGGGCAGTTTTTACTGCCACGACTGATTGTCTGGACCAGGAGAGGTCATCACTGATGAACACACAGAGGAACTTGAAGCAGGAGACTCTCTCCACTTCAGTTCCATCGATGTGAATGGGGGCGTGACCCACCCCCTGTCGCTTCCTGAAGTCCACGGTCATCTCCTTAGTCTTGCAGATGTTGACAGAGAGGTTGTTGTCCTGGCACCATGTTGCTAAGATGCTGACATCCTCTTGTAGGCAGTCTGTAGAATGCCGTGAAACAAAGGCAAGGAACCTTAACTGATGTTACGTCCTTCTGCCTTGGCTTCTGTAGCACTTTTGGAAGTTACGGCAAAGACAAACCACTATTTTCTCAAAAAAACAACACAATTGACTCAAGATATTTGTCCACATGATAAAGCGGGTCTTTATTGTTCCGAAAATGTAAAAAATTAATTTTCGACCAAAGATGAAGTTACGCCCCTTTGCCTTTGCACGGCAGTACAAGTTGACAGCAGGATTAATGTATTAAAACAAGTAACTGATATTTATTAATGTAAACTTATACATTGATAAATGCAAGTTTAGTGGGGCAGGCACTGGCAGCACTGTTGAACGTGCATGTATAAATACTGAGTAGGCTGTGGGTTTTTATTTTCTGTTCCGTTGCAGTTCTCATCCTAGTTTCCCGATGGAGAATCTATCAGATTTTTTCCATGTTCCGTTCCGGGGTTTTGCTTTCCCTCATCATTGTTTTCACCTGTGCTTCTACCGGCAGGGTATTTAAGTTCCTCACTTCCGCTTCCCCGGTGCTTTTTTGTCATTCGACATTGCATTGAGCCAGGTATAGCCAGGTACTAGTGACCTCGTGATATTAAACGCTGTTTATGTTCACGAGGGACTTGCTATTTGCTTTTATTTCAGGTATAGGGTTTATTCCTCCTGTTAGTGTTCTGTGCTATTTGTTTTATTCTTTGCTGTTCTCTCTGAGACAGTTTTTCTTTGTTTGTTTCATTTTGGTTTTACATCTTTTCGGCCACCCAAACTCATGTGCCGAAGGTGTTCTTTTCTTCGCTAACTTTTCCCGCTTTGGCTCCAGTATTAAGCTTGGGAGATTTAGTTTGTGTTTCACTCATTATTCGAGTCCGCCCTATTTTAGTGGGTTGATTTTCATTTGGCTGTTTAGCCACAAGGAAGTAGTTTCCTGTCTTTTCTTTCATTATTATGTTATTCCCTTTATTGGTCCTCACTGTGTGAGTGACTTGTTCCGATCGCCCTACCTTCGCGTTTGATTATCCGTTACAATCACGGATCAAACTTACGCCATTTTTCAAAAAATTTATCAAAACTCAAAAAGTTAGATACAATTAAGATATCTCAGAACGAGATCACTCGGACTGTGCAAAGATCCAACCCGCCCATCACTACTTAACAGTCATCACATGGAGGCACCAATGAATGTGCAGAATATATCCATTTATATATGGCTTCACACTAGGTGCAAAAGTATAATTAATCAGACTCATAAAATGTATTATTAAATCATGATTATGAATTTCAATGTTAACTATTAAAATAATAATCAATAACTCAATCTGAAGGCGTAAATTCTTTTGGAGGATAGGCTCAAATGTTTATCCAAACAACAATCAGACCGACGACCAGGTTTAATAAGATACAATTTATTAAATAACAAACACGTCTAAAACCTACATCCTAAAAGCAGCAAATGATATGGAAAGGAAAACGAAGTGTCGACAAAGAATGAGGCATGTAGAATTCAGAGTTCTATTTCTGTATGTGCGCCAGAACACATGGTGTTCAGAGATCACAAGACGTATCTCAAGGGGGAAATACAAATCTAGCTTTAGCATGAAGCTAACGTGGTCTGAAACATGGCGTGTATTGAGGCTATAGAAATTTAGCTACGTCTAGCTAAACTCCAGGCATGGGATCCTACGTCTAATGGGTTAGGCATTAGTATGAACATGCACAGATCTCGATTAAAAAGATAGGCAGATTGTAAATTAGTGTTAGCTGTAAATTAGAGTAGGCTCTGTAACTTTAGTTTATGTGAGGCTAGTTGGCTGTCGATAGCCTGCAAGTCATGTGTTGAGTTATAAGTCAGCGTTACTCTAAATACACACAATGTATACAATGAAACATGTAATTACATTGACAATAAACATGAAACAAAAGTTTTCTAAACTATTGCCTGGATGTTTGTGTCAGTCTTACTGTACTGGAGTACACAGGCTGGTTCCGTGGCTTTGATGTGTCCTTTTTGGCAGCGTCTCTGGGTTGGACTGTCCTTTTGCGGGTAAAGCAGCTTGCTTGTTTCCATGTCCTTTGTCTTTCGGCAAGTGGTTCCTTCGGTTCCTCTGGGTTTGCGGCGTGTCATAATGCAGGCTGTATCATTACGACTACGCGGTATAATGATAGTTCAGTCAGTGGATGCTGTTTCAGTGGCTTTCTAGAACATGCTGAGAGCTGGAAAGAGCGGTTGTTCTGGCCGCCTAACCTAAGGGGTCTCTCCGCATGTTCCCTTGCCTATGTCGGTCTAGTTGCTTCTTCCCGAGCTGAGGAAGTGCATGCAACTTGGAACTAAACCAAAGCATAAGAAGTGGTAAAAAAACAAATGGAAGAACAGTAAATTTGCTCTAAGTTTTATAGAACCGGGAACTCCTGATTGGTCAAGGATCACATGACTCCCCGGGATCACATAACTGTCGCATATGTAGTCTTTTGGAAATGCGGTCCAGGGTCGCATGAATGAGAGTTGATTTCCAATGGACATGCACTACACTTCTAAGAATATATAGTCTGATAGATATGTTCAATTTACAGACCACCCAGTTAGCAAGGAAGTATTGAATCAACATTGGGTGCGTTTACATGCACTCAATATTCCGATCATATTCGGAATATGGCTGTTATCGGATTATTCAAATTGTCATGTAAACGCAATATTCCGAAAAGCTTTTTCGGAAAAAAGCAGTTATCGGAATATGAGAAATCCGATAACTACACCTGGATTTCTGCCGTGTTTTTCGTTTTATTGGTTGCATGTAAACGCTTATTCCGATCTCGGTCGTTTTTTAAAATCTGCGCATGTGCGTGTTTGACAGCAACAGCCACTCCGGATATTGTTAGTAACGTAACGCTAACGTCAAAACAGTTGAGAGAGGTCTGAGAGAGATGTCAACCAACCGGAGAAGTCATTTCTGGAGCGAGGAGGAAACCCTCCTAATGTTATCCGAAATAATAAAGAGGAATATACTTCATCTCATAGATGGGAAAAAAGTTAGAAACGCGGAAATAATGAGCACGTTTACATGCACTCAATAATGCTCTTATGGGTTTCGTCGTCATATGGTAAATTAATTCACCGATTCAGAATGGAGAGGCAACTTCAGGATGGCTCGGAGATCATTTATGAAACTGTGGTTTGGTACAGAACATAATGAGCCCTGACGAAGTGACCGTGCGTCCAGCTGTACCTCTTCAAATGCGAGTCGCAATAGCGCTGTACAAACTCGGTAGCTGCGGGGAGTACAGGCTGAAAGCGAACTAGTTTGGTGTCCACAAGTCTACGGTCTGAATCGGTGAATTAATTTAGCACCACTCTCTCCCACCAGTCCTTGCTCTTAACGCGCATCCAGCACGACCGGGTCCTTAACAGTGCTGGAGGAAGGCCTATTCTGGGTCCAATAATCATCGCTTGTTGTAACGTTAAAGCTCTTCGTCGTCTTCTGCTCATAACACAGAACGCTTGAAGGACAGTGTTAGTTGCCACCCGCAACCATAACATCTGCGATATGACGACGAAACCCATAAGAGCATTCCTGTCTAACGTTACCATGTTTAACGTTACTTTCTTATACGTTATAGGCTACTGTTCTTTCTTATGTAACTAACGTTAGGCTATAGTTAATGTGTTTACTAATTTACGGTTACGCATACCAACCCGCGTGCTGTTTCTAGCAACCCAGCAGGAAGTATAATCACGTTATGTAAAAACGTTAAAATATGTAAGTTATAATATATAACGTTAGGCTAATATGTGTTTCTAATTTACGTTTGAGTTGCACATCGTGCTCAGAGAAAGAAATCGGAATATTGACAGAATCATGTAAACCTGGATTTTTGCCATTATCACATTACTTAAGTGCATGTAAACGCAATTATCGTATTATTGCCATGTTCGGATTACTCCCAGTTATCGGAATATTGAGTGCATGTAAATGCACCCATTGATATTGTGTTATAAGCATCTGTATCGGTCATCAACCAATTTTCAACGGTCGAATCAACATTCACTTTCTGATGGTAATGGTCACCAATGTAAACATTGTATCAGTGTAACAATCAGGGGCGGGGCCAGTAGGGGGCCAGGGGTGGCACTGGCCCCCACTGGAATCTGATTGGCCACCCCTGGTGCCCCCCCTACCAGAACCGGAATATGATAGGCCATTGTCTTGTCAGTATCGATGAAAGAAGCCTCTGTAGCCCAATGGGAATGGACATAAAATGAGGCGGAACCAAAGTTGCAAAGTTTATTTTTCAAAGTACGATTTATTCGTGCGAGTAAATCGCGCCCAGTGTGTCACGGCCTTAATAGTTACAAAGACAACGATTTGAAGGACAATTTGTGGAAAACCATAGCCGAGAAAATAGGCTATGAAGATGGTGGGTTTATAGCTAAATGGTTGCAATACGCACAACTTGCTATCTGATGAGCTCCCACAGGTTATTAGCATTGGCTTAAAAGTCGTCTCCAGCTATTTTAGCCAGCTAACGTTAGCTAACCTTTAGATCTAATGTTAACATTGATAGCAGTTCATGTAAAGATGATAACAAGCCAGTGGCAATTACACACAAACATAGCTACACGATACGTAGGCCTATTTTTTTTTTTTTACCTTAGGCGAGTTCATGTAGGCTACGCTGTCACCGGCTGGGTTGTTTGCCTTGGTGAAAATAAAGGATGAAAGCTAGCGAACCGCTATACGTGATATTGTTTCGTGGATATTGTGGGCTATAGGCTAACCGAAGGAGAAAGACGACACGTATGCTAGCTACCGGGTCTGGCCAGGGGCAGCCACTGTGGTGGAGGGAGAGAAAGGGGGAGGAGAAGGGCAGGTTAGAGTAGCCTATATGAATTTTTTTTGCTGTCACACTGTTGTCTGTATGTGTGGCAAATAAAGTTCCCCAAAAATCTTATTCCGACTCCTGTGTGGATTACCTGATTACTGATAACCAAGTTATATAAATAACGAGGAAAACAGACGAGGTCTGCCTGTAGCGATCGTTTTGGAGAGAACTCTTCAGACTTCATGAGTTGCTACACTGCATAGACTACTACAAGTTTATTTTAAAGATGTTTGCTGAAATGACGTAATGTATTGTTATGTTGTGGTTAACCCTTTATATTAGTGGAAGAGATAAAGATGCAGTGGAACACGTATGTCCGTAAAAGGAGGGAAGAGGAGAGCATGTTGTAGACAAAACAAACTTTGCATAAGTAAAAACGGACACATAATAAGCCCGGTTCAATATTTTGCCAATGTAATTTAAGCATGCTCTGTTTTTAACGTTCTGGTAGAGGGAAAAAAATAAATTTCGTTCCGTGATGGACCGAACGGATAACCAGGTCATCGCTCGACGAAGAGTAATCCATTTTTATTCGCACGGATTTTCAAATGCGAATAAGAACGCGAGCTTTTTGTTTTTTAGCATCGTTGCAGGTGTGTCAGGTTTTTACGCGAAATATTCGCCGACGAATTTTTCGCATTTTCGCCTCGCTTATTCGTTACGTCCCCGATGTGTCACGGCCTTTATGGCTAAAGTTTATAAAAATGCAAAAAATATCTTCATATATATGGAGCCAATCCCCCCCACACAAATACCTTTGTTGCCCACCAGTCACAGAAGTGACCAGTCAAGAGCTAAATGGTTGTTTTGTTTTTTTGTATTCATTTTATTTTATATATTTTTAGGTTCAAAACCTCATTGTACTGTGTACTGTACAAACTACTGTGAATATTGGAATATTGTACATAGCACTTTCCTATTTACTTTGCTTTTATGGCCTTTTATCCATTTTCATACTGTTAATATGTAAAATAGTTATTTATTTATGTTTATCTTTAATATTCTGAATAAACGATTTAACTGTTAACGTTAATTCTGACCTGGACTGTATCCATTTATTCTCATGCTATATTATTTTAGGGGTGCTCTTAATATTACTGGTTGTCGCCACCTAATGGCCATTTATGTAGTGTAGCTACAGGCAGTTAGCTATAATGGTGTACAGATTTATTTAGACTTTATTGTTTGGGTACAAACACATTTATTTATAATCTTACTTTTCTCTATACTAAATGGGTATTGAAGATTTGCATGACTATTTAACTACCTGCAAAACTGTACACAGTAAGGGGACACTACACAATAAAGGGTAAATAAAAGGCATTATCTTTCAGTATATTGGTTATGATAGAACAGTAGAATAATATTGAAGCAGAAGAATAAAATGGAAATCTGAACAAGTGCTACAATCTTGAGGGGATATTCAACCATACAGTTTGGAAATGTATAATGCAACATTTAATATATGTACAGTGCCTTTGGAAAGTATCCAAACCCGTTGGATTTTTTTCAAATTGTGCTATGTTGAAAGCTCAAATTAACATTTCAAGTGACTTTTTTTGTTACTCATTCACATGAAGTGCTCTATAATGTCAAAGTAGAGAAAAAAATACACCCTTTGCTGTAAAGGCTTAAAAATAAGCTCTGGTGTATCCAATAGTGAAATAATCAAAACATTTTACTCCACTTTGACATTATAGAGCACTTTGTGTAGATGGGTAACAAAAAGCCCATTGAAACATATCTTAATTTGAGCTGTCAAACAGCAAAATTTGAAAGAGTGTTCATACGAAAGCACTGTATATGATTACCTAGAATCAGGGGCAGGTATAAAAAAAAAGGTTAGGCTAGGGTTAAGGCTAGGGCTAAGGTTTGGTCGGATAAATACACGTGTGTCTGCTGTACGCGGCAACAAAAAAAAATGGTAAGCCTTGATGGCTGGCCCCCCTCCTCTGGGTCTGTGCCCCAGCCTGGCCCCCCCATTCAAAATGTTCTAGACACGCCCCTGGTAACAATAACAAGCAAAGTCATCATACTGATGAATAACATTTAATTTTGATCAGATTAATCGGATTCAGGTGTGCTTTCATTTTCAAATAAAAAAACACGTTAGAATTATTAATTGCCTGTTTTTGCAGTCGCTGCTGCATTTTTTCTTGGTTAAATTGGTTAAGTTCAAAGTTCTAGTTGCTACGACGAGGGTGACGTAGGAAAATAAACTAAACGAGACTTAACAGCAAAACGTATTTGTGGTTGATGCTAATGCTGCATTCGTTTATTCATTTCCAACTAAGGAATCCCGATATCCGACTAAATGTAGGAAACGCCCTTTCAACTAGGAGTTCCATGTCGGAAATCAGGGAATGGGAAATCAACCCTGACCTCCCGACTAGGAAGAACTTACCATCACATCATCATGGCAGCTCACACACACTTCAACTTTAGTTTTCAGCATGAAACTACTACTATTGCATGTATTGTGTCCATTAAGCAGAGGTTTAAAATCAATAAAGATGTTTGCATTTTTTAAATTGATGTCAATGTTATCTATTTTAGTTTTTTTTTTTTAAGTATTTTGATTTGTTTTTTGTAGATTTTGACTACTTTGAGCAAGAATTGGTAAAATGTAGTTATACAATGATATTATCATTAGATATGATAGATTACATTGATAATAAATAGATTTAACATCAACATTTAACATTTCAATGCATTGATTCAACGTAAACTCGATGAGCACCTGGACGCATAATCAGCATCAGAGATCAATATTGAATCAATGCTTCAGCTTTTGTTAATTCAACACTGATTTAATGTTTCCTTGCTATCTGGGCAGTTAGTACAGTTCCATATTTGTTATATGTGTTGGTAGCTCAGTTCGCGGTAATGTTATCTAGCGAGCGATGTTAGTGGGAGTGCTAGCAGGGAAGTAGCGTGTTTGTTTAACGTCACAATTTACTCACTTTCTTCGTTTTTGAGGGAAATATGACATGAGTTTCCTCCACGAACAAAACAAATCCCAACGTGACAGAGAGTGTGGTCGTGAGGGTTAATTATGTCCGCATCTCCCAATAACGCCGGATAAGCTGGCTCAGGAAAGTCCATGGCTTTATCTGCGGCCTGCTTCGGTAATCGCTAAAAAGTGGTTTACGGCCATTAATATACTTTAAAGTAGTATTTCCATAAAATAAAGTAAAACTGCTTTAAATTAAATAACTTTTGCCACTACCTGGCGGAGCTTTGTGTAATCACAAAAAAATTACCAATTAGTTCTCGTCTGTTCAGATTTTATTTCTGGAGCCGAAACCAAGATATATTGTCACAAATGGATTATTAAAAAATACCCATGGAGCCAATTTCTGTGGCCTCTTTGTACAAAAACACATTTTGCTTCAAGGGTCTATCGTCTACTGCAGTGGAAATCCTGGCTTTCTTAACCTGGCGACATAATCATTCCCTCAGTTTAGTTGGCTCAGTAATTGCTCCCTTCATCTTTGCCTAACCTAATGCATGGTGAACGTTCTAGCAGGGGGGGAAAGGCTGCTGTGTGTGACCCAGGTGCTGCTATACATTGTTATTCTAATGAGGTGATTTCCACGTTTGACTGGAAAGTTTTTTGAGATCATGCAATTAGAGGGGCTATATAAATCAAAATCAATTGTTACCATCAGAGCATACTTAAATATTGGGGATATTCCGTTTACATGCATGTAGATTATGCTATTCCATTCACCGTTGACATTAACAATCATCTTGAAAAAGTGTTGTCCTTTCTAGAGAGGACCATGTAAATATATTACCACTGTTCCAGCAGATTTATTTCCATTCTGATGTATTTTACCCAAATTTTCTGATATACTCATGAGTGAATCCTGTACTTATGGCCCTATATGAAGTATTTTAGCTTGATCTATTCTGTGAGCAAGCCTGCATTGGTGTATACAGGTAATTTTCTTTATGTACTGGGGTAATTGGTGCAAACAACAATCTGCATATCCACAACGCCTCTAGTAATGCATTGACCCACCCCTGCTTTAAATGCAGAATCGAATCGATACCAACCAAAATTCTATACCCACTGGAAAGAGGTTTTGTCTGAAATTAAACCATATACAGTACAATACCATTTTTTTAAAGTCATTTTTAAACATTTTAAGTAGCATGTGTGTTGGACAGCACTATCATGATAGCTCAGGTTTCCCTACTTTTATCCTTTGGCAACTCTTAGTTACCTAATACATAGTTATTTGCTGGAATACTGGTGTTCAATTAATGGTGGTGCTGTTTTGTTCCGCTAAATAACTACAACAAAAGGGTGTGTCTTTCTATTGATTGTGTAATTACCTGTTTTGCATTAGTAAATTGGTCGTACAATTCATGCTAACTGTCAAGTCAACAGACTGCATATTTGGTGATATGCCAACTGCCCTTAGTAAATTTCCCCTCAGTTTGATCCAGATGGTGCCTGGTTTGGGAGAAGAGGCATTGAGCATACCCATGTTGCTGATGGCAGGAAACAGGGGAACTATGCCCAGACATCCTTTTGGCGGAGACCAAGTGGGCAGTGGGCCTGCGGTTTATCACAAGGCATAGAACCAAGACAAGTACAACTGTCCATTTTTTATACAAACCCCAATTCCAAAAAAAGTTAGGACAGTATGTAAAATTCACATAAAAGCGGAAAGCAGTGATTTGTAAATTCTCTTTTATATATATATTTAATTGAAAACTGTACAAAGACAAGATATTGAATGTTTTACTGTAGCAACTTTATTGATTTTTATAAATATACGCTAATTCCGTATTTGATGCCTGCAACACGTTCCAAAAAAGTTTGGACAGGAGCAAAAAAAAGACTGGGAAGTTCAAAAAACACCTGTTTGGAACATTCCACAGGTAAACAGGTGATGCTATCATGACTGGGTATAAAAGGATATCAAAAGTCTTGATATTTTATTTTCAGATATCTGAAGCGATACTATAACCTCTGCATTTGAATGGATCTCTATGGGAATTGGGGGGTGGGGACTAGATTAAGCTGTAAATTACACGGGAATAGTCATATGGAACCCATGGTTGGCTAAAGTCATCAAGGGTCTGAGGTATCAAACGAGCCTCAAACCATCACTCTGCTGCCACATATGCAGATATCCAGATATGCAGTAGATGTGGAATGTTCCAAACAGGTGTTTTTTTAACTTCCCAGTCTTTTTTTTGCCCCTGTCCCAACTTTTTTGGAACATGTTGCAGGCATCAAATAAATATGCAGGAGGCCATACACATAACATTTTCACCTATGTGCAATTTAAAACTAAGCTATCGGCTGCTAAATATGCCATCAACATGCTGCAAACCCAATACAATACCCAGGTCTTTGAAATGTGTTAGATTAGTCATTGGTGTGTCAATTGAAGTCCCTATTTCAATCCAAAAAAAATACTTTCTTTTTTATGCTTACTTGCCCTCAATTGGAGGGGGACTGGATGCACGATGGTGAACACCAGAAGGGTCATTCCATTCTAACTTAAGCGAGTGAAGGGAGAATCCACAGTCCCTCAAGTCAAGCCCTCTATTCTCCTCCTTTCAATGCAGCCAACAAAAAAACAATTCCCTTCAAGAGGTGAGTTTGCCATCAATGTATGGCAGCACTCCCTTGCTTCCAAATTGTTGCAGTCATCAAATCAGAATTAGCGTATATTTACAAAAATATATAAAGTTGATGAGGCAAAACATTAAATATAATTTATTTTTACTGTTTTCAATTAAATATATGTAAAAGAGAATTCACAAATCACTGCTTTCTGCCTTTATGTGCATTTAACATACTGTCCCAACTTTTTTGGAATTGGGATTTGTAGGAAAATCCTATTGTTTGTTTTGGCAAGAGACATGGGTTTCACTCTTTTAAATCGAAGCATGACATCTGTGCATCTTATTATTTTCGAGATTCAACTAACCATGATCTTCGTAATGAACATAATGATAAATTACTTATAACCTTTTTCTGTCTGTCAGCATCAAAACCATAATTTTACGATATCCTCAGATCCTACGGTTGTGCTAAAAAATTTGATGTCATTAAATAACAAACAAAACAAAGCACACCAGGTCCTATACATTTTAAACATTTATAAAATAGTTTGAAAGTTGACAGATAGTGATTTTTTAAACAAAAGGGAATGATCCATGCCAGATGCTGTGCCTTTTAAAAAAAGGAAAAAAGACCCAAAGCAGGGTGCCATTTCACAAAACAAACGGAATTGCCAAGACATGAAAAAGAGCCTCTTGATTCACCAGCCAGCATTTTGATGTTTTGGAGTTAATCAGGATGCAATTGCAACTTGTGAGGATTTTCACTCACAGATCGCAATATCTTGTCAAAACGCATTTCCCAAAAATGTATCGTCTGCAAATCACAAATAAAAGTGTGACGACTACAGGCCTCTCACATATCCAATTATTTTCCTGCAAGTATGGCATTTCTTTTCATCTCCAAAAACATCTTCCGTGATCGCACCCACCCTTTAGATAACTATGGATATAATGAGTTGCTTGAAAGATATAGATTGCCACAGCATGAAATATTATACTGGGTATCTCGCTAGAATTACTGGATAGTTGGTTTCTCGTTTGGCCGTACTTATTGATTGTTAAAGGAACAAAGACTGAGATAATAATGAAATACATTTTTCTAATCTATAAAAAAAAGTCTTCAACTACAATTTATGTGAGACTATTACTACTTTTAAATGTTTTGTTTTTAAATTACTACTGCTGGTTAAATGTTTATTTATGCTGTTTCTGACAACACTTTATAATAACGTCTTGTAATAGATCATTAGTAAGGCATTTGTTCTTTATTTACTTACAATTTATAAATCATTATTCCTATGTTTACGCACATCTATAAATGTATTCATTAACATGAGTCTCGGTAGTCAACTGGGAGAGAACATGTGAACAATTAATCTTATATCCTCCTGCTTCCAGTGGGTAGGACTGGGGCTTGGCCCAAGGGCAGGGCCCAGGCTAAGGCTGGTACTAGGCCCCTTAACTGTACTTGATCTGGGCTGCGTTTCCAAGATCCGTTAATGTCATGGATCGCGCCTTCCTTCCCTTATCTCCACGCTTAGTATTCCGTTTTCATCTTCCTGTAAGTCTATCAGATTTTTTTGTGTTCTGCTACAGGTTTTGCTTTCGCCTCTGTGACTGCATTTCCTCTCACTACTTATACCCCACTTCCTCCTTTTCTCGTCCCTTCCATGTTATTTCACGTAACATTCTAGCCGGTAAAGGTATAGGAAGTTGTACTGCTATCGACCGCTTTGCTTCTCAACGCGGGACTCGTTAGCAGTACAATTTAGAAAAAGTATAGTGCGCTCTTTCGCTCTTATTTCAGAGCAGATTTTGGTTTCTTTGTTTTCCACTCAAACCTATGAGTGTTCTTTTGTTTTTCTCCTTCCTTTTGTTCACTCCAATACGGGAGTTAGATAAGTGTTACTTTCTAGCGGGTAAAGGTATAAGAGTTGTGCGTGCTATCGACCGCTTTGCTTCTATACGTGGTTCTTGTTAGCAGTACAATTTAGAATATGTAAAGTGCGCTCTTTTATTTCAGAGCAGAGGTTTTGGTTTCTTTGTTTTCCTCTCAAACCTACGAGCGTTCTCACCCTAAGGTTTAGGGTTATTTTTATTTCTCTCCTTCCTTTATTTTTGTTCACTCTACAACGTGAGTTAGATAAGTTTGACTGCTTATTTCTTTTGTTTTGTTCGGATATCGAGCTCCTCGCTTTTTATCGCGAGGTTATTTATGTTCTCCTTATTTTACCCATCCACTACGGATTATTGTCTGTCTTAGTAATGTTCGTTGAACACTTTAAGAGTCCTTATCTGTCGCACCTGGACCTCCAATATTTCCTCCGTGTCTCTGGCATAGAGAACCCCTACAGTTAAGGTATACCTTAGCGCTACGTGCATCGTTAAATCTACCTTAAGTTGCCGAGCTGTTTCCCAGATCGTCTCTTAGCTAAGGTATACCTTAACTGAAGAAGATTTCTACGAGTGGTCTGAAGCACTCGTAAGATCTCCCTTTGCGATACGCTCCACTCATCCTGTCAGTTTCAACCGTATTAGGCCAACATTATGCTTTTCAAGTTGATAGTTGTAATACAGTGCACATCTAGTAGCCTACATCTGCATGCACATATGACATTGATAGTTTAATATTAACTTCTATGAAAATGACTTATCCAAACAATGTTTCTGTGTATAGCACGCCATGAGAATGTTATCGTTTCACCTGCCTATTCCCATCATGATAGAAATAAAGAATATTGTCTATTTAAAAAAACTAATTATTATTTTTATGTAGTGGAGCTAACTGAGGATATGGCTTTTCTGACTGTGTGGTTAGGCTACATTATCCTGTACCCTGGTACTATAGGTCTATATTTCACAGATATTAGGCAATTGACAGATATAATTGAGCCCGGCTGGAAACTAATCAAAAGGGCAGCGCCCGCTAGCCTATATCAAGGCGGTGCTGAGTTACACTTTGTGAGACATTATGGCTGCAGTACAGCGTATTCTTGCTCTAAACCAAAGGCGTCGCCGTCCGCGTAGCCAATTGGTTTATATAAACCAGCATATAAGAAACAATTTCAACCCCCTTGATGTGCTGTCAGCGAGTGCCATCCTGTCAAAATACAGACTACCCAGGGTGGAAATACTCCAACTCCTAGAAATTGTGTCCCCACACATTTCAAGGTCCACCCGGTGTAACTTCGCCCTGAGCCCAGAGGTCCAGCTCCTGGCGGCGTTGCAGTTTTACACAGTGGGCAGTTTTCTGGAGGTGATGGGAGACTGCATCAGGCTCAGCAAGGCTTCGGTGTCACGGAGTGTGGAGGCCGTGACCAGCATCCTCGTGCATCATTCCCAAGCACACATCAAGATGCCTGAAACGAGGGAGGAGATACAGCAGGCACACCAGGGCTTCCATGCTGTGGCTGGCATTCCCCAGGTGATTGGAGTGGTGGATAGGACCCTAATCTGATGATGATGGTGACGATGACAACCCTCCTCCTCCTGAAGATCGTGCAGCATTGCACAACGCCGCTTTTTAGGCCAGGAAAAACATCATAAATCTTTTTGCCTGAAGTTGGACTTTTTGCCTGTTTTTTCTCCACTTTTTCTTTGCAGTCACTAAACAGCCCATGTCCAGCACCTGTCACAAACACCACCCAAACTCTCTTCAATCATCCCAATTTCTCCCCACAATAAGCCCACTATTATCATTCAGTGTGGCACCCATCAAATTAAAATGTTATGCTCAGAGCTACCAAAAGTTAGCAGCTAACCAGCTCAAAGTTTGCATGCGTAAAGCGTGCATTACGCACAGAGATTCACCAAGCACATGGATTATGATTCATCTTAACATATGTAAATGAAAATGCACATCCTCAAAAAACTTCCTTCAATCGGTGCTGGTATCACCAGAATACCTTAGAAGCACTGCTTTTCACATCCTGTACACTTAAAAAACATTCACCTCACTTATGTGAAAATAGAGCATGTGTGTGGTGTTCTTTCCTTTTCTAAGTTAATCCTGACATAAAACATTCTAAACAGACACATTTCCTGTTGCAATGTTTGACAATACAATGACTGGACACGAAATACACGTGGCAAGTGGTACGTAACTTCATTCATAAGCCTATATACAAGACAATCGATTCGTCTGCCATCGATTGATATACTTTCAGCACCGCAGTGATGGACAGCTCCGCCTTACCTTAAGGTTCATCGTAAACTCTCCTTTAAGGCAGCCGCTAAGGTAGAGTCTGGGAAACACTCGTAGTTGGCGGGTCTTTCTTCGTTAAGTATTCCTTAGAAACCTTCGCAGGACGTTAAGGTACATCGAAACTCAGAAACGCAGCCCTGGGCTCTTATCACAGGTCATTTGCATCTGTCACTTCAAATGAAATATTACAAGAGGAGCATGGTCAGGTGGAGTGATGCATGTTTGTGTGTGTCTGTAAATCAATCAAATTAAATTTTAAATGCATTATCACCAACATGGGTCGCAAAACACTTTAAACTCATGTTAATGAATACATTTATAGATGTTTGTGAATGTAGGAATGATTTATAAATAAATAATGAACAAATGCCTTACTAATGATCCATTATTATATGATCTATGACATTATTATAAAGTGTTACCCTGTTTCTTATCCTGGCTAGTGGAGCTGGCTGGCCACCAGGGCTAGCTAAGTGTTATTGCGTGTATAAAGTGCATACCGTGTGTTTTGTTGACAATAGTGTAGCTAGCTAGGCACAGTAGGGCTAGCTTGGTCATGCAATATGTTTTTGCAGTATTAGCGCCAGTCCCGTATAAAAATGCTTGCAGTCTGTGTGTTTGGAGTTAGTGTAATCCTAGTGTACCAGTGGCGTAGCCACGGGTAGGCCTGGGTCTGCCTAGGCCTATCCATATTGATCATAGGCCTACCCAATCAAATGGCAGAAAACATATTTTTTACATTTGAATTTTTTTATATAATGAATTTGATTTGTTTTCTGCACTCTAAAAAATAAAACATTGGGTCAACAAAAAAAATTAAGGCAACGTTTTCCACTAGAATTTCTAAGTTGAGCCAACTACTGTTATAATTACATTCATTCAAAACAAATGATTTAAGTAGGGTGAAGTAGTTTTTTTGGCCACAATAAAAATAATTTTAAGTAACATTAACTTAATAATTGTCTATATGATTGCAAGTATTTAAGTTGATCCAATATAATATTTTAAGTATGGTGAAGTAGCTTTTTGGCCACAAGAAAACACATTTCTACGTAACATGAACTTAATAATTGTCAACATCAATGCAAGTATTTAAGTTGATCCAATATAATATTTTAAGTATGGTGAAGTAGCTTTTTGGCCACAAGAAAACACATTTCTACGTAACATGAACTTAATAATTGTCAACATCAATGCAAGTATTTAAGTTGATCCAATATAATATTTTAAGTATGGTGAAGTAGCTTTTTGGCCACAATAAAACACATTTTTAAGTAACATGAACTTAATAATTGTCAACAGGAATGCAAGTATTTACGTTGATCCAATATAATATTTTAAGTGTGGTGAAGTAGCTTTTTGGCCACAATAAAACACCCTCAAAACAGCAAAGGTTGCAGTTTTAAGCAACTTTGCCTCCTGGGAAACAGACTCATTGTGCAATGCCTCATGAAGACCGTTGGGTCTTTTTCTAAGAGAGTTGGAGATTTTTGATGGGACAAAAAGGACTTCAGAGAGGAAATAATAAGCAAACACGTCCTATGCACTACATTTTTCAAATATAAACAGAGGCACCATTAATGATCAAACTTGTTTCCAAATTATATGCAGGCTTACAATACCATGTGCCGTGTCTGCTCTTCTGTCATAACCTTCTGAAAAAAATTCTTTAGCCAAGCTCAGCAGGAATCCACCAGAAATGAGGTGTAGCTACAGAGCCTTGCTGTATTTGTGAAGCAAGAAGTTAAAATCAAATGATTTTAACGATGATGATCATAAATTAACACAATCTGAGGATGGTGTGTGTTTGTTTGTTTGAGGTTGGCTGAGGGAAAACAGCTCAGACAGCAAGAAGATGACAAATACCTTCTGAAAGGTTGCTAGTAGGAGGATTTAGAGGGATGAGGAGGGTGTCAAAACCTGGCAACCGGACAGCAGTTAAGGGACTCTTTCCTGGTGCTCAAAAAGAACAGAAATTCAGAAATATTCAAATTAATTACAACCATTTATTTTAAAAGAAAATGGCAATGGCATGTGTTCAAAAATACACACAATGCAAATGCAGTGCAACATACACTAGTTCAAAATACCGGTAGACCAATACCACAGCGCACAGAGGTCATGTGAGAAATTAACAGTAGCACAAAAACCTTAAAAGTGCAAACAACCGCATTAGTACGCTACATTCTCCTAAGACACATGAGGAGGAACAGTGTTATAAAGTAAAACAGTGCATGAATCACAATTATTTGACTTGTACACATGAAAATGATTCAAAACAAAAGATTACAAATGGCTGTACATTAAAAAAGTACAAAATACATCAACACCCTCAGAGAACAGAGGTCATCCTTTTCTATGCTCAAACTTCAACTTTTGTTTTTACTCAGTAGGTATTCATGTGTGTATGAGGAGTGAGCTTCTCCCTCACACAAGGTTGATCAAGTCCAGCCCTAAAAAATACCGTATTTGAGATTCATCACTTTAGAGCTGGCTTTCTGTCCATCGAGTTCAAGGCATAGCTTCTGGAATGCCTCAAAGGTACATTTTAACTGCTTAGGATAGCTAAGGTTAAGAGCATAGATTACTCCCATCAGCAAAGCACAGGATCTGGCGACATCAATCCCCTGCAGGATCTTGGTCCCCTCAACAACGATGGTTGCACGCCCATCACCAATGATGGCAATCTTCATCACTTGCATCGCAAGGTCTGCGTCGAGCTCCTCCACATCCTTGCAGAAGAATTAAAAGGTGTTAGTTGGTATAAAATATATGGCTCAAGCTCTTTAGGGTGACGTGCATAAGGGAATGCAAGGTGACCATGTACTTCAACGCCTAGCCCACAGGAGATTGGTGGGCGGGATCGAAACAGCCATATCTCCACATGGGAAGGCTACAGGGACATGCAGTTCAAACAACATTAAAAAGGGTGCTCTATTACTTACGTGGTACTGTTTGAAAAGCTCCTCCTCCTTCTCTCCAAGATAGACTACGAGACAGCGAATGGCAACTTCTCTCCGCCTATCAATTGTGTTGTCCTAATTCATGGAAAAAATAGATCAGGTGTTCAATAAAAATGAGATGCAAGTGTAACCCAAATCATGACAATTTGAAAAAATGAGCATAGCAGCCATTTTGACAATTGACTTGAAACAATGAGGCAGAAACATACATTTAAAATAAAGGACTATTCATAACAAAGTTAATCATTATACCTCAAGAAGCATGTCCTTAATGTGCCTCATCTTCAGGCCTGCAGCTCCTCCTTTTGATTGGGTTAAGGCCATCAGTTTCGGGGTGCATTGGTCAAGCTTGGCCAGAAAGGTCGATTCAAGGCTAATGGTTGTTATCCTCTTGAATTCTTCACATATCTGCAGGGCACACCAGGATGAAGGACCAAAAATGACAAAAGTACAAATAAATAAATGCAGAAATAAATATTTAAATATGAAAAAATAAGTACATTTTGGAAATGCAAAAGGATATTTCTGTATTTTTACATGTATTTATTTATTTCTACATCTATCTATTTATTTATTTAACGCCGAAATGAAAAATGACAGGTTCCGCGACGCGGATGCAAGCCTCACGCAGGCAGTGTGTCCCAGCCGTTAGTGAATAAAAAATGGGCACACACGACAGGATGCTAACAACAATAAAACGCTTTGACGTCATATGGCATACGTACATGCGCGCTCAGAGCATTCAAATGTACAATCTTCTTAGACAACGGTTATCTAAAGATAACTCGCCAACACGCAACTTATCTGTGCGCTTGTTTGTATTCATCTAAACTCCTCAAAAAAAGTTTGGAAACGTTATTTCGGTCGATTATTCCTCCCCTTTAATAATACCAATTGGTATTGTATTTTATATCGTTGGAAAGCCTGATTAGTCACCTTTACAACGAGGTACAACTTGTAAGGATCATGCATTCGTGGAATGAGCAACACAGCTAACCGTGTGGGTAGCGGCCCAAAAAAATGTGCCAAAATCCCCTGCAATATTCTTCTGTTGGTATTCACTCTCGTTTTGAGCTTCAAGTGCTGGCAGGTGTATGCCAGTCACAGGTGTCACAATAAAGTGTAAAAATGGCCAATATGTGTTGTTTTTTCCTTATTACTGTGGGAGAGTGCAATCATCCAGTCCACCAAGCAACTCAAAACGAGAGTGAAATTGTATTTTACATTGGCAGAACTTGAAATTCAATTATTTTTTGAATAACTGAACATTTTAAACTCAGACACGTCGCGATAGTATATAGAATCAATAGGCATAATTTGTGTGTCATCCGAGCTCAATAAAATAACAATTGCAAGTAAAAAGTCTAACAGTATCTCAGAACTTGATTTTTTATCTCACAACAATATAATAATTCAAGTAATGACTAAAGGTCCCCTGAATTAGTTTTTAGAGTGTGTACGTCATCTATGGATTCCAAAATTAGTGAGTTATCATTTAATAAATTCAGAGAACTTTTTAAAAACGTAAAGAAAAGAGATTTTGATTATGATAAGGTGCTCAAGTTAACCAAGGACCTGATGAACAAACACAACATCACTAACTCGGATGTCACTGCTTCACGGCAGCGAAAATTACTGGCAAAATTGTCCGATTCTGTAATTGCAACACGGCCTACTTTAGGGAAAACATCAAGCATCAAGAACAACAGCGATTTAAAGAAAATGTGGAATAGCATTCTGGACACACTGATCGCAGAACAGAATACAAGACTTTAAGAAGACGCATATGGCCTTATGCCAGCGGCGGTCTCCTTTCTCAAAGATTCACAAACTTTTGGCCGAAAAGAACAGTTGCGAGCCGTATGGTATATCAATGCCTGATGCTGAATTCACCGTTTACATTCAGCAGTTGAACCGCAAAATTTAATCAGGAACCTGTTCTGTTCTTCCATAATGGATGTAGCTTACTGGACAGTTGCCCTCAAGAGTCATTGCCTCACTCCCAATGGCTTCTTGCAGTGTTGAGAGACTGTTTTCTACCACAAACAGAATTAAAACTCGTCTCCGGTCATCAATGAATAGCGCTCGGCTAAACAACTTGACTTGGCACCTCCTCCGCAACACGCCAGCAAAGGTAGAATTATAGCTAATCTACATTTTTCATGCCCGCCGTGGCAATGTTACTAAAATGTGGTCACTAAAGGTGCTGTCTTGTAAGTTGACAGGTTGTTAATATCACTTATCACTTGTAGAGGTGTGATAATTCAGTTATTTTCTCTTAATTCGGGATAATAAGCCGTGCCTGTCACCAGCAGACGCACGCTATAGAGAGGGGTGTTGCATTGTTGGTTTGGGTTTATTTTATTGTGTATTTAGTCTTGCTGTAGCTAATATTGAAAATGTATTCACATAATTTGTTGTTGAGCGCTGGAGCGGGGCATAGAGCATAGAGCATGTGGGAAAATGCAACATTATTTTCTAGTTGGCCTACCCACTTTTTCACCGGCCTACCCAAAAAAAGAATTCTGCCTACGCCACTGCTGTGTACTGAGAACATTGGCTTGCAATAAAAGCAACAAGTGAATTTGCTTGGTCTGTATTTAGATGCGCTCTCTACATTATATTATATTATTAATGCAAAATGTACTAATTTCAGGCTTGGGCAACACAGGCTAGAGAAGACCATTTCCCCTTGCAGAAGGGAAACGTGGAAGCTGTTTGAGAGCGTAGAAACTGGTATAGACCCAAAAGCAGAACTCGGAGGCGAACTCAAGCAAAACTCCGTTGGGAGTGAATTTATTAGGGAGCAGGAGAACAGACAGGCAAGCAAACCGGGGAACTGGGTGACGGTCAGGATACGGGGTTGGCGAGTAACAGGAGGGCAGGACAGATGACAGGGCAGGAATGGGCAGGATCGGACAAGCAGGCTAGACGGGCGAACTGAGAACTGAGACAAGCTTAGAACAAACAAACAAACAGAGGCCAAAAAAACGCTTTTAACACACAGCAAACAGACGGTACGAACTGGCAAAGAAACCAACAAAGAGGGAAACTTAAGCAGAGGGAAAACAGGTGAGAATGCGCTGGGTTAAATAAAAAGGCGTGAGGAATGTGTGCGAGAGCTGATTTGTGAGCTAATGAGGGAGTGCGGAATGCGAGCGGGGGAAGGCGAGTGATTGGCTAAATGGTAATGGGGAGAAAACGAGGAACTTAAGCAGGGAAACCACACCCAGCCTGCACAACCCAAAGCAGGCAGACAGGGTGAACAGAAAAACATGACATGGAAAAAGAGGAATGCGGAAACACAATAAACTAAAGGAAGGTGGACTGGAGGGAAACGGCAGATGTTACAAGCTGCATAGCAAATATATGAAAGAACAGGGATTATTCTTTTAAATAAATAGCATATTTTTGTTGTCTTATTCTTATTCTGTATCTGCTACACACCCACCAAATAACTTTTCAAGAAAATGTCAATATGTATATTAATGTACATCTCAAAGTCAGCTAATAAACTCAGTCTTGGAAGGACTTGTAGTGGTGTGGTCTAAATCCACGCTCTCAACCCGAGTGCCATTGACGTCATCCAGCCCTACATGTTTGAACCACAGAACTGTTCTTACACAGTTCTGTGGTTTGAACCATAGGTTTGAACCTGGCGAGGAATTAATGCAATCAATTCCAAGTAAAATACAGTGCAGCAGTTATCAGGAGATACATATCACATGCAAGCTTGCAATCAAAGTAAGTTAACTTAAACGCTAAGTATTGCAACCGTTTGATCTAACGTTAGCTACATTTCAAGGCGACGTTTCACCAAATGCACGTTCCACACACATCATTACACAATGGTAGGTTTTATCGAGTTTTAAAAAATATATATTTAAAGGCCCACTCATTGATTTTGGTTGCTAATCAAATGAAAATTACGTGGCAACTAAGTACTTTGGTGGATCATGGTTCTCGTAGCTATTCATTTCCAAGGCATGGTTTATTTGGAAAAATCTTAGCTATCTATTGTTTTCGACATTATCTGACGAATGAGCAGTGCACCAAGTAAAAATGACACGTGAGTGATTAGTTTGTTTCCATGATGATGAGCTGTGCGAGGAGCAAGCTAATGTTACTAGCTAGCACCACAGAGGGATGGATAAAAAGGTGAAAGAGATTGGGAGAGGGATAAAATTGGTGTAGGGATAAGGAGAGCAGTGAAAAATAAACACTTTAGCAAACTAACTATTCCAAATACAAAACAAGTGTTTGGCTCAGACTCAAAGAGGATTTCTTCGCCTCAAACTATGGGAGGGGTTATGTACTGAAATCAAAGTATGTATTGGTTTCACGTCTACGTCGCCATGGAACCATTTTTGACTCCACCCTTTTGTACAGCATACAGGAATAAAGAGATATACAGTCAAGCCGGAAAGTGAATACCCCTTTCACCTTCTCCACGTTTTATTACATTACAGACATATTCTACAATAGATTGAGTTCATTTTTTGTCTCAAAATTCTACACAAAATAGCCCATAATGACAAAGTGAAAACATGTTTTTAGAAATCTTTGCAAATGTATTAAAAATCAAAAACTTATACATAAGTATTCATACCCTTTACTTTAACATATTTTTAAAGTATCATATTTAATATTTGGTCACATATCCTTTGCTGTTACTTCCTGAAGTCTGTGACCAATCAACATCAAAAGACGATGTTCGATATCCAGGTACTGTTACAAGCGATACTATAAGCTATCTGCATTTGAACTGATCTCTATGAGAATTGGGGGGTGAGACTAGATTCCACTGGTACAGTATGGAACACATGGCTGGCTAAATGGCTGTACGTCTTCAAGGGTCTAAGGTATCAAACGAGCCCCAAACCATCACTCTGCAGCCAGATATGGAATAGATGTGGATGGATCCCTTTAAGGGTTATTTCTTATGACTTTTTCCCCCATAGAGTTAGATAGAAAAATGAGTCAGGAGAAATAACCCTTGCAGTGATCCATCCACATCTACTCCATATCGGGCAACAGAGTGATGGTTTGGGGCTCGTTCGATAGCTCAGACCCTTGATGATTTACAGCCATTTAGCCAGCCATGTGTTCCATACTGTACCAGTGTAATTTACAGCTGAATCTAGTCTCACCCCCCAATTCCCATAGAGATCCATTCAAATGCAGAGAGCTTATAGTATCGCTATAAGTCATTAAGTCCAATTAAATTAAATTTGTATCACGTTTTTTACAGAGAACTGTCACAAAGACGCTGTACAGAAAAACATAAGGAGAATTGGGCAAAAACCAGGCCTGAACCCCCAAACAGCAAACGAGGTATAAACTCCCCGCTGGGTAGAAAAACACTGAAATGGTGGTGAGAAAAAACTCCACGATGGGAAGAAATCTTAGAAGGAACCTGGCTATAGAGGGGGAGCCCATCCTTCGCTGGCGGGCCCGGTGTAAACTAAAGGTAGAATGGATGATATCAGAATGTAATGAGAGATCTAACACCACAAATAATCAAGTGGGTTGAACATTTTACAGTCTGAGATAGTAAACTAGCTGGTAGAAGAAAGTCCAATGAAGAGATGTATGATTTGATTGCAAATCATCAAGTCTCAATCGATTGATTTTCATTCTAAAACCATTTAATATTAGTCATTTATGGAACTCTTTGTGTATTGCGTGGTATGTTTTCATATACTGCAGTTTACATAAAGTACACCAGGCCTACTCAACTCCAGGTCCGCTGTGTCTGTCTGCAGCTATTTGCTCCAGCTACATACCTGCAGATGTACATGATAGTGGATGGATTAATTACCATCAGAATTTACAGAAATATACTGATTAAATTTTTTCCCCATAGACATTGTGTTAACTTGTTTTTTGTTGTAATCAACAAAACATGCAATTTGACCACGTGATGGTTTCCAGTAGTGGATAATCAAACGCGAAGGTAGGGGAATCAGAACAAGTCACTCACGCAAGTGAGGACCAATAAGGGAGAATGAACTAAAAAATCTCCAGACAGAAAAGACAGGAAAATAATTCCTTGTAGCTAAACAGCCAAAAGAAAATCAACCCATGAAAATAGGGCAAACTTGAATACACGAGTGAAAACCAAACGAAGTCTCCTGAGCTCAATACTGGAGCTAAACCGGAAAACTTAGAAAAGAAAAGAACACCTTTGTCACGTAAGAGAAGACGGCCAGAAAAAGTAAAATAAAAACTAAACCAACAACGAAAAACTGTCTCAGAGAGAACAGCAAAGAATAGAATTAATAGCACAGAACGCTAACAGGAGGAATAATACCTATACCTGAAATAAAAGCCAATAGCAAGTGTTGTGTATTGCACTTTCACAACATACATCAAATGGACACCGGAGTAAAGTTAACCATAGTCTTTACTGGATTTTGTTATAGACCATTACATTGCATTTGTTACTCTGCCGAATCACTACTGCTCTAGTTCAATGTATCAATGCGCCGCTCAGTACTACCTCAAAGGTATCATGCGCATAACATGAAAGTAGTCCCATGGACTTTAACTAACAGTAGTTCCCATAACCAGTATTTATGTGAACATAACATTTCCTCCTTTGCAGCATTGATGTCCATCTCATATAACAGAAAAATCATATCCATATCTATCTAATGGAAAACTCATAACCTGTTACTGGTAATTAACCCATTAGTTACTACATAGGTCCTACACAACTGAACATCACACATTAGTGCTAAACACTTAAAACACTAACACACACATTAACATTAAACATGAGACAATGACAATGCATAGCTCTTTTTTTTTATTTTATTTTTTTAATTTTTTTTTACAATTCCAGTCTTTGAGGAGGACGGTGAGCTCTTTCAGGATAGCGTCTCTCTTGAGGCTCAGGGTCCTGAACAGGAACCTCGGGGACATCCACACTAGCAGGTGTGGGGTTGTCATCATCAGGAGGAGTCTCTGAAACCGGCAACATGAATTTAGAGTCCTCATGAACAGGGGTGTCATCCTCTGTGTTGTCGCATTGTGTCGCATGATGAGCTGTTGCATCCAGCAGTTGATCGACATGACGTCGCCAGATGACATCACGTCCAATCCCCACTGTGTTTTTGGCAGGCCACCCCTTTACCGTCTTTGACAGGATCTCACCACGCTGCCATTTCTGTTTTGACTGTCAGTAATCCCTTGCCAACACTTGCTGTCCAATTACAAAGTTTCTGACATGACGTGGTGCAGCTTTGATGGACTGTTTCTGCGTCACATCTCTGCGAAGGTCAGGTTTAAGCAGATCTAGACGTGACCTCAGCCGCCTTCCCATGAACAGTAAAGCGGGAGCTTGACCAGTTGTAGCATGGTCAGTATTTCTGTATGCATGTAAGAACTTTGCCATCTTCTCTGGCAGTGGCATCTGAGCATTGCCCATTGTTTTCATTGACTGCTTAAACGACTGGACAAAGCGCTCAGCAAGCCCGTTTGTGGCAGGATGGTAAGGTACAGCAGTTGTATGCTTGATTCCATTTTTCCGGACGAATGATTGGAACTCTTCTGAAGTAAATTGACTACCATTGTCACTGATGAGTCGCTCAGGCAATCCTGCTCTTGCGAAAAGTGTGCGAAGCACTTCAACTGTTTTTGTGGATGTGGCATTCTTCACTATGAAAACTTCTGGCCACTTTGAATACGCGTCAACAACAAGAAGAAACATTCTGTCTAGAAATGGCCCTGCATAGTCTACGTGGATCCTTTGCCATGGAGCAGTTAGCCACTCCCAGCTGTGGACAGGGGCAAGTGGAGGTTGCTTTTGTGTCAGTTGACATCCAGAGCATGTCTTGGCTAAGTCCTCGATCTGGTGATCAATGCCTGGCCACCATATGTAGCTCCTGGCAAGGCTCTTCATCTTTACAACCCCCATGTGTCCCTCATGAAGGTCTTCGAGGACTCTGGAGCGCAGCTTGGGTGGCACTATGACTCTGGTGCCCCACATGATGCACCCGTGACACACGGATAGCTGTTCACGTCGACTGAAGTATTCAGGTAAGCCCACTGTGTTTTTGGCAGGCCACCCCTTTACCGTAAGCTCAAGGACCTTAGCCATAGTTGGATCTCTGCTGGTCTCTTGTTTGATCTGTGCGCTGTTGACAGGTAAGTTCTCCATGTGGGTCAAATGAAACATCTCTGCTGGATCTGAAGATGTATTGTCCTCGGTTTCACATGGCAATCGTGAGAGTCCATCAGCATTTCCATGCTGTGTCGTTCCCTTGTACTCAATTACATAGTCATGTCCACCTAAGAACAATGCCCATCTTTGTAAGCGTGCTGCTGTCATTGCCGGGATAGATTTTCTTGGGTTAAAAATGGCCACTAGGGGTTGGTGGTCTGTAATCAATGTGAAGCGTTTCCCATACAAATATTGGTTGAACTTCTTCACCCCCCAAACAAGGCTCAATCCCTCTCTATCAATTTGTGCATAATTCTTTTCTGCAGCATTTAAGGACCTAGAGGCGAAGGCTATAGGACGTTCGGAGCCGTCTGGCATTTTGTGGGAGAGGACAGCACCGATGCCATATGGCGATGCATCGCACGCCAAGCGAAGCGGTAAGTCCGGGTTGTAGTGAGTCAAGACTTTTTCTGACGTTATCAGTTTTTTTGCAGTCTTGAATGCCAAGTCACAGTGTGTAGTCCATTTCCAGGTTGCCTTTGCTTGCAAAAGGTTGTGCAACGGATGGAGTACCGTCGACAGATTTGGTAAAAATTTGTGATAATAATTTATCAGTCCCAAGAATGAGCGAACCTGGGTGACATTACAGGGCTTAGGTGCTTTCAGTACAGCGTCAATTTTGTCCTGTGATTTGTGGAGGCCTTCTTTATCAATTATATGTCCACAGTACTCAATGGAGTCTTTAAAGAATTCACATTTGTCCTTATTGGCTCTCAGTCCACATTCGGCTAGTCTAGTTAGGACTGCTTCCAGATTAGCAAGATGAGAGCAATCGTCCTGGCCTGTTACAATGATATCATCCAAGTAGCACTGCGTGCCGGCAATGCCCTGTAGGACCTGATCAATAGCACGCTGCCACACTGCAGGGGCAGACGCAACCCCAAACACTAGCCTATTGTACTGAAAAAGGCCTTTTTGGGTGTTGATTGTGAGGTACTTCTTTGATGCTGCATCCATTTCCATTTGCAGGTAAGCTTGGGCCAAGTCAATCTTTGAAAAATGTTGCCCACCGGCTAACGATGCAAAAATGTCATCTATGCGCGGCAATGGGTACTGGTCTGCATGTAAAACCGGATTGACTGTAACTTTGAAGTCACCGCATAGCCTTATTGCACCATTTTTCTTGATTACAGGTACAATTGGTGTTGCCCAGTCTGACCATTCAACTTTGGACAGAATGCCCTGGTCTTCGAGTCTTTTCAATTCTGTCTCAACTTTAGGTCGCAACGCATAGGGGACAGGACGAGCTTTCAAGAACTTGGGCGGTGCGTGCTCATCCACTGTGAGGTGTGCTTTAATCTGTTTAACCCTTTCGCACGTAAGTTCTAAAATATTTCCAACGGCCCCAAAGAGTGAGTTTTTTCAGCATGCGCACCAGCTGTTCTAGAATTCGACTGTTACGTCACACTAGCCTTCCGAAGGTTGAAGTTGCTTAGTTTGAGTGCTGATATCTGATCACCTAACCCGAATTGTAACCTTACCCTTTACATTAGTGTGTAAATTTCCAAACTGATCCCACATCAGCGGATACCTGCCACCTTCGCGTCTCCCTAGTCACCACGTGACCACTTGCCTCTGCGATTTTTTTTATTTTTTAAATCTTATTTTATTAATCTTCCATTTTGCCACGTATGGACATCGGATAATTTATCTCAAGACAGCTGTCATCATCAGTAGGTGAGTAACGTTTTCTAGATGTTTGCATTTGCAATTGGGACGAGTTAACTTCTAACTTCGACACGGGCCATGCACAACGAAAAAACCAAGGGGATTAGCAAACTAGCTACACGTGGTATGTCTTTTCGCCGATACATATCTGAGCAGTGACGTTCAAATTCGGTCCTGCGGGATCCCTGTTTATGCTAGTTTTCGTTCCAACAATTGCAATCCCTTTAACAAGCTTGTTTATTTTTCTTAAAAGGGGTTATTTACCCTTTTATGCGACATTACATAGGAAATAGCTATGCGCGCTCTGAATAATTAAAGTATCATGTTCACATTGTGCTATACTGCAAACGATTACATGGAGAGGTAGAAAAATGTTTTAATTGATCAGAATACAGACTGAGGTGAATCAATAGGCTCCTAATTGGTAAACGTGTGTACACCTGGCCACTAAAACTAACAATTTGGTAGATATGAAGAATTCAAAGACAAATCAAACGATAAACCAAACCTGCATTTACTATGAAAGATGAACACATGTGGTCAGCAACCTAATTAGGAGCCTGTTGATTCCCCAGTTTTTATTTTTGTTTTAAAAAATGTACCTGTTATTGTATATAATATAGCATAACATGGTACTTTTATTCTTCATGGCATGCATATCAATTTCTGACAATGTGGTTTAAGAGGACATGAAAAGCAAGAATTAGTAAGGGCTTCTTAAAATTCTAGGATTGCAATTGCGGTTGGAACAAAAACCAGCATGCACAGGGGTCCCCCAAGACCGAATTTGAATAGCATTGATATAGCTATGCATACCATGAACCTTCTCTCAAATAGCCTAAAGATTACTGCTACACACTAGAAAGTTCAATACACAACGGACGACTATAATAATATCACAACACATTGGAAATTAACCGATTGAATAATGACAAATAACAGATAGGTCTTAATCATTTTTATTAAAAGTTAGAATATTTAGAATATATAATATAAACACTAACTGAAGACTAATAACATGTAAATATCCTAACTAACACCTTGGAAATAAAACTGATTGATTAATTACAAAATAACAACAAATATATTATTGTAATATGCTATACATTAACAACTTATTATTTTAAGAACTTTTTACATCACCACTAACTAATAATTTTTTTACAGCAGGAAGCGAAGGTGCCTAAAAGTGCTTCAAAGTATGGTACTCCTCAAAGCAAGGCACAGCGCACAGGGGTGTGTTGCAGGGTGCACACATGAACTTTGTGGCCCGCTTCTGTTTCCTCTTCCTGGATGAGGACAGGCAGACCTTACAGTGCCTCCGCGTGCGGCTGCCTTGGGCCTCTGTCTGAGGGACCGCAGACAGGAAGTGCCTAGCAGTAAGGCGCAGGGGGTTATCGGCTGCAGGGCGGCCTCCAGTTGGTGGACGTCGAGGGGTGTGGTGCTCCTCCACCAGCTGCCGCATCACGTTGGCCCGGTACACCTGATAGGTGAGATTCTGACCTATGGGTGAGGGCAGGGGGGTATTTTCAATATAATTGTATTTAATTTTATATATATATATATATATATATAGTTTAATATATAGTTTGAAATGTATAAATGTGATCATCTCACCTGTCAGCTGGCGGTGGACAAGATAGCCATTATAAAGTGCCGTGTCAACCAGGTGGAAAAAAATTTTTTGTACCGCTTTGTGGTCTTTCGCACACAGGCCACAAAGCTGTTGATCATATCGGCCTTGTCCACTGCCCCCATCTTCAGGTTGTACTCAGCAATACATTCAGGCTTTATTTTTTTTTCTCCTGTTAGGTGGTTTGTTTTACCAGCGGGCACCATTGATGCTGTGTGGACTGTAGAGAGGACGTGGACATCCCTCTTGTCATGCCACTTCACTGCCAGCTGGCTTCCATTCTCCATAAATTCCACATCCCCTCTCTGCATCTTCCTACCGGAGAAGGTGGGCATCCACTTCCGGTTTTGCCGGACTGTTCCACAAGCCCCAGTGTTGTTGGTCAGCAGGTGGTGGAAAAGTGTGGGGCTGCTGTACCAATTGTCCACAAAGAGGGTGTGGCCCTTCCCCAGATGAGGAGCCAGCATGGTCATCACCACCGACCCGGACAGCCCCAGCCCGTCATAATGAGTGATGTCAGTGGTGGCTCCTGTGTATATGACAATGTCCTGGACAAACCCGGTATTAACATCACAGAGGATAAAAAACTTCACCCCAAAACGGTTCCTCTTTGAGGGGATGTATTGGCGGAATGCCAGCCTACCCTTCCAGAGCATCAGGGACTCATCAATACATAGGTCCTTGTAAGGGACATGGAGCCGGTGAAATGCAGACCTGAGGCTTGTTAGGACACTTCTGATCTTGTAAAGTGGGTCTTGGAGGTTGGCAGTAGCATTGCTAGCAAAGTGAAGACATCGGAGCAGGAGGAGAAAGCGGTCTTGGGAGAAGAGGGTGGAGAAGAAGGGGGTAACCAGCATGGGATTTGTGCTCCAGTAATCCCGTAGTGAGGGCTTCTTCACAACCCCCATCATTAGGACTGCCACCAGGAAGGTGTAGAGCTCACTCAGGGTGGTTGCTACCCACTTAGCCAGCTTCCCCCTCGATCCTGGCTCAATCTTCTCCTGCAGCTCACTGGCATAAAGATTTGTCTCTTCAACAATGTCTCCCACCAGCTTCTCTGTGAAAAACATTGTGAAGCACTCTGCCTCAGAAATAGATGGTTGATGGTGTTGTACTCCTGACTGTGACTGATCAAACACCACACCAGGCCCAGGGGGGGTGAAATGGCTGGCAGCCTTCCAGGTGGTCCTGCTGACCTCCTCACCTAAAATCTGTCTGCCTCCATCTTCAACAGAAGGACCTGGTACTTCAGGCAAGGGCCTCTCAGGCTCAAGGATGGCCGCTAGGTTAGGAGGCAGCTGTTCGCTCTCACTGTCAGACTCTTCCTCGCTTGTATACTCTGACTCATTATCAGAATTAAAAAAGATCTCCATAATTTCTTCATTGCTGAGTTGTCTCCTCCTTTTGCCAAACATACTGTATATATATTTTATCTGATATATATTATATCTTTATATATTTATGTATAATGTATATGTATATATATAATGTATAATATATAATATAATATAGATATATGTATGTATGTATATAAATATAGGCTACAACGAAACGAATACAACAACTCTAGATGGCGCTCTGCTCTGTGTGTGCCAAGCGCGAGGGGATCGTCTGACTCGCTACGTGCACTGTCAATATGAGACGCTAAAACAGTACAGTCTGTACCGATAAAAAGCTAATGGTTCGTGTGGTAAAATTTTCTTTATTTGTAATAGTTTTTGCATGTTTTCAAATACTTGTTATAAATGATGTATTCCGATTCTACCAAAAATTGTAATGGCCACCCATGATGTTTGTGAAGTACTTTTTTGAAGCTTGTACTGATCACGATGCTAAAATAGAGCTAATAACACTGACGCAGCCATATAACGTCATCTCTGGTCTAAACAAAGATCATATCGTGACAAGATACCTTACTTATGTAGACCTACTTGTTTTGTACTTTCCGGAAACATTGTTAGGATATGGGTGAGTAAGTGGAGCATCTTGATAGTAGTAATTATCTTTGGTTGATTGCGGAAAAACAAGATGGCAGCGCCGTAAGACAAACGTTATATTACTAACGTTTGTCGTGTTTAGTCAATTATTTTGATCACTAGTGAGTTTACCTGTGATGGGATGCATCGTATATAATCGCGAATTGGTTGTTTATATTGTGTTTTATGTCCGCTTTAGTTAATTCATTTTGTCAGCTCAGCAGTCTCACGTTGGCTAACTCAGTAGCCTAGCATATTTTTTCTGCATAAACTGTTGCTACTTCTGAGACGGTGTGCACATCTGCATAAAAAATAAATGTTCACATTGAGGACATGACGACTGGGGTTGTAAAGACTTTACATGGTGCAATTGTTTTGTGGAACATAAGTGCGTTTAGTCCTAGAAAGAATGCGGTTCAACCACTGTTGCGTCATACGTAAATAGACGTTCTAATCCTGTGTTCTAATCACACCGGTGTGACCGTACGCTTCAGGGACCACTCTAGCGCTGTACAACCGGTGTGACCGTACGTGTCAAAGGGTTAAGGGTTCCAATGCCGTCTTGAAACACTGGCGCTGCGCGCTGTAGTAGCAGGTTCAACTTTTCCTGTGTAGCTGCACTGCTTCCATTCGGGCTGACCTGCATTGCCTTAATGGACTGCCAGTTGAGCTGAATCATTTGTAGCCAATCGCGTCCGAATAACAGTACACCCCCACGTGGTAGCACATACAAATCCAGAATTTTCTTTTTGTTTTCATATTTCACAGTCACTTTAATTTTTCCTGCTGGCGCCACCTTTTCTCCTGTATATGTTTTCAGTAACACTGGGGTACGTTTCAGTTTCAGATTTGCAAACTTTTCTTTGTAATCCTTCAGTGATATGAGTGAAAGCGCAGACCCGGTATCCAGTTCCATCTTTAATTGTTTTCCTTCAATCTCTGGGGTCACCCATATTATTTGTCTGTCACTGTCTGCCATAGAGTGGAGTTCTATGTGTGCCAGACTTGTGTCCACATCTGAGTTTGATTCACTTGTGTCTGTGTCATTCATATCATGCACTCTTTTATCCTTTTTCCTTTCTCTGTGCCTTTCCTCATTTCGTTTCATTCTACACATTCGCTGTATGTGTCCTTTCCGATTGCACAGTCTACAGTCTTTATCACGAAACCAACAGTCTGCTTGGTCATGGGAGTCTTTTCCACATCTATAGCATACAGCTCTTTTCACTGGGCGTTTAGCAGTAAATTTGTTGACAGTGCACTCATTTGAAACTTTCTTTTGCAATAGCATAGCATCCTTTGATGCAGTTTCCATTGCTACCGCAATTTCTAATGCTCTTGCTAATGTCAAGTCTTTTTCAGTCAGGAGCCGTCTCTGTGTGCTTTCATTATGCATGCCGCACACTAGCCTATCTCTAAGTGCCTCGGACAAGCTCGCGCCAAATTGGCAATGTTCTGCTAGCTTCCTGAGCTCCACCATGTAGTTCGATATTGACTCGTTCTTTTGCTGGTTACGTTTATGAAATCTGAATCTCTCAGCAATGATGAGTGGTTTTGGGTTAAAGTGATCCTGTAGCAATTTAGTTATGTCCTTAAACGATTTCTGTGCTGGCTTTTGTGGTGCTGTTAAAGTCCTTAGCAGGTTGTAGGTCTTTGCACCCATTACACTTAGCAAAACCGCCACTTTCCGGTCGTTTTCAACACGGTTACCAAGGCAATATTGTTCCAGTCTCTCAATATAAGTGTCCCATTCCTCCACACTACTATCAAATGCATCCACTCCTCCAATAGAAACAGCCATGATTTCGTTTTAATTTCAGTCTCTTTTCCTCTCCTTGTTTACTGATAAGTTACTCACGTCGTTGTTCCACTCGCTCCACTCGTTTCACCGTTGCAGAGGGTGAGCTAGCTTGCTAGCAAAGAATTGAACAAGGTTGACTTGCAGACGGAAAACTTCCATTAAAGTTTCCACACACGCGATGTCTTCCTTAAAATCCTCGTCGCCAATTCTGTTGTGTATTGCACTTTCACAACATACATCAAATGGACACCGGAGTAAAGTTAACCATAGTCTTTACTGGATTTTGTTATAGACCGTTACATTGCATTTGTTACTCTGCCGAATCACTACTGCTCTAGTTCAATGTATCAATGCGCCGCTCAGTACTACCTCAAAGGTATCATGCGCATAACATGAAAGTAGTCCCATGGACTTTAACTAACAGTAGTTCCCATAACCAGTATTTATGTGAACATAACAGCAAGTCCCTTGTGAACATAAACAGCGTTTAATATCACAAGGTCACTAGTACCTGGCTCAATGCAAAGTCGAATGTCAAGGAAGCACCGGGGAAGCTGAATTGAGGAACTTAAATACCCCGCAGATAGAAGCACAGATGAAAACAATGATGAGGGAAAGCAAAACCCGGAATGGAACAAGGAAATAATCCGATAGATTCTCAATCGGGAAACCAGGACGAGAACCGCAACGGAAAAGAAAAGAAAAACCCACGAACCATGCCAGACCAGGGGTGTACAAAGTGTTGCATACCACTGTATATTATTAAGAATTAAAATGCAGATACGGCATCCATCGAGGAAAAAGGTTGTCTCTGTTAAAACAAAGTATCTGGGAAAATGTTGTACCACCTATATTCCAATTTATCAGACATGAAATTAAAGATGGTTAAAAAAGAAACAAAAACACTGGCATGATCTGTCCATTGATGAAGTTGGCAAACACATATCTTGTGAATTCCCTCCATCTGTCTACTACAGGGACAGAAAGTGAAATGTTGTACTGGTTCATGCTGGAAAGGACCCAATTCTCCAGCTTAGAGACAGAATGCTTGTGCGATTCCCCTGGTTTTTTTTCCATTCCATCATTGTATCTCACGTTATAATGGTAAAAAAATATATATTTGCGAGCCAGGAAAGAATGCACTGTCAAACTATTTATTACATACAGCTCCACTAAGATCATATATCTATTCTCTCTCTATGTCTTACAATATATTGGAAAATAAGTTTTCATAAATGAGTACAGAAGCTCAATTTGTGGAGGCAATAATAAATCATTTCATTGTCACACTTTTATTTTGAGGCACTGAGAAACATGTATTTGGAACAAAGACTACAATATTAAAGCAGATGTTTAACCCTTAAAACAAAATATTCATATGGCTTCACTAAGACCCCAGAATGGAATACAATCGCTTTATTTTTCCAAGCCGGCATACAAGAAAATAAATAAACAATTCACATGAATTACATTAATAAATAAAATTACAGAAATTGTACGTAGAGATTTCTAAATCACAACACTATTTTTACAAATTAGAAATGAATAATTCTATTCAGGAAATTCTAGTTATAACGTCCATAAATAAATAAATACAAAAAAATAAATAAAGAACTAACGCACTAAACAATAAAATACATTTCAGACTACGCTAAAAGTTAAAACAATTGTGTTTCTATCATGCCACAAGATAAACAATGTCATTACATTTCTAATATGATTATATGTAATTATATGTTTCCACTACCATGTATATCTTTAAACATGTAAATCAATGCAGTTTCTCTCACAAATGTTTTACTGTACATTCCAACAGATGAGTTTTGTCTTTGTATGAATATATCCAAAAACTTAATCAATTGCAGACCTACAAATCCCTTTTCATCCTTTACAATAATTAATAGGAGAGTCTTGTGGGATTTGCACACCTGATTTAACAACTGAAATGGGCTGATTCTTGGTATGAAAGCAATGTAGAGCAGTGGTTTTCTTGATCCTGGGGACCCACTGTATGTGCTGGTTTTTGTTACCATATGGTTCTACCAAAACCATTCATTTTCCACACATGGTTTATTTTCAGTGACCAGATCATTTCATCAGTTAGGACTGCACTGATTTCACCAATCAGCTTATAATAGAATCAATTAAAATGTGACATCTTTCTGAAGGAATCAATTGTCATGTAGCGCATTCTAGGCAGGGCTGTGCTCCGCCTGCCCCCCCCCCCCCCCCCCAAAGCCAAATCCAGAATACATTTAATATGAAGTTGGTGCTACAGTAGGCTATTAAAGCTATAGACGATTCGGCCAATCATAAAAATGACACATCGAAATTGCAGAAATAGCTATTTCAAAGACCAGACATTACCTCTCCGTACCTCCACAGCCATGTTGAAAACAGCACACCCATAACACTCGGCAATTACATAGATTCTGTTTATTAATCAGTTCAACCTTACCTGAGAATAAATGCTATTGGAATACAGTATAATGACATCGCCTACTAACATTTCATAAATAGTAGTTTATACCCATATTCTTGGGGATACAATTAGATAACCAGTTGCATTTTGGTGCTTAAAACCATCAGACCGGCTGTACTGCACTGTGGTTTCCCTCCACCTCTCTGGCTCTCTCCCTCAAGTCTATAACTCTAAAGTCAACTAACAAATTACAGTCCTAGAAAAATATATTAGGATGTATATTACAAATATATCCATGACCCCAGTGCCTTTTAGTCTTGCCAGTGAGCATGTAGGTGGAGTGAACCTATTAGAGCTGAATACGGCGATTGCCATGCTGTGCAGCAAATCGCTTCGCAAAGTCATTTAAATCCAAAGCTTTTGCGCGTTTACACTCAATGCTGAGTATTGCCAAACTTGACAACCTATTCTCAGTCATTGCACTGCTCACTGGTAATACTACTGCTATTTTGCATAACCTAAACAGCTCGAAGAACACATACTATCTAATACTCACTTTGTCTGATGAATTTCATATTTCAGATCTTCAATACTTGACTCATATGCATTGGCCAATAGGAGAACAGCCTCATCACTAAAAAAACTAGTGCTTGAAGAATTTAGTGCCTGTATACCTTTGTATATGTTGCAGTTAGAATTCGAAAAACGTCTTTCTATTTCCCCAATCATCAATAACTGGGTAGTACACTTTAACTCGAAAAAATTGTTTGCCATCTGGTTCTACATGCTGTCAAAGGGTGGACGTAACGAGACAATCTTTAAGTTTACTTGTTGTCTGTATTGACTGCTTTGGACTGCGCTGGGTTGTTGAAATGTCACATGTCAAGTATTTCAATCCACAGTTCATCAAAAACTCACTGCGATAATGTGCAAATGTCACTTTAAGTGATTCAATTCGCGGCCTTAGTAAAGTCAACTGTTTTATACTGGAGCATATCCGACAAAAATTTAGTGTTACTTAAAACCTTTTCGAAACAGTACAAGGCATCCAATAAAATTCTTATCAATTTGACCCTGTAGCCCTCTTGCTTCAACCCTGTATCCCAGCTTGCTTCATCAATCCACAGTGTGGATTGTTCTCATTTGAAATCTCTTCAAGTACCCACACAATAGCAGGCAACCTATCCATAACATTGCAACACGCTATGTGTTTGCAAGCCCAGCGTGTGTCACTAAGTCGCTGAAGTTCCCTTGGTGCACTATCAAACATTTCCCATTTACTATTTGTTATGAACATAAAACCCAGACATAAATATGTATAGTCGTTCCAACAAAGAAAATAAATTTCCAGCCTCAGGTACACTTTTGACACAGTCTACTATGACTAAGTTCAAAAATGTGCACTGCAATGAATATAGAAAGCATGCTTGGCTACATCCTTAATTCTTGCTTGGTCCCCAGAATGTGCCCCGCTCATAACAGCTGCTCCGTCGTAGCACTGACCTACAAGGTTTTTCTTATATTCCAACCCATGCTTCTCTAAACGGCCTATAATGTTATCAGTTAACCCAGCAGCATCCAGGATTTCTGCCTCTTGGAACTCCAGAAAGCTCTCAAGAATCACACCTTTATAGTAGTATCTCAGGGCAAATTATATTTGCTCTTTTTTTCTTAATATCTTTAGTTTCATACACTATCGTACACAACAGGGAGGAATTTTTTTTCTCTGCCCATGCAAGCATTGTATTAACATGGTTCTCAGATTTGGCATGAGAAAAGAACCCACTGTCTTTAAATGTGGCTTTTTTCAAATTACAATATCCCCCAATAGAGGTAAACACACTCTTCAGGGCATCAAGGAGAGAGAAGTGTCTAGATGGGTGTAGTGGTTCGTGGCTGTTTTGTTTTCTTTTATTTTGCGGCTCTTGTCCTGCTTTCCTGATTTTTTTTTCAATCAGATTTTTCCCACATTCCGTTTCATGGTTTGCCATCCTTATTATTGTTTTCACCTGTGCTTCCACCTGCAGGGTACTTAAGTTTCTCACTTCCGCTTCTCTGGTCCATGATTGTCTTACGACATTGCATTCGAGCCAGGTATAGCCAGGTTACTAGGGACCTCCTGATATTAACCATTGTTTATGTTCAGGGGGGACTTGCTAGTTAGCTACTTAATCAGGTATAGGATTTGTTTTCCTCCTGGTAGTGTTCTGCGCTATCTATGTAGCACTTTGCTGTTCTCTCGGAGACAGTTTTTCTTTTTACTTTCGTTTTGGTTTTACACTTCTCCAGCTCTGAGCTAAGGCAGCCGAGGGTGCTCTTTTGTTTACTAAGTTTCCCGTTCTTGTGTCATTATTTGGGTTCGGGAGATTTAGTTATAATTTACTAGTTTTCTAGTTCGCCCGTTTTTTGTGGGTTTATTTTAATTTTGGCAGTTTTTCTTTCTTTCTTTATTATTGAGCTGACTTGTTCAGATTCCTTGTTTGAATCTCCGAACAATTAAGAAACCCATTACAGTGGGAAACAATAAGCAGCATCTTTAGACTGTGAGTACTCAAGCCATGAATGGGTTTTGTACCACTCCGCGCAAAAGCTTTTCCTGGCTCCTCCCTGGATGGCTTTGGGGAAGGTCATCAATGTTGGCTGCATTTGGCCATCACTTCTGAATTTGGATATGTCTAGAAGAGGAGAAACAAAACAATAAGACTCACCTGATTATATCATAGATTAACTCCTATTTTGAAGCTGACATTTACCACATATTTAATCGTTTGATTACAGCCATCCCATGAAACTTTACTGCAGCCTTTAGGTATGTCTCCATTTGTGTGATAGTGCATCAAATCAAATCAAATCAATATTTATTTATATAGCGTCTTTATAAGTTGTCACAATGCGCTTCACGGAAAACCCAGCCTAAACACCCACAAGAGCAAGCCAAAGGCAACAATGGCAAGGATAAAATCCCTGGTGTAACTAGGAAGAAACCTTGGGAGGAACTAGACTCAAGGGGGGAACCCATCCTCCTCTGGTTGGTTCAGGGTCTAGGGCTTAAAGACCAGCATGGTCAAAACAGCCAATGTCCATGATAATAGAATTTGCAGCAGCTAGATAACAGTCCAGATGTGGTCGCAATGATGGTTGGGAACCGGGCAGTGGGAGCAGCTGGCAGTGATGGTGAGGAGGGAGGTGCAAGCGGTGAAGGACAGGAAGCCGGACAGCAACTTTCGAGATGTGGGGCAGAATGTAGAAAAAAGAGAGAGAGAAAACAGAAAAGGGAAAAATAGAAAACAGGAAAGTGTAGTAGAGCAGCAGGAGCACAAACTGGGGGGGCTTGGTGCCCCCACCAGGAGTAATCTATGGCTGCATAGCTATGAAGACAGAGTTTGAGAACCCATCCAGTCATGAGAGGGAAAACAATCCTACCAAGAGCCAGCCCAGGAAGATCGGGTCACAGCTGTTGACAGGTGACAGTAAGGAAAGGCTGCCACCCCACATTACTCTATGACTAAAGGCTTCTCTGGTCTCTGGACTACAACTCGTTATAAGCCTGATCATAAAGGTGCGTTTTTAATCTAGACTTAAATATTGAGACTGTGTCTGATTCCCTTATAGATTTTGGCAGGGTGTTCCACAGTAGTGGCGCTCTGTAGGAGAAAGGTCTACCACTCATCAAGTTTTTAGATATTCTAGGGACTACTATGTAGCCTGCGTCTTGGGAACTATGTGACCTTTTCGGTTTGTATGGTAAAAGCATGTTACATATATAGACTGGCGCAAGTCATTTAAAGCTTTAAAGGTCAGAAGTAAAACCTTAAAGTATATCCTATACTTAATTGGTAGCCAATGAAGTGATGCTACTGGGGTAATATGCTCATATTTCTTAGTTCTAGTTAAAATGCGAGCAGCTGCATTCTGCACAAACTGGAGATTATTTAGCAAGGATTTAGGGCAGCCAGCAGGGCATTACAATAATCTAGCCTAGACGTAACAAAAGCATGGATCAATGTCTCTGCGTCCCCTTCTGATAGGAAGTGCTTAATTTTTCCTTAACTGAAAAAAAACTACACAATGTAGATGTACACAATGTCTCCCTTTGTTTTTTTGGACCTAAAACCAGCATTTTGGTCTTCTCTGGGTTTAGGAACAGGAAATAGGAAAGCATCCGAGCTTTAATATCTGCAATACAAGCCTCTAATCGAGAAAATGGTAGTGCCTCGCCGGGTTTCATGGAAATATATATATGCGTATCATCCGCATAGCAGTGAAAATCTACCCCACGTGCCTGAATAATATCACCAAGGGGTAGTATATATAATGAAAAGAGTACTGGACCTAGCACTGATCCATGTGGAATACCATATTTCATTACTGAGTAACTGGATGCTTCTTCATTTAATTTAACAAACTGCTTTCTATTGTATAAGCATGATCTGAACCATGCAAGTGCTTGACCTTTAAGTCCAATACAGCCCTGGAGTCTGTTCAGTAGAATCTCATGTATAAAAAGCTGCATAAAGGTCAAGGAGTACAAGAACAGACACAGAGTTTCAGTCTGCTGATAATAGTAAACCGTTAATAACTTTAACAAGTGCCGTTTCAGTGCTATGGTAGGGTCTAAATCTTGACTGTAATATTTCATGGATATGATTTGAGCTAAGGTATGCACCAAGTTGCTTCACAACAGCTTTCTCTAATATTTCTGATAGAAATTGAAGATTTTAAATGGGTCTATAGTTTTCCAATTTGTCAGGTTCGAGGTTTGTTTTCTTCAGTAATGGCTTAACTGCCATTTCTAGTGACTCTGGTACATATCCTGCTACTAAGGATGTGTTAATGATTTTTAACATATGCTGGCCTAGTACAGGGAAAAGTTATTTAACCAATTTTGTAGGGATTGGGCCGAGTAGACAGGTAGTCGGTTTTGAGGACATAACCAGTTTAGACAGCTCCTCAATTGGCAATTGGCATAAAACTGTTTAGTGCCACTGTTGATACATCTTCCTGTGTTGGCCAAGATCTGGGCTGTTCATTGATTATGGGAGGAGTGATGCCTAGTCAGAGGAGGCAATTTGGAGATCTGGTCTAAAATAGCTTCAATCTTCTGATTGAAAAGATTCATGAAATCATTACTGCTGTAAACGCAGGGGTAAGATGAAAATTCTGATGATGGTTTTTTAGTCAAATTGTCCACAGTACTAAACAAAAATTTTGGGTTGCATTTGTTTTGTTCAATTAATTTAGAGAAAAAGGCAGCTCTAGCAGATGCAAGAGCTTGCTTGTACTGGAGGAGGCATCTTTCCATGCAAGACGAAATACTTCTAGTTTAGCTGACCGCCATTTTCGCTCCAGTTTTCTTGTGGACCAGTGACGCCACCAAGGGGTGGCCAGGGGGGGCCACCACCACCCTGATACAATCGCTGGCCCCCCCTCGCGAGTCGCATATGCATGATATGCTGCTATCTGCTATTACATTAGGTACTATTGGTTTAATTTTAGAGGAATAAAATTATCTGTGTTGATATCACGGTTTGCTTTACGTTTAGCATAGATGTGTGGGGCAGACAGTCTCAATATAATAAATACTAGTTTCTAGCTCAGATATGTTAGATAATGGGGTGCTGGGATGAGTACTATTTCCAATTACTAGCTCTGAAACGCACCTTGCAGACAACGGTGTTGGGCCATGTGTCACGGGCATTGGGAAACGCGTTGGGAACCACACAGGCTCCGATGTAGGATCACAGGCCTGCTGCCTGGCCGGGACCCTGATAAGGTGTCAGGATCTGACCTTACTAAGACTACCATCTAAGGTATTTACAAGAACAAGAGCACCTCTCCAGCTCAGGTGGAGTCCGTCTTTCTTCAGTAGGCCAGGCATTCTCCAGAGATCAGGCCTATTATTGACAAACCCTATGCCACTAGATGAGTACTAGATGAGCACCACTCACAGCCAGAGATTTAGCGATGTAAGTCTACTGTAGACCTCATCACTCCTACGAACTGGAAGCGGGCCAGAGCATATTACTTCCCGACACATCTTTTTAGCCACTGCACACACCGAAACAAAGTTATTTTTGGTGAACTCTGATCAGTAGCTCTGGCACCAGGCATACACTGCACTATGGTCACTGGTGTCGCTAATCTCACGTTTCTCAGAATACTATCCCCTATGATCAGGGCTTTCTCAGTAGGTGTGTTACTGAGTGGGGAATATCGGTTTGAAACGCGAGTAGGGTGGTGCTCGAGGGCTCTAAGCCGACAGCTATGTTTCTTTTACACCGTGACAAAATCGTCCCGCAGTGAGCACTCTGACGGGGGAGAAATACTAGCATCTAAACTGGCATCCGGCTCAGGTAAAAGGGAGTCTAACAAACTCTCACTATCCTGGATCTGATATAACGTCCGGATGCGGGCCTCTGTCCTACAAGATTCAGAGTGACTTAACTGCGAAGTGGCTCTCATATACATAACATTTTTCTTTGAAGTGTTGGCTAGTCATCATTATAAAGACTGATGTGAGACTAATTGCTGAAATAAGGCATGAAATAAGGCAGCTGAAGACATGAAAATCAATGTTGAGGGAATTGTGTGTATGTGTGTGCATGCGTGCGTGTTACTTAGTTGTTTCAAAACTCTGAAAGATTTCAAAGATTTCTGAAAGAACATTCAAGGTGATAGGTGATTAGTAATTAGGTCAACACAAGTTGGTAGCAGTACTTTATATCACGGTATGCGTCAAACTGTCCCCTCTGTGTACCAGACCAGATATACAAAACCAGTGTTTAAAATAGTAAATAGTTAAAATAGTATCTAAAATAGTAAATATGTTTAGAAAATGGTAAACACTGTGTTACCCAAGCACTTTAAATATAATGCAAACGGATCTCCGGACCCATACACATGTATGCACACAAATCCAAGTGTGCGCACACAGACAGGTCGGGAAGTGTGACACACACATTGCACTCCCGATCACGCATGCTCACCTCATGCACTGAACAAGCATTTGGTGAATGTAGATAACGTACTAGTTAGCTAGCTAACATTATGGGTAGCAACGTTACTGGTAACGTTAGTTTACCGTTTACAAACACCACAGTTCTCAATAAAATACAATTTACAATGGAGTTTAGGAACACTTTCTAACGCATAGCTTGTGCTATGGCTAACGTAGGGATATGCTACCTAACTATGCTAGCTAGTTAGCTTTGTACACTCGGTCGCATTGTGAAAATAACATTTAAACATTGTAAATATGCATCCTTATTTATTGTATGCATCTAGCAGCACGGTAATGTCGTGGTTTGAAAGCAGGTTTTAGACCCAGAATCCACCACTCTCCAAACAATACACGAGGCAGATGTAAAAGGCAAAAAGGAGATTTTATTTATTTCAATAAAGTTCATAAAACCCAAGACACACAACACACACATGACTCGTCTGTGGGTCTCTTATCCCCCAACTCTCTCCCGACATTCCTGCACAAGCCGTCCGGCCCAAAAGAAAAGGACACACACACAAACACACAGCGGGACAGCTTGTTGTCGTCCTTGGTGGTCGCCAACAAGAATTCAATCTGTCCACCCCTCGGGCGAATCACAGGACCCAGGACTTCACCGCAGCCCGTCGCCCTTGTCATACTCGCCGGGATAGGCACAGGAGACTGACTCTGACAGGGAAAAATCACAAACACCCGCTGCTGCTCAGTTACCCGCTTTGCTCAGTATCAGACCCACGACACGCATGTCAGCCAGTTAGTACGGCGCACCCACATCCCTTACAGATTGGGGAATTGATTTCCCCCAGCAACAGCTCATCACCAGGCTCCCTGGTACACCGGCTCCAACCCTCCGACCAGCTCCGTACACCGCCGTCGTTGGTTGGCCGTCTGCTCCAGGTAGGGCGCCGCTGATGCACGTATTCTGCTTTTTTCCCCACAGCTTCGGACCACTCCTGCTGTTTGCTGCTCTGCAGGTAAGTTACGCCATACACAACACACTGATTGCACATTCACACAAAAAAATTAAACTAAACCAAATTAACTGAAAGAAAAAGAATCACCGCCACACATACAGGAGCTTAGAGGCAATCAGCCCTCTCACGCTCGCCCCATCGTCAGATCTCTCAGTCTACCCTAGGTGCACTCATAATATAGCCCCAGGGAACCCAGCCCCCGCGTTCCCCATACAATCATCCAATTTCCCAATGAGTACCCCATCCTCCATTCACTCCTGCATTCATCCAATCATTCAATCAACTCACACTATCATTCAATCCGGTTCCACAATTATCTCATCAATCACCGCAGAAACCATGCACTCCCAATCTCACTGAGGGAGATTGTGAACATGTTACAGTAACATATATACTTAATAAATAGTGAACTGATATATCCTGATGCATTTGCTCGTACTAACGTTAGCACTCTATGCTAGCTATTAACTAGCGTATGGTGACAGCATTCGGTCAGTACGTAAGTTCCAGCGAGCCTGTCCATGAGGCTTAGCGCAGAGATCATGACTACAAGGCTGATGTTCCACCACTTAAAATTAAGAAGTTAATCGATTTCTATAGCTCGTGCTATGGCTGATATTAGCAGCTATTCTAGCTAACATTACCTAGTGTAGTTAACTTTGCGTGCGCAAATTCAACATGTCACACAAACATCCCAAAGTAACGTTACATCCAGGATGCCTAGAACCTAAATAAAATAAATAGTACATTAACGTTATCACGCTAACGTTAGTATAAGGGGCCAACTTTTTTCATGGTTGAAAGTAAATATTACCTTATTCGTTTGTCCTGCTGGGTATCACCAAAGTTGTGCACCTGTCCTCGGTGAAGCCAGCTGCTCAGAAGGAGTCATGGAGAATACACGTGAGGACAGCACGAGTTGAGGGGGGAAGGGGGAGGCAACGTCTGATGGGCGGAACTATTTTTCTACATGGTGGAAGGGTGGCATTGCGGCACAGTGAATTCTAAACTTTCACAGTGAATTCTAAACTTTCACAGTGAATTATTTTTATTCAAGGGAGTTTAACTGAAGAAATGTCACCACCAAAAATATTATATTTTTAAAAAAAATGTATTTGCCACAACTGGGGTGGCAACTGGTTGGTAGAAGAGCACAGATCATATCAGGCAAGAGTTTGTTTTGGATTTGATAGTACAATTTCATAACTGATAAGGTGCAATAGTTGTCGAAACTGAGGGAATTAGAAATATGAAGTGCTAGGCAGTGATGTGTCCATGGTCTAACAGATGATTGTATTTTATTAGCTTTATTATATGACCGAATGATGGGATCCAGGGTGTGTCTTGTGGTTATAGACCAGATTGGTATACAGTAAGCAAAGGAAGAAAGAATAATGGAGTGAAGGTAGGTTGACGATTTAGTAATTTTTTTCAGAATTTTCTTGAAGATCTAATTTTTTTGTTAGTTTCTTGATATGCGGTTTGAAAGTCAGGTGAGTGTCAAGAGTAAAGGCCGTGACACACTGGGGACGTAACGAATAAGCGAGGCGAAAATGCGAAAAATTCGTCTGCGAATATTTCGCGTAAAAACCTGACACACCTGCAACGATGCGAAAAAACGAAAAGTTCGCGTTCTTTTTCGCGTTTGAAAATCCGTGCGAATAAAAATGGATCACTCTTCGTCGAGCGGTGACGACCTGGTTATCCGTTCGGTCCATCACGGAACGAAAGTATATTTTTTTCCCTCTACCAGAACGTTAAAAACAGCATGCTTAAATTACATTGGCAAAATATTGAACCGGGCTTATTATGTGTCCGTTTTTACTTATGTAAAGTTTGTTTTGTCTACAACATGCTCTCCTTCTCTTCCCTCCTTTTACGGACATACGTGTTCCACTGCCTCTTGAGCTCTTCCACTAATATAAAGGGTTAACCACAACATAACAATACATTACGTAATTTCAGCAAACATATTTAAAATACATTTGTCGTAGTCTTCTATACAGTGTATCAACTCATGAAGTCTGAAGAGTTTTCTCCAAAACGATCGCTACAGGCAGACCTCGTCTGTTTTCCTCGTTATTTATATAACTTGGCTATCAGTAATCAGGAAATCCACACAGCAGTCGGAATAAGATTTTTGTGGAACTTTATTTGACACGCACACAGACAACAGTGTTCGCTAGCTTTCATCCTGTTTTCACCAAGGCAAACAACCCAGCCGGTGACAGCGTAGCCTACATGAACTCGCCTAAAGTAAAACAATAAATAGCTATGTTTGTGTGTAATCGCCACTGGCTTGTTATCTTCTTTACATGAACTGCTATCAACGTTAACGTTAGACCTAAAGGTTAGCTGGAGACAACTTTAAAGCCAATGCTAATAACCTGAGGGAGCTGATCAGATAGCAAGTTGTGCGTATTGCAACCATTTAGCTATAAACCCACCATCTTCATAGCCTATTTGCTCGGCTATGGTTTTCCACAAATTGTCCTTCAAATCGTTGTCTTTGTAACTACGATGTCTCTTGTCGAAAAGGACGCTATTCTGTGACACATATAAAATCAGTCGGTCCGCCATATTGGATGTTGAAGTTTGTTGTGGTAGTGCGGTGACGTCAGTCATGGAAACTTGTTATGATTGGATAGATAAATAATTTCGCAAACGAAAACTCGCAAAAAACGAACTTGAAGCGAATAAATTAAATGCCGCTTTTTCGCAAAGGACATTTCGCGTTGGATGTGCAAGATTTTATGAAAATACAGGAGTTCGTTTTTATTTTTCAACGTGCGATTTATTCGTGCGAGTAAATCGCGGCCGGTGTGTCACGGCCTTAAGGCCTAGGTATTTGTACTGATGAGTAACTGCCAAGGGATTGTTAGCTATGGTGATGGGGTCAGGTGTAGAAAACATTACTCCAAGCAAACAATGAGGCGGTCATTATGATCCAGTTATAAAAGAAAAGTGACCTGAAGAAACGGGATGTTCACAAAGTTGTGAACGAACCTGAAGAAACAAGTCAAATTGTTTGCAAAATAGTTGGTGGTCTGCATGCTCAGTGGCCTTCTTTTTGTAATTCCAATTTGCAGCTGCAGATGTTTTAAACTGTGAAAATTAAATAAAATGTCTGTACAGAAGCACAATGTACAGATACCCCCAAGATATTAATTAAACTTACCAATACATCAATTTAAATCTTTTGTCCAGTCAAACCAACAAAATATAGTTCAGAATTGTAGGATGGTTATAGAATGGAATTTATTTATACAAAATATATTTATTTATATTTATAATTTAATTAGTGTCTCCTCAACTGATACTGTCAAATTTAGTTTTCTTTTGATTTTAAATAAAAATAATTAAATGAAATGGGAAGTATGTATTGTATGTATTTGAAGGCATCAGGTAGCCTACCTGCCTCTCAGTGCCCTAGTTGCCCATAGCCTGATCTCAAGCAGTTGCCAACTGAGGGGTCGATTTACTAAAGGCTTGCCTGTACAAAAACAATGTAAAACTGTTACCACCCCCAAAAAATCATCCAAGGTCATCAACTAACGTAGGTGTAAAGGGGATTACGCATGCTAAAATTGAAAGATATGTTAATTTCTAATTTTTGCGGGTTAGCCTGAATGAAGTGTCCCTATGAAATAGAGTACTCACGCTGGTTTCGGAAGTAAATTCCCGATTCATTTAGAGCATAGACTTTAACTCAAGGTTACTTTTAAAACATTTCTACTTATTATATCTTACCGTCAATTTTCCAGATTGTTCAATAATGCCTGTTCGCAAACTCGTTTTTCTGGACCAGCTTTGAGTATATTTTACGTTTCAGTATTTTCTTGTGATTATATCTGTTTAAAAACTCGATGTCCCATAATTCCCTCCGAATGTGCAGCCTTGTCTCCAGATGTTGTCATGTAACGTTAGCCAGCAGTAGCACACAGCTCCGTTTTTAAACACTTTTTTCTAACGTTAGCTAGCTAGCTTGAAGGACTAAAATAATTGCTTCATGTGGTTAACCGTAGTGCAGTTTCTGACCTTCTCGGGCGGGCTTCTCTATTTAGCAAGCTAACGTTAGCTCATCTTCAGCTGCAGTACTCCCATCTGCACAAGAATGTCCAGACAGACGAGATGATGATATCTTATTGGTCGAGAACCACCCGTGCGTTGCAGTACTGGATATGCAGTCCGATAAAGTGGACTACAAGTCGAACTACAATGATTAATGCATTACTTTAAAAAATAAAAATTGGAACATGCCATATGTGGTCTATATCCTTGTACCACACAGGCTAACCCAGGAACGTTTCGACTCATTCTATAAATCAGATTTCAAGAAATAGTCGATAGTCTCCGAAGCCCATTATATTCTTCCATAGGGAATTTACTTCTGAAAGCAGACTCCGCCCACGACTGACATACTCACTTGTGTACTCTATAGTCGGAGGTAGTCATGCAAATAGATTACTTTAGCACGTGCAAAGTGATTTACTAAACCTGAAAGGAACTTTTGAGAAAGGTGCATTTTATTACAAATGGAAAGCAGATATTAAAAACACGGAATTGATAGCGTGTGCTTGGAATATCCATAACTGAACGTTCTGAATGACAATTAACTGACCCATTCTAGCTAAAGCTCAAAATACACAAGAAGAGAATTTGTGGATAGGCTACATCATGAACATTGAGAATATTTTTTTAATCATGAAGCAAATCATGTTACAGAATACAAGATACTAGTATTTAAATCAAACAAACAATACAATGTCTATTATAACAAACACTTCATTTCCGATGAGACGGAGAGACTGTATGTGTATGGGGGGGAAAGTTGCGGAGGCGGAGTTTGTAGCCTATAGCTCTACGTCAACAAAGCTTGGAGTAAAACAGCTGTGATCCGATAGATACATTGCTCTGCGGACATTGAGTTTTTTTCATCATTGCGCTTGGCTGTATTCCACTCGACTCATACCTTCACTTTAATTCCCTTAATTAATTAAATGATTCTATATTGAATGTCTTTATTTAACATGTTTGTTGGTGTGTTATGGGTCTTTTTTATTGCTGGTAACTACAACTGAATACAATATTCTATTCTATTGTATTCTAAAACTTTATAAAAAACGAAACCCATGATCAAATGGAAATGTGATTTTATGTGACACTTACGGCACGAGTTGGCATACTAGTAACCCAGCAAACAGTGGACGTCCTAGGGACGTACCATTTTAGTCCTCTCAAAGTTATGATGTGACGTTCCCTATAGGGATGTCCTAAAAACATTAGGCTACTAGAACATTATTAAAGCCCTAGGAAAGTCACTGTTTTGTTACAATATTTAATTTAATTCTAATTTTTCGGGGACGTTCAAGCAATGATATGACGTTGTGCTCATAACATTCATGGGACATTCGGGGACATTCCTGCAACATCTTTTACTGCTTACAATATAACGGCATGTAATGAATGTCTGGGGGACGTTACTAGAACGTCCCTGGAATGTTCTCTGTGACGTCCATGTAACATTTAAAAAACCCTACAAAAAGACGTCAAGGCAACGTTCCGATGACGTTTTCAGGACGTGCCGGGGACCTAATTTTGTTAGCTGGGAAGCATAGTTATGATAATTTCAGTCCTGACAAACAACTGTAACTTCCGGCAGAAACTATAAGCCCTATTTGGACGGGATACGTTTTCAGGACAATGTCTGTAAAGTAATTGTTATCACAGAACGTCTGTAATATTAATGGCTGATTCAGACGGGATAAAGTTTCTCCGTGATCAGCGTCTATAATTGCAGAGATGGGAGTGTCTCCTTCATGTTGTCGTCACACCGAAAATGTTCCCCACACGTCATACAACGTTACAAATCCTATATTCACTGCAAACTGATCGCTGGCAGGGAGCAATTTAAAAGATGCAGGCGCCAAAAAACTATGTGGAGACAATGTTGGCATGGTAAACTGTCCCAAAAAAGCATGAGGAATCCTGCAAACACCTCTTTATTAACGTTAGCTTGAGAAAAATAACACCGTAACATGTATGTAGCTAGGCTACAATAGCTTACCTAAAGATGCCACAAGCAATGGCCCTCTGTAGCCTACTTTTGAGCCTATTTTTTTATTTGCTGTCTTCGTTTTTTAATGTAACGATACACTTAATTTAGAGGTCGGCCAATAGTTGTGGCTTGCACTTAGACCGAAGAGAGCACAATCAAAGGCATCCTCGAGTGCTTACGTGAAGAACCTGGAGAAAACTAATTTCTCAACATAAATGTTTTAACAGTAGGTAAAATACGCCGGAATCTTTACTGGCACGAGAGCGCGCAGTCCGTAAAAGTTCCAGACATGGCCGATTCGGATGGGACTAAAATAATGGAGATCCTCCGGTAATTATTAGTACATTACCCCACCTCCCCCAGTAAAACTTATCCAGTCTGAATAGGGCTTAATGGCCCTGTCACACTATTGCGTATCGTACTAGCGTATGCCAGCGTATGAAAAATATCACTCATACGCTGATATACGCTGACATACGCTAGGGGTACATTAGGCATAGGTTGTATACGTTTCAAGCACGGTCGCATACGGTGGCACAAAAAGTTTTTTAAGCATGCTTAAAAATTTTGTGCATATTCGGACGTATGGTTTATACGCTAAGCATACGCTAGGCATACGCTGGCCATATGCTATTTTCAAGGGCTTTTTGTGTGTATGAAAATTATTTTATGAATTTACATACGCAACTCATACGTTTCTCTCATACGCAATAGTGTGACAGGGCCATAAGAGACATACAGTTAAACAGTTCGTAATAAACTGCCAGCTCGTTCAGTGTAACTGTAGCCTATACCTACACTGTAAAAAAACTTTTAAAAAACATAAAAACTGGAACATTGCTGCCAGTCTTTTCACCGTTTTCTTATATAACAGTATAGCATTCCAAACACGCAAAATCTCTCATTTAAATATGGCTGTTTGCGGCTTTCGAGAGAACTAGTTCCGGGTCAATGCAACTTGAAATGCCATGAAAAACGACAAACATGTTGTAGTCTACAAAATTTTATGTATTCGGTTTCTTTGTTGGTGTAAGAAAAGCACTGTTGTGCAGTCACGACATATTGAACTATGCTTCCAAAACATGATTAAAATTATTACAAATATTATATTCAGACAAAGAAAGATGTTTGGAACATGTTAGATAATTCTAATTTATGTGACTTTGGTTACTGCAGTGGTTCCCGATCTCAGTCCTGAGCACCCCTGTATATTTAGGTTCCAATCCAAACATTTTAACAAGCAGTTATTTTTTTATATTGTGGTTTAAGAAGGTAAATAATCCCTCTGTACAAGAAAAGCACCTAATTAAGAAAAAAGCTTGTTAAAATTCTGGGTTTTGCAACTGTGCACTGCTGGGTTACTGCATTTTGCCTGGTGTTTGTTTGTATAGCTTTATATGTTTATTTGTGTTTAACAACATTCAGAAACCCGGTGATATTGCTTTTGGGTTACATCAGTCTTCTCAATAGTATGCGAGCCATGTCTCTATTATCATTAATTTTTCAACACCATGACCTGTTCTCTGCTGAGTTGGCCATCCAGAACCCAGCAGTGCCGGCTGAGCCCCTAGTTGGACTATGCCGACCTGGAGCTGTATTGTCACAACTTCACCATGTGGATCTCCTGCTACTTGGAACTGTGTGACTGCACCACCCACCCTGTGTCCTTATGTATTCCGTCTGCCACCCTCCTGCTCACTGGCCTTTGGCCATTGTCTGCGTCTCCTGGTACCCCACTTGCATCACAGCCCAAGGCCTTTCTGGACTCCCAACAATGCCAAGGTCAACTATGGCTGCCCTCTCTTCTTTCCTTACTGAATTTATATTCTGTGGTCATTTCATGACTTGGGGTGCTCCATGTTTTTCTGCAAGCTCCTTGCCACAGTGCTCTGGACCAGGCTACGTGCTCTCAGACCTGCACCAAGCTGAATAGCCCAAGATGACGACTTTCATTTCCTCTTTGATCTCGTTTCAGTTTTTTTCTCTACTATTTAAGCCCTGGTGCATGCGCTTAATCCCCTCTGTGTTGCAGAAACCCCTGCTCTGTCAAACCTTGCACTGATTCCAAGGAGAAGGATGGGGCACTCCTGATTATCCCCCTCCTCTTTTTACTTACAAAAACATTTTTTTCCTCATTAAACTTAGGCACCAGCTGGATGTATATAGTCTTTTTTGTTCAACTCTTGGAGCTTAGGCCAATTTGCACTGTAATCACAAATTGGCCAACGTCAAATTTCTTTCTATTTGAAAAGGCAATTTGTCTTTTTCCATTTCCATCTCAAGATGTGTATTGCCCTGAAATTCAATTGGTTCAGTAAATCCTGCCTGACTCCTATTTAGTCCTTTCTTTAAATGATAATATGTTCAGTTTCAGGTGAGTTCATTCCCATACATAATTTTGAGAAGCATAGATTTCTTGGTGATTTATGTGCAACTACAATAGAACAAGTAAGAACTGCAGATGATACTAGACAAAAATGAGTTCAGGCAGGAAAAAATAAATACTGCACTAATATAATTTTTTATTCCAAAAGAAATTGAAGTGTGTTAGTATTTTACTGTGCAGTGGCCTACTGTAACTGCTTTTAATTAATGCATGGTTTTAGTCACTAATAGATACATACCTGTAATTTATGAATACATTTTCTTTGCACAAATTATCTCATTTGATTAATTTGAATACACTCAGTTTCTAATAATATACCGCCTGAAAGAGTAAGGTCTTCTGGGACTGATGCTATTCTTAAAATAAGTTTGCATTGTAATATATTAAGCAGTAGCAATAAGGACATAACGTAACAAGGACATAAATAGCTTACTATATTTATTTTGTTATCATGAAACCACTTAGTACCAAGTAGTTTAAATAGCTATGGTACTGGCAACAGCATTTCAAACAGCAGCCTTTTTAAAGAGATATTTATTCTTATTAAACCATTTTTTGGATTGTCCAGCTCCCTGAATTTCATGTCATCCATCCCTCTACCCTCACCCAGGTGTGATAGCGCTCATGTTTTTTAAGAATAGTAAATCCCCTCCTCATCTAGAAAGTGCCTCTATTGTGTATTCTTGTGTTACAACCCACAACTAACACATTTTCATGTTTTCTTTGTTCCCCAACAGAAAGTGTTAAATATTTAATGCCAATAGTTTCTCACTTTTCTGCTACAAATGACTTCAATGTCCTGATTACTATGATGCCTCTTTACCATTTTTATCATCTAGTTTACCTTTTTAAAAATAACAATTGAATATCATGCAATATTTCAATCTGGATCCATGTGGGCACTACACTTCAGTAGAGTGTCTATCAGCACCTCTACCACACCTGGATCCTGCAGCATGACATAAGCGTGACTATTCGCACAGGAACACACAATGTTGCTCAGGCTGAGTCCCCCTATATAATACTGTAGGGCACAGACGAGTAGTAGAGGCCATTAGAAAAGCCTCAGTCCACTAAATTGCAGTATTTATCAGAGCTATTTCCTGTCGTTAGTGAGATGAGCCATGAAGCTTTTTATTTCTGAAGAGGGCTAACCACCATTCCCCATTCCCAGCTATTATGATAGAAATGGATGCTGGCCACAAATTCCAAATTTATGTTTATAAATTAATCTAATGTGCGGAAACTATTCTACTTTAGAAATGATTCAGTGGACTAACCAGGTGTTTACAAAACACTTTCTCAAATGATTGATTTGTTTCACAAATATCCACACCCCTTTCTTTGACCATTGCTCCACACAGAATCTTCCAAGATCTTTCAGTTCCCTCAGTCTGTTTAGTATTGATCAATTCTTCTTTTTGTTTGTTTCTGTCACAGTTTCGCAGGTTGCCGTTCGCTCTCGGCGGAGATTGCTTTCGCAGCTTCGGTCCGACGTCCTCGCCGGGTTTTTTTCCTCCACCTGGTACTCATGGCCCTCACCTGTTCAGGTGTTTCGCTGCCTATTTAAGCCCTGCGCCTTCCGTTCTCTGCGCTTCCGTGTTGTCATTGTACGCTGCCACGAACCCGGTATCAGTCGTAAGACTAAGGTGACCACTTTACTTCATCATCCTGTTTTGGAGTAATGCGGGACTTACCAGTTAGGTGTATTTAGAGTTCCTTTATAGGATTTTGTTTTCTCTTTTGCACTTTCTGTTCCTCGTTCTGGTTTTTCTTTCGGTTGTCCATGAGTTTCTTTTTTGCCGTTTTCCCCTTACCTCTCTTTTATGTCCTCTCTCGAATCTGTAATTCTCCACTTGAGCCTACAAGTTTTTTTCGCCCAATTATCTGGGTCGCTTTAATTTATCCTCTGTTTCTGTTACCTCCGTCAGTGCTTTCTCGTATTGAGCGCAAGAGGGATTCTCTCCTTTCCTGTCTACAACTCCAGTTTTCTCTGCCCAATTTCATTTGACCTTTATTTTGACTCGAAAAAAATCAGCTGAGGTGAAGGCCTCATTTACAGTGATGTCGAGTAAACAGTGCATTTAGAAACAACAAACAGGCAAAAATAAAACTAAATAAAAACATGACAAAAATCATACAATAAAACCGGTACTAGAAAATAAGAAACAGGATAAATCAGAACAAGTACAATCGGAAATAAAATGGTCTAGCAGTAAAGTTTTAAAGTGACTGAGGGAAACTAAAGAGTCCAACTTAAAAGTGCTTTGCAATAAGTTCCAGGCAGCAGGAGCATGATGAGAAAAGGCGCGTTTGCCCAGCTCAGTTCGAGCCCTAGGGACGAGTAGTGTGAGCCAATCACAGGACCTTGTAAAATGAGTTCTAGTAGGCTGGACAAGCAAAGAAGTAATATAAGCGGGAAGTTTGCCAAGAAGGGCCTTGTAGATAAAAATGTACATGTCCTTGTCGTGTCTCTGAGAGAGAGAAGTCCATCCGACATTAGCGTACAGAGCACAATGATGAGTTCTATAGGGATCACCAGTGATAAACCTAATGGCGGAATGGTAAACGGCATCCAGAGGCTTAAGAACAGAGTCAGAGGCATGCCTGTAGATCACATCACCATAATCAAGCACAGACATGAAAACAGCATCAATAACCCTCTTTCTACAGAACAATGGAAAATTTGATTTATTTCTATAAAGAAAACCAATTTTTTGCCTTAGTTTAGTTACAAGCTTATCTATATGAGTTCTAAACGTAAGATGCTCATCAATCCATATGCCTAGATATTTATAGACAGAGACTCTCTCAATGGTGGATCCGTGTATAGTGGAAATACTAAGATCAGAGCAGCTGTCGACTCTAGCACTGGAGAATATCATGAAATTAGTTTTCTGAGCATTAAGAACAAGTTTAAGATCAGCAAATGCAGCTTGGAGAATATTAAAAGATGATTGCAAATCTTTCACGGCTAAATCAACAGAGTCAGCAAAACAATACAATATTGTATCGTCCGCGTACAAATGGGTGTGACAGTTCGTTAAAGACATGAAAATATGATTAATATAAATTGTAAAGAGAATGGGGCCCAAAATTTATCCTTGAGGGACACCCTTAGTAATCGGCATATAATCAGACTTAGCTGAACCCAGGATCACAGACTGCTGCCGCTCAAACAGATAATTCTGGACCCAGGACAAGGCACCAGGGTTAAAACCAATCAAAGCTAAAATATCTAAAAGCAAGGGGTGGTCCACAGTGTCGAATGCCTTGGAGAGATCCACAAAGATGGCTGCACAGTGTTTTTTCTCATCCAAGGCATTGACAATATCATTTAAAACCAAGGTGACAGCAGACACAGTACTATGCTGAGACCTGAACCCCGACTGAAACGGATTTAAAACAGTTAGCTACAAGGAAATCCTTGAGCTGTTGGTTAACTAAGGATTCTAAAATTTTAGCCAGCACAGACAATGTGAGATCGGTCTATAATTATTTGGGTCACATCTATCACCGCCTTTGTGCAGGGGGACGACATGAGCCGTTTTCCAGGCTGCGGGGATAACTCCTGATAGTAGAGAGAGATTAAAAATATGAGCTATCTGCTCAGCGATCAGAGGAGCAGAGAGACGAAGAAAAAAAGGATCTAGTCTATCTTCTCCGATAGGTTTTTTGGGGTCACTTGCAAGGAGAGATTCCAAGACTATGTTTGGAGAAACAGGGTCAAGCTCAAATTTTGAGATATTTGGGCCTATAGTATTAAAATTAACAAGAGGCTCAGTAAATTCAGCCGGGGAAGGATGGCAGGCTTTGGTTTTGGGTTCAAAAAGGTGACCAGCAGAAGCAAAATGACTATTAAAAGCAGTGCAAATCTCACTTGGGACATGTAATAAACAATCCCCGAACATGACCTGCGTAGGAATAGAGGCAGCAGGATTAGAATGACCTTTTACAGCTTTCCAGAATTTTTTCGGATCAGAAGAGGAGCTAGCAACCAAATTAACATAGTAGTCAGTCTTAGCCTTCCGGACAAGGGCCAGAGCATTTATTGCGAACTTTTCTAAAAGTAGCCCAGTTGGATGGATCGTTAGTACGTTTGGCAAGGGACCAAGCTTTGTTATGTTCTAAGAATAGAGCTGACAAGTCAGAGGAAAACCAAGGACTAGATCTGTTTTTAACTCTGAGCTTTTTGAATGGAGCATGTTTATCAATAACTGAAAGGAAAGTTTTTGTGAAGAATTCTAAGGATTGTTCAGCATCAGAAATATCAGAAGTGCCTTGAATGTCGCTATTAAATAGATCATAAAGGAAAGCCTGCTCGTTGAAATTTCTCAAATTTCTCCTCGTGATAATCCGAGATGAGGTTCTCTTTATGTGACAATTCCTGATACAGGCAATGGGGCAGTGATCGCTAATACCTAGGTCAAAAACTCCAGAGGAGGAGATTTTGTCACATTTATTAGAGAAGATCAAGTCAATCACAGTGGATTTTGATGGGTTCATCAAATTAGGTCGAGTGGGGTCCTTAATTAATTGAGAGAGATTGAGACTGGAGGAAACCTCTTTTAGGTAATCAGAAGAGGCAGTTAACCAATCAACATTCAGGTCACCCAGCGCAATTATTTCAGAGTCTTTGTAATTAGACATAAGCTCAGCGAGATGACCAATGGAACTGGCATTGGCAGAGGGAGGACGGTAAATCCCTATGACTGTGATAGAATTATGCTTACCAAGAGTTACCATCACAGCGAGGAACTCAAAACATTTAGGTATGGAAACAGCACACAAGACAGAGACAGAAAAACAAGATTTGACATAAATTGCCACTCCTCCCCCTCTACCAGCTCTGTCCATCCTAAGAACAGTATAATTGTCTATAGCAATCTCAGAATCAGAAACACTGCTTTTCAGCCAGGTTTCAGAAAGAACTAAAATATCTGGATCAGTGTGGGACAATAGTAAATTCACATGGTCAAGTTTCTGGCGGGTAAGTAGACTTCTGATGTTCCAATGAATTAAACCTAAGCCCTTTCTGGCTTTGAACTCAGCAGGATTAAATACAGAAACAGGACTAGTATAGTTAGAGCTAAAGTCATCAGACATAGGCTCAGCTGGGTTAGCCGGGTCTACAGATATAGATATAGATACAGGACTAGCACAAATAGGGATAATGCCCTCAGACATAGGTAGAACTGGGTTGATGGGGTCTACAGACATAGGTACCGATATAGGACTAGCACAGATAGAGTTAAAGGCCCCCGACACAGATACGGGTAAAGGACTAGGACAAATAAAGCTACTGCCATGGATATGGATTGGATTGATCTGAGAGCTTGGAATAGACTTGGTTAGATATTCAGTCTGAGAAGGGACAAAATTACAGGGAGTAACAGAATGGTTATAACTCATAGAAGCAGTAGGTAAGGAAGTAAGTATATTAGCAGCAGAACAGTGATTTAATAAACTACCTTTAATGAAAGGCAATAGTCAGGCTGAGGAGGCTATAAGTTTAATATACCCAGAGATCAACTTCTTCACCCCCACGAAATTAGGATGAATACCATGTTTCAACAGGTTCTCCTTGGACCAAAACAAATCAAAATTATTTAAAAAACCAAGATCTGTGGCAGTGCAGTAATTCTGTAACCAAGTGTGTAAACCAAAAAGACGGCTAAAACGTTCAGAGCCACGTCTAATAGATGGAATGGGGCCAGACAAGATACAAGTTTTTTCCAGATTCTCAACAGCTGCTATCAATGACTCAAAATCAGCCCGGAGTTTAATTGATTGTCTTGACATGATGTCGTTGGCACCAACATGCACAATCACAGTATGGACAGAAGGGTATCTTTTAATAATAGCAGGAGCTTGTTGTAAAACATCTGCAACTTTAAAACCAGAAAAACAAAACGTAATGCCGCACGGGATTTTAACAAACCTAGTGAGAGAGTCTCCAATAATTAAGATTTCAGGTTGTCCGTTACAGCAACCTCCGTCGTATATGGCAAGGTTGCTAGGTTGATTAGCTACAGGCACAGAGTTAGCAAGATTAGCAACTACCATGCTAACAGTACTAGCCGCAACAGAGGGGGAAGAAAGGGGAGAGGTAACCAAGTCCACGTCGCCGACCGCCGAAGCAACAACGGCAGGACCAGGCTGAGGATCAGTGGCAGTAGCATGGTCAACAGAGGTAGAGGGCCCGCTAATAGCATGGCACTGCATACGGAGACGCTTGCCAACAGGACAAACGGGACCAGCCGAGTATGTCGAGGAGCAAGACGAAGAGGAACACGGTGCAGTCCGCTTCCTACGCCGAGACGCGGCCTCCTTTCCAGACACAGACTTTCCAGAAGCAGTGTAGGCCGCGCTAACATTAGCAGCTAACGTTAGCTGAGGGGAGACCTCCAGCGAAGCAACATAGACAGAAGCTACAGCCTGGATGGATTTAGGAACGAATGTGGATGGTGAACCCGAGTCCTCGGAGTAGTCAGTCAGAGGAGAATCCCTGGGATCGAAGGGAGGAAGGGACAACCTCCTCCCGCCATTCGCCACAGCTGCCCAGGAGGAACAGCCCGGTGTCGGGACAACACCCACAGCCTGTAGCGAGGATCCAGAGGCCGGCATCAGGGGCTGGGAGCCCGGAGATTCCAGGTAGGCTAACCTAGACGCTAACTCCGATTGTCTCTGAAGGAGATCCATGATGAGACGCTCAATGGAACTCAGTTCGGTTTTTAATTCTGAAATGTCAGTGAACGGAGCCATAATTAGAAGCAAATTCTAATAGTAGCAGCGATGTAAAACTGATGTAAGATGTAAAACTGTCGGCAGCAGGTTTCGGAGGGTGAAACTTCCAGTTACTCGAAAAAGCTTATCACATTGATGTCCGATACGACATAATATAAAGTGTCTTAGTAAGTTGTTGGCCCATCAGTCAGTAAAACAGCACTTCCTCTCATGATATGGGGCAGGGACTATCGATCCACGGGTTTGTCACCAGCAGAATACATTGTCTGGGTCACTATTATTTGTCCTCTATTTCTTCTTAGTGCTCTCATACTGAGAGACTTGAGAAAACACAGATACTCTGAACAACTTGAATATACACAGGCAAAAAGGATGGTAGTAGTATTATGATTCGGTAAATGTCAAAAAGTGATTGATGGTGTCAAAAGGTCAATTTTATGAATATTAATGAGGTTATGAAAAATTATAATTATGCATAAAAATCGGAAGAAAAAAATTTTTTTTTATTATTTTTTTTATGATTATGTATTATCATTCGGGGTGGGGTGTGGGGTTTTCATTTCAAGGGTTTGATGATGTCATTTTATTGGGGATTGTTATTAGAAAAACATTGTGAAAAAGCGACAGCGTGTTAAAAAGAATAAAATAATTCAAGCAGGTTGTTAAAACGTGAAAAATAGCCAAGGACTATATCGAAAAAGCATTATATCGAAACATTGTAAAGGCGTGTTAGAAGCCTAGAAGGAAAAAAAAACTTACCGTTGAAAGGAGACCCCGTGAATGACTACATAGAGACAGTAGACAGGGGACTTGAATACCCTATACTCTGCAAAATAGACAAACTGAATAGGTAAAAAATGCAAGATAGAGAGTTTAAAAGAATGCCTATAGACTGATAAAGAAAGACTATGAAGAAATAATTTAAATAAAAGAATATGTTACGTTTTAAAGAATTAAAACGAAAATACAAAAAAGAACTTGGAATGTTTCTGTCGTTGCGGAGTTCCGTGGAGTTATGAAGTCACAGGAGACAGTTCATCGGCGGCTTGACAACATAGCATATGACTAAAATGCTTCGGAGAAGGTTTTTGGGTATATCCAACAGGTATACGCCCCCACCAACATAAGCCGGTTACGTGGAATTTGACGGATGTTTACGCGGACCAATGATAATGATAGCTTTCCAAAAGTTTGTGTCAAGACCCCAGGCAGAGTGTTTTTAACAGGTGTAGCTTGGGGCGGGGGGTCCACGCATGCGCGGAATCACCGGAGATGGAGGGGGGGTGTTTGTTAAGTTTGAAAGACATGGCCAGTTGTGGAAACTTCAAAGGTTTAATTAAATACATGGTTTTTAAATATATAAACTGGAAACAAACCTCCAGAAAACAAAATATAAAGATATTTTGGGAAAAAAACTTTTTTCCAAAACAGCGTAGCTAAAAGTACAGGTCCTATTAAAGCGAATTACACAGGAGGCCTTTTATAATTAATTTATTTTTCATATCTTTAAATAATTTTTTCTGCAGGGGTTAATAGGCATGTTTGGTATGGAATGGTTTGTAAAAAAGACGGGGTTATTCAATTTAAACAGAGTTGCGCTATTATATGTAGCATATAACGTGTAATAATTTTTACTTTTAAAATTGTATCTAAATGGTTGGATTTACGCAAACCATTTGGTCAAACAGTTATGTGGGTGTGGGGGTGTTGTGGGCGTTTTTTGTAAAAGCATGGCCAAAGGCTTCAAGGTTTGCATAAAAAAGACAGACTTTTCGGTGCAGATATTTAGCAGAAGCTGGTATCGAAGCAGTAACTTGTTAAAACAACCAGAAAATGGAACGCACAACTTACAACACCCAACTCTCCAGAAGTTATGACGGGTAACAGGACCAGGGACGTGCAGAGGATATTAGAGGGGCAGGGGCCCAAATTCATAAAAGGGCATGTCAGTGTTTTTTTGCAAATAATTAAATAAATATATGCCTGGAATGACTACTTTTGCGACACTCTTAAAGGGATATTAAAATGTATGTATTTGAAACAAACCCATGACTGAGGTTGGTTCAAACACTGCCACATGACAGTCAGTAAATTCTCCTCACGTGTTAACCAGCCCAACTCTTACCTAGCTCTCTGACTGACATCCTCACTTGCAGAAGCTCAGCTTAATACTGCTGACAAAGATGCACTTCCTCTGGCTGCATGGCTGCATCTCTCGCCTCCATATTCGTCTCTTACCACCTCTCCAGAGAAGGCATAATTTCTTCAGTAATAACGGGCAATAAGAAGATGCTGATATTGTATGGCTAAGATATTTTTACTATGTGCCAACAAATTAGTTTAATATAATTCACATATCATATAATACAGAGGCTTGGAAGACATCATGCATTTTATTCACAAAAGCAACACATAAGCTTTAGATAAGGTGTATTAGACACTGGTTTATTTTTTTTATTGATTTAAGATAAAGACTTTAACAGTTAACATTCCTTCATCCCTTCCCTCTCTCCCTCCAAAAAATACTGAAACTTGAACTTGAAAAATATTTGAAAATCTGTTACTTCCTTTGTTACTTAATTTACATCCTTTGTTACTAGCCTGTTACTTTGTTTACTTCCTTTGTTACAAACGTGTCTTTTTTTGTTTCTTAATATTAAGATTCTAACAGTAAACATTCCTTCATCCCTTCCCTCCCTCCCTCCAAAAAATACTGAAATATTTGAAAATCTGTTACTTCCTTTGTTACTAGCTTGTTATTTTGTTTACTTCCTTTGTGTTTTGTTAAGAACTTGTTACTTTTCTTGTGTCCTTCCTTCCTGTCTCTCCTTCCTCCCTTACAGCAGCAACCTTCTGTGGGCCATGTCCCTGTAGATGTTTATCACCTCACTGTGGTTTACAGGAATGTCTTTCTCAATAGCAAGGAGGAGGAGATCAGAAAGCCTCTCTTCCATGCATAGGCTTCTGAGTGTGTTTTTCACCAGCTTGAGCTTTGAGAAGGACCTCTCTACTGTTGCTGTTGACACTGGAATTGTTGCATATGTTCTTATCATTTCCACCAGTGTTGGAAAGATATCCTGTCCACTGTTGTCTCTCAGTGTTTTTAACATCCCCTTCATGGTGGATGTGTCTGGGAATGAAGCATGAAAAACCCTAAGCTCTGTTTTCAACTTCTCCTCCTCTCCTCCATAGAATTCACACAGTGTGTGAATGGCCTCAACAGAGTCAGGACCCATGGTATCTTTGCCTATCCAGTTGCTAGCCTTCGTCAAACTGTGGAGTGCATTGAGTACCTTACTAGACTGTGTCTCCCCATCTCCTCTAAATCTCATGTGTAGTTCCTGAGAAAGAACATCAATGAATGGATAGTACATCTTCCCTCTATAGTAGTCTTCTACTGATTTGAAGGAGTGGCTCTCTGTGACTGCAGTAGTACTCTGTCTATACTTAGCAGGCACCCTCCTCTGCCTTTGCTGCCCTGGGGGGACTGTGGGGATGCTGATCCCAGCGGCTTCTGCCTTTTCAGTGGCATTCTTAAACAGTGTTCCAAACTGTTCTTCTGTCCTCAGGTTGAACAAGGTGTCCATCACTCCACCAACAACAGTATATGCTGAGGACAGGTCAATACCCTGGTTCTGTAGAGCATCAGAGGCAAGTGCGGTGACTTCAAAAATTGGAGTAGCTATCTCAAGGCAAAGCATAAACTCAAAGTCTATGGCTTTAAGATACATCCTTGCATCCCCAGCAGCAATATCTGGAGGCTCTTGCTCTGTTATATCAGTGAGGACCTTGACCACAGCACTCATCACTTTGAGAAGGGCCTTCAGGGCTTTCTCTCTGCATGCCCAGCGTGTGTCAGAGAGCTTCTGCAGTTGAATTACACGCTCTCCAGGGTGCAGGGCCTCTTGGCATTTCACTAATGCAGTGTGTCTTTTTGTAGAGGCTGTAAAAAACACATAGAGCTTCTCTACCAGGTTGAAAAAGGTAATGAAGTGGAGGCTTGATTTTGAACTTTCAACTAAGACCAGATTTAAGCAGTGGGCATGGCAATGCACATACAGAGCCTTGTCATTGTGTTGCAGTATTCTTGATTGCAGTCCTTTGTATCGACCACTCATATTGGCAGCGCCATCATAGCCTTGACCACGCATGTTTTGGATCTGTAGGCCATTGCTCTGTAGCAAGTCAAGAACTGTTTTTTCCATCTCCTCACCTGTTGTTCTTGACACATTACAGACCTGGAGGAAGCGCTCTGTGACATTCATTTCAGACACATAACGCACAACAAAGGAGACCTGCTCGCTATGAGATACATCAGTGGTTTCGTCTACGAGTATCGAATATATTTTTGCCCCCTCCATTTCTTTCCCTATCTCTTTTTTTGTGAATGTAGCCAGGGCTGATATGATATCGTTTTGTGTTCTGTTTGAGAGGAGTGAAACATGACACCTCTTCTTATCCATTTTCTTCTCTTTGACATTATCTAAATGTAGCTTGAGTACACTGTCGTACTGGCTAAACATTTTCACAAGTTCAAGGAAGTTGCCCTGGTTTGAGCTTGCGGCAGACTCATCGTCACCCCTGAAAGCCTTCCCCTGTCGTGCGAGATATGAAATTATGTCAATTAATCTGGTCAAAATTTCTCTGTTTCGTTGTTTCTCTCGCTCTCTTATTGCCTTGCCTTGAACATCTGATACGTCAAAAGCTGCTTGTAAAACATTCTTTTTGTATGTGTTCCATCGCACCATGCTTGTTAAGTGGGCCTCTGAGACTGCATGCTCTTGCATTTTTTCAAGCCCTTTTTTCCAGTTGTTTACCCCAGCCAATCTCCAAGCAGTCTTGTTACTGTACTTTTTTTCATTAAGAAAAAGTCGACAGCTGAAGCAGTACATAGTGTCCTTGTCCGGTGAATACTCCAACCATGGCGTATTTTCATACCACTTCCTTTGAAACGATCGGCCATCTGCATTTTTGGGACATCTAAGAACAGGTTGACATGGTCCTCTATCAACACACATTTTGACATAGCGGGCATTACACTTGAGATCAAAAGCTTGGTTGTGGGCAGGAGCTGTAGGATACTTTAAGGATGCAAGTTTCAATATGGCCTCTTCTACATTACTCGTAGTTTCCTCAACCTCACCCTCCTCTGTGGCTTCCTCAAACTTAACATTATCCACTGTTTCCCTTCCTGTGGCCTCTTCCTCTCCAACATTGACAGTGATTTCTTGATCATCTACGGCTTCTGTGTCAGGTGCTGCATCTAAAGCCTCCTCCTCTCTCTCAGGTGTTGCTTGTAAGGCCTCTACCTCTCTCTCAGGTGTAACGCTTTCTAAGTCTGAGTTATCTGTTCTCTCTTGTATGCTGCTGCTGGTACTTGGTTTTAACCATGCATTAAGCGATGTGCTACCCTTGGCTGCTTTCTGGCGCTCCTTCTCCTTCCTTTTCTGAGTTCTTTCTTTTTTGGGCATTGCGCTGCAGGCATGATTAAAATGAATCCTGTTTAATTACTTTGTATTGTTTCACAACTCAGATAACCTTCACCTTCTATCTACATGCATCAGAATGCTGAATTGACTTACTACATTATAAATTAATTGTATAATATATAATTATTATTATTTATTGTTTTAATAGTCTACTGTTGTTGTTCTTCATCTTATGCTGCCTGCAAGTAAGCATTTCATTGCTTTGTGTACCTGTATACAGTTCATATAACAATATAACAAATAAAACTACCACTACTACTACTACTACTACACCCCCCCCCCCCCTAAAGTAAACCAGCATATAAAATGGTACCATCACTGCTTGGTCACACACACACACACACACACACACAATAACTAGAAAAAATATATATACTATATTTTAATATATACTATACACTGTTAATTTGTGATAACTATGTACCTGCTATGCCTTCCTGTCACAGTAGAGGGAGGGGGGCCTGTCTGTAGGCTGTCATTGATGAAAATCTACCCTACAACAATCCAGTAGAATGAATGGTTATTAAGTTAGAAGCCTACAATCAAAATTATGCCATTACTGTTTAAATCCATTAGCCTGTATGCCTACCAGAAGACCCCAGTCAACATGTGTGATCTTAATGATCAATTATGATATTAGAGAACATTTATTTTCTTTAAAGAGAGAGAGAGAGAGAGTGCTAACCTTAGCTAGCTAATGTACAGGGATTAAAGCAAAAAAATATCTTTAAAAAAAACTCACGACTAAAATTTAGTTAGGTCAAGTTAAGGTCCCAACACGCAATTTATAAATCAATGAATTTAACCTACGCTTTTATGTAAATATTAGAGACTATCAGGGTAATTTTTCGGATGTGTGGATTCGTGGAAATAGGGTAAATACGCTACTGCTTTTAACGTTCAAATTATTAACACTTCAACTCATCAAACAATGAATTACATTAAATCCCATTTCAATAATGTAGCCTATTGAAATGTAAAGGATAACAAAACATAGCCCATTAAATTTATACATATATTTATGCTACAGTTAAACATCTCATTAAACGCAATTCTCATTCGCCTTTAAGTGCTGTGCTGCATCATCATAGCGACGGAGAACTTTAATCCCTGAACGTATTACATTAGCTAACTAGCTATCTAGACAATAAGACAACATTAAAACTGATGTGATGCGATTGGACAGTTCTTTTAAGTTAAGTGGATGGGACACAAGAACTCGACCATATTCCACTGATTATCACATTACGAGCAAAAGGTATCAACGCTAACAATAGCTAGTTGGCACATTTTCAGATGCTATATAGTTCAAGCGCAGATAGACCCTACTTGCCAAAAAGTGTCAAGAAATTCCTAAAGCGCATCAATATCAATATAAAACGAAAATTAACAGTATATTTATACTTTGTTTGGCCACATACCTGATGTCTGCCTCAAAGAAACTAATGACTGACTCACGACTGTCGAGTGCCTATGCATGCAATTTTGCGTGCGTGCGTTCTTTCACCATAGAAAGGCTCCGTGCCCACACAGCGCTCGCCGCTGCGGCAGGAAACCAGGAGGGAGCTTCGCCCGGGAGCACCAATCTTCTGACCTGATATTTTGATTCAATCAATATCTGTTCGGCAGGGCAGGCTGTGCGCAAACAAGAATGTATTTATTTATTATTATTTTTTATTTTATTTTAAAAAAACAATTTAAAAAAAAAAAAAAAGGGCACTTTTCTATAGGAGGCCAAACGGCAGGTGCTCAAGCCCCCTTTGAGGTCTATGTGTGCACGTGCCTGAACAGGACGGTGTTGCAAAGACCAAGGAAACCCTTTGCAACGATATCAAGACTTCGTACAGACGTTATCTACAAGGATTGGGCCTGTACAGGCTCCGACTATATCCATTGTGGGTATAAGATTCATACAGAGGCAGACATACCAAAAATTACCCTTTTTAACATGTGTGAAGGCAAGTTGTTTGGTGAGAATACAGACTCTGTGATTTTTTAACCAAGGGAGTGGGTTGCTTTCAAAGACTGCTACCGTGAAGTTGTCAATAATGTACATCGTTACAGTAATTACAGTAATACAGTTATTGTAAGCTGGCCTGGCGACTGCTCTGTGGTCTGTCACAACCCTCAGAGGTGCGGAAAAACTGCTGATCAGGGAGCAAATACGCAGCACACGAGATTCCGGATGTACAAATTTGTTTTCATTTTGAAGACCTGCCGTTGTTGGAACTTTGTATTGAACAAGCCGATAAAATGATTGAGGACTATCGGCTATTGCGCTCCATGGGGTTTGTGAAAACGAATCTGCGAGCAAGATTTGACGCAACGGCTTCCATGTCGGATGATAAGGAAAACATACCCCCACCAACGCCATGTGTCTCTGATGATGAAGATTATTAGACAAACTTTGTGTAATTAACTTTACAACATGTATAACCTAAATTATTATTATTATTGTTCTAGTTTGGTGTGTGTGTGTGTATATATATTGCTATTATATCTGTATACATAATGTAGTGCTGTTATTTTTGATTGTTTTGTGAACTTTAAAATAAAAAAATAAAAAGTCTTTCTTTTACATACTATTTAAAGACTTGCTTCATCATTGTTATATTAACCATTCAAACATGTTAAATTCAAAGCAAGTCCCAAACATGAAGGCCGTTCAAACATGTTAAATTCAAATCACGCCCCAAACATGAAAGCCCAATCAACACCCCCGTTCATAACTCTAAGGTGGTCTTTAAAAGACACGCTGTAAAAGACTGATTCCATACAGCCGGTACAAACCTCTTGACCAACATGTCTCAGGATTTCGACAAAATGTATGCGCCCCTACAGGTGTCCGAGTGTTCAGAATCTTGGGAGACTGATTATACAGCTCACAACGACATACCGGCTACTGGGCCGTGGCTCGATGACGAACTGAAAGCTGTGGACAATGCTTTATACGCGGGTTCATTCGAAATACAAGAATGTGAAACAGACGGTTGTCTAACAACGCCAATGGTTAAACTTTTGAAAACCATCATCGCTAGACTTCTGGACTGCGCTATTGAACAACAACTGAAGAGTCAATGCCAAGGTTGTGAAGTTGACCATCCAAGCCAGCTTAGACACAGTTGTTTAAGCTAGACGGACTTGCAAACGCGAGGAGCCAAACATTCATGACAAGCTGCACGAAATCCTGCGTACAGAGCTTGACCCGGCCAGCGAGAAGGCCTTTACGGCGGTCAATACAGACTTCTGGGAAATCGAGGGGTCCATGAACGAAGACTTATGGTTTGTGCGTTCTGAAGGCGAAAGAAATAATAAATACTTTGGTTTTTTATATTGTGTTTCATTACTTCTATAACCGTAAGGATGGATGTTGATAAGCACCTGAAAGATGTGTATTATTCTCCAGAAAATCCTGGGTCTTACGGCGGCAAAAAGCGCTTACAAAGGGGTATTTGTGATACAAAAGGTTTGAGCGTCTCAGACAAGAAAGTTGCTGATTGGTTATCTGGTGAAGATGCTTACACTTTACACAAACCCATCAGAGTCAATTTCAAAATAATACACTTTGCCACAGATAACGAAGATGTGAAAGCATCGGTGGTTGAACGTTTCAATAGAACGTTGAAAACGAGAATGTGGCGTTATTTTACAGCCCACAATACAAGACGTTATATAGATGTTGTACAGGCTTTGGTACAGGGGTACAATAATAGCTATCACAGCACTATTAAAATGAAACCCCTTGAAGTAAACAAAGATAATGTTTTTAAAGTTTTTAGAAATATGTATGGTCTCTTTCCAAAAAAATCTAAAAAGCCAAAGTTTAAGTTTGAGGAGGGTGACAGTCAGGGTCTCCAAAGTACGTGGGAAGTTTGCAAAAGGATACGAGCAAACATATACAGATGAATATTTCACTGTTGTTGAAAGGGTGCACAGAAGACCGCCTGTATACAGATTGAAGGATTATGACGGTACGAACATTGACAGGGTATTTTATGAGGCTGAATTACAAAAAGTTATAGTGGGAAAAGACAAAACTTATAAGGTCGAAAAAATTGTTGCTGAGAAAACTCACAATAGACATAAGTTAACAGCTGGATACCCGCAAGTCGTGTTGTCGATCTCTAAAAGAGTTGAAAAGTTTACAGACCCGACCAAATCATAAGGGGAACACCATGGAAGACGACGGTGTTTATGTCACTCTCCCGAGCAATGCATGTCTAGATATTTATCCTGGGAATAAAATTTCAAGCTACACAACAAAGTTTGCGCGAGCCCTCGAATTTTGAGGACAATGGGAGGTTGCTTTAGCAGAGATTCAATACCCCTATACTTGACGCTTGCTAAACGCTGATGAAAACTCTTTTATCGTGAGCGATACGAAAAAAGGCACAAGCTATGTTGTCCTAGTAAGCTGGGGGTATTACAAGAACCTGAAAGCGCTTGTGGATGAGATTAATAGAAATTTAAAGGCTAAAAAAATGGCTATCGAGGTGGGCCATGCCGTAATGAAAAACCGAATTTATATTAGTACAGACGAAAATCTAACCCTGTCGGCTAGCGGAAAACTCGCCAGAATGCTGGGGTTGGAGTCAAATGTTGCATTAACGGGGGCAAAGCCAGTGGCACCACACCCCGCGGATATTCTTGCGGGGTTCTACACAATGTACGTATACACAGACATTATTGACTACCAGAGAGTCGGAGATAGTTTTGTGCCACTGCTACGCTGTGTACATATAACAGGGTCTAGCAACGACGTAATCACAATCTCTTACGAGAAGCCACACTACGTACATGTCAGCAAGAAACACATTGACGATATAACAATTGAGCTGAAATCAGATCAGAACGAGAACATAGCCTTTACTTACGGCAAAGCCATCATAAAACTACACTTTAGGCCGGTGAAATATCGCTATCACAAATAAAAATGGCTAGGACACCCCTCTACGTAGACCCAAATAGATATAGCCTATTATACGGAACAAGCTGGTAATGGTCTGCCGGGGTATAAGGGGGCTAGTGTTATGTACGGTAGTGGACTTGGAGGACTATTTCGAGGTTTATTCCAAATGGCCTTACCTGCTCCTCACGAGCAGGTCTAAAGCTAAAAAGCGTCGCGCAGTGAACAGTCGAGCCTCAGTGACGAAAAACAAGCGGAGGGTGAAAAAGCGCACCAAGAAGGTTAAGAGAAAAAGTAGATAATTTTTTTTTTTAAATGGCCTTCATACACAACATGTCAGAGGAATGTATGAAGTCAGAACTGGATCTTTTCGCAGTACCGTATACGCAAACAAGCATTGATAAGAACATCTACGTTGAAGTATCCCCCCTGTCAGCCATTTCGGACACAGGCCCCCTAGAGTTCTATATAGCCGGTAATGGTGAAGATTACCTTGACTTAAACAACACTCTATTATACCTACGATGTCAGATAACCCGTGCAGCTGGGTCCAATATCACCGCCGCAGACAAGGTTGGGATTATTAATTACCCCATAGCGACCATTTTTTCACAGGTGGATGTTTCACTGGGTGACAGGCTGGTGAGCCAGTCTAGCAATACGTATCCCTACAGAGCAATTATGGAATGTCTACTTAATTATTCTGAAGCCACAATGTCTAATCAATTTACGAGTTATTCTATAAGGATACTGGCGGTCATATGGATGAAACAGACCCTGCGGGGCACAACAGCGGTTTGAAAAACAGAGCCCTATATACCGCGGTGAGCAACACTTTTGAATTGCTCGGCCCCATCCACACATGTTTTTTCAGGAGAGACTACTTATAAACGGAGTCGATATTAAAATCAAGATGGTGCGTTGTAAGGATGATTTCTGCCTAATGAGCGATGATGCACAACAACAGTACAGGCTTAAAATAGTCTCTGCAACACTGTTTGTAAAAGAAATCGGGGTATCGCCCCCTGTTAAACTAGGTCATGCACAGGCACTACTAACATCGAATGTTAAATATCCTATTGACCGTGTTAGTCTTAAAACTTCCAGCTTGGCGGCTGGTCTTAAGAGTTTGCAATCAAGAAAATTTGTTTTTGGGCCAATTACCGAAATCTGTCATTATAGGTTTAGTAGATAACGACGCATTTACAGGTGTTTACAATAAGAACCCTTTCAATTTCAAACATTATAACGCCGAACATATATCACTCAATATGGAAGGCCTTCAGATTCCAACAAAAGCCTTTACCCCAGATTACGCAACCGGTTCAGCGGTTCCTGAATTTTATGGTTTAACACTCGGGGCGACATCTGAAAGATTCACCATTGTGTATAAATCGTCAAGAATACATAAACGGCTACACCCTTTATGTGTTCAATCTGACCCCCGATGAAGGATGCAGCCAACATCTATCCCTGATCAAGACGGGTAATATACGTCTGGAGATGAGATTCAGAACCCCGCTACCCAGAACCGTTAATTTAATTGTTTACGCATGCTTCGACAATATTATTGAAGTGAACCAGAGGAGGAACGTTTTGTATGATTATTATTAACCATGAACAACCGAGAACTAAATGCTATTTTGGGTACTTACGGCGGTGCCTTTAAACACAAACTCCCCGTCAGCGTTCCATGTTACCACATCTCCTGATTTAGAAATTTTATCCAATACGTACGTGGCATTTTTCCGGCTTCTAGGGGGCATACTTTGTAAGACATCATCAACTCGGGCGGTCTCAGGTCTTACAGTATCGTGAGCCTCAACAGGCATTGATAGGGTCAAATGTTGTGTTTCAGCATTACCTTGTTTGATCAGCGCTATGAAACGTTGTAGAGCAATCGTATACAGTTTTGCCTTCTCATGAGGCACAACATCAGTCCTTGACAAGATGTTACGTATGGTTTGATCCAAATCATTTTCAACAGTTTGTCGGATGGGTTCAGGTGTAAAAGTAAGATTCTTTAATTTGTCCATCTGACTTTGAGGTACCAGAAACATCTTTTGCGCATGCTCCATATTTTTTGCCGCCACCGCGACCAGCTATCAAACTGGTTAGAAAAGGTATTGCAACACTCAGTAGAGGCAGAAGGAAACCGCCCCTTTGATTTATAACTTAATTTTTTTTTTTAATTGTTGTTTTTTTGTTTACAAAACAACAGTTTAATACAGGCCTTTTGTTTTATTTTTTTCAGTTGTGTATTCGTTAGGGGAATATTACCACGTAAAACATTGAGAGCTAGTTCACAAATTGTGTTTATGAGTTCATCAGAAGCAGACTGTAATATACCCCGTCTTTTCTGGTAGCATCATCAAAACATTCGAGGAAAAACTTAGAATTTCTGGGGTACATTTGTCGGGCCAAAACATTAACTTGCATTTTATCTCTTGGATTTTTGAACAGAACAATATAGTTTGCATTAAGATTTATTGTACAGCTGTTTCGACCCTGGAAGAAAATATTCTGCACAAGATATATGATGCTTAGGTTTCTATGGTGTGTATACTTGGTAAAAGCTCTCTCAATTTCAGAGCTCTGACTGGCCGCTTGCATAAGATCATCAACAATGACCACATTGGTTTTGTGCAAAGGTAGCAAAACTTCATCGGTCAAAGATTCAGGAAGCCCTTGTACAAAATGTACATTCTTTATTTTATGAAGCACTTCATCATACATGGGTTGCCAGCACGAATAAAACCATGCAATGTTCTGCGGCACTTTCGACAATACATGTTGTGCATTTTCGAGCAGTGTTTTCACAAAAACACTTTTACCACTGTTTGAGGGGCCGGAGATTATGCATGAAAAAGGATGTTGAAGACGATTGTCAAATCCTTCACAACCAAGCACTTTAGAATCCATATGGTAAGGTTTTGAAATCCGTGAGCAGTACCCTTTTGTTGTAAACTCCATATCTAAAACAATCATATAAATATAAAACCTCTTTAAAAGGACCATTTAAATAACAGTAAAAAAATAATTTAAAAAACACATCATACTCTGTTTAATGGCGATGTCTTTGTGAAATAAAATCTGTAAAATAAACCCTGTTCAACATTCCAAAAACAGCTGTTTACAAAGGTATTTAAACGGCTGCATCGCCCAGGAGGCCGGCGGCGACGGCTGCATCGCCCAGGAGGCAGGCGGCGACGGCTGCATCGCCCAGGAGGCCGGCGGCGACGGCTGCATCGCCCAGGAGGCCGGCGGCGACGGCTGCATCGCCCAGGAGGCCGGCGGCGACGGCTGCATCGCCCAGGAGGCAGGCGGCGACGGCTGCATCGCCCAGGAGGCCGGCGGCGACGGCTGCATTGCCCTGGCTCCGCAGCTCGGGACAGGAGGTTAGCTGGCTCCGCAGCTCAGCAGAAGCGGGTAGCTGGCTCTGCAGCTTGACAGGGGGCCTGGAACGGGACGGGACGGGACAGGAGGCCTGGAACGGGACAGGACAGGACAGGAACGGGACGGGACAGGGGGGGCCTGGAACGGGACCGGAGGGCCGGGGCCCCGGGCAGGACAGGAGGTTCCGGGGCCCCGGGCGGGACAGGAGGTAAGGTTTTGAAATCCGTGAGCAGTACCCTTTTGTTGTAAACTCCATATCTAAAACAATCATATAAATATAAAACCTCTTTAAAAGGACCATTTAAATAACAGTAAAAAAATAATTTTAAAAACACATCATACTCTGTTTAATGGCGATGTCTTTGTGAAATAAAATCTGTAAAATAAACCCTGTTCAACATTCCAAAAACAGCTGTTTACAAAGGTATTTAAACGGCTGCATCGCCCAGGAGGCCGGCGGCGACGGCTGCATCGCCCTGGCTCCGCAGCTCGGGACAGGAGGTTAGCTGGCTCCGCAGCTCAGCAGAAGCGGGTAGCTGGCTCTGCAGCTTGACAGGAGGCCTGGAACGGGACAGGACAGGACAGGACAGGGACGGGACGGGACGGGGGGCCTGGAACGGGACCGGAGGGCCGGGACAGGAGGTTCCGGGGCCCCGGGCGGGACAGGAGGTAAGGTATGGTAAGGTTTTGAAATCCGTGAGCAGTACCCTTTTGTTGTAAACTCCGTATCTAAAACAATCATATATAAATATAAATCCTCTTTACAAGGACCATTTAAACAACAGTAAAAAAATAATTAAAAAAACACATCATACTCTGTTTAATGGCAATGTCTTTGTGAAATAAAATCTGTAAAATAAACCCTGTTCAACATTCCAAAAACAGCTGTTTACAAAGGTATTTAAACGGCTGCATCGCCCAGGAGGCCGGCGGCGACGGCTGCTTCGCCCAGGAGGCCGGCGGCGACGGCTGCATCGCCCAGGAGGCCGGCGGCGACGGCTGCATCGCCCAGGAGGCTGCATCGGCCAGGAGGCTGCATCGCCCAGGAGGCTGCATCGCCCAGGAGGCTGCATCGCCCAGGAGGCTGCATCGCCCAGGAGGCTGCATCGCCCAGGAGGCTGCATCGCCCAGGAGGCTGCTTCGCCCAGGAGGCTGCTTCGCCCAGGAGGCTGCTTCGCCCAGGAGGCTGCTTCGCCCAGGAGGCTGCTTCGCCCAGGAGGCTGCATCGCCCAGGAGGCTGCTTCGCCCAGGAGGCTGCATCGCCCAGGAGGCTGCATCGCCCAGGAGGCTGCATCGCCCAGGAGGCCGGCGGGGACGGCTGCATCGCCCAGGAGGCCGGCGGCGACATCGCCCTGGCTCCGCAGCTCGGGACAGGAGGTTAGCTGGCTCCGCAGCTCAGGAGAAGCGGGTAGCTGGCTCTGCAGCTTGACAGGGGGCCTGGAACGGGACGGGACAGGAGGCCTGGAACGGGACAGGACAGGAGGACTGGAACGGGACAGGACAGGAGGACTGGAACGGGACGGGACAGGAGGACTGGAACGGGACGGGACAGGAGGACTGGAACGGGACGGGACAGGAGGACTGGAACGGGACGGGACAGGAGGACTGGAACGGGACGGGGGGCCTGGAACGGGACCGGAGGGCCGGGGCCCCGGGCGGGACAGGAGGGCCGAGTCCAGGGTGATGGGTGGTGGTCGGCATGACGGCGAGCAAACTCAGGGTCCTGCCCCCAGATACCCATGAGGTATTCCTCATAGAATTCGGGGTAGAAAAAGGGATCCTCCAAAAACTCTTGGATGCCTGCTGGGTCCCAACTGGCGAGTTCTTTCTGTAATGGCGGGTGGAAGTTTTAGTAATAGCAATGGTACAAAAAAACTGAATCCAAAGAATGGTTGAAAAGCAGGCAGAGGTCGGAACCGGGAAGGCACAGCAGAGGTACAAAACAAAATCCAGACTCAGGGTCGCGAGAACACAGGCTGAAGTCAAAACCGGGAAATCAAGGAATATGAAAAATAAACCAAAAAGAACAGACAAGGAAACAAACACAAAAACTAACAGAAACTTGGAAGGGCAAACTAGGGAAAACACAGATACTCTGAACAACTCAACTATACACAGGCAAAAACCAATGACGCTATCAAGGGTGAGGAACTCACGAAGAATGACTTGGATGACTGGGATGACTTAAATACATAGAGGGAGACAAGAAACAATGAGGATCAGGTGTGAGGAAGCAGGGAGGGGAGATGGCTCACAGGTGAGAACAATGAGGGTAACAAGGACCAATAAAAAAATAACGAGGGCAGATGTAAAACAGACTGGATCTTCACGTAAACAATGATAACAACAGACCTGGAGTTAACAGGTAACAAGTGCACAGCTCTGAGGGGAGGTACGCGGAAGTGGACACGTGCAGAGAATGCGAAATCACAGATAGATACAGGGAGGGATAGGATAACGAGGGAGAATGACAGCGGCAGGTAGAAACTCAAGATAAATTAGTAATTAGCAATGTTAGTAGAAAATTCTAAATCCCTAATATTAGTAAATTAGTGGTATTCGTATTATGTACATGTTAGTTTGTTAGTAGGTTAGTATTCATATATATATTAATTAAATCGAAAGGAAGAACACAAGATACGAAATACAGAGGAAACCCGAATGTAACAAAATCACCCGAATAGTGCAACGACAAAGACAGGGAGTGGAATCTCGGGGAACACGAAACAAAGAGGGCAATGCAATGGTCAATGAAAAATAATAAATCCAGAATAATAATGAAAATAAAAATACAAAACAGACAAAACTCAGACGCTCAGAACATAACAGAATTAAACAAATACTGGTTAAATCCATTTCATCTTCTGCTGTACAAAAATACATAATCTTTTCATCAAATCTTACAATTATTCTGAAATTTGTTTTATTGCAAAAGCAGGAAACACACAAGAAAAATGTTTATCAGCAGCTCTTGGGTCTCTTCCTCTTATTTCAGGGCTGCTAGTACCTGGCAGTATCTATTAATCTTATCTCAACCCATGTGTCCCTTATCTACCTAAAGCTGGGGACACATTGCATGATTTTTGGCAACGATCTGAGATCTGGTAGAGTGCGGTAGTCCAGGGCAGTCCTGGGTAGTTACTCTGTCGCAGCTGTAATTGTTATGTGTGTGGGAGTGAAAGACTCAAATGTCTCTCATACGATCCCAGTCGGCAACAGCACGATTTAAAAATAGCTTTATTTACTTGTATAGCACCTTTTCATAAAAAATGCAGCTCAAAGTGCTTCACAGGAATAATAAAACTATCATAGTCAATTAAACGTTAAAAACATGTTATCAAACATGTTTGATTTTATATGGGCTAGTCTTTGTCTAATCCTATGGTTTGTGCGGAATTATAATTAAATATGGAAATAAACACAAAATCCAACATGCGGGATGGCTGAGCCGAAAAAACATTTTCTAGAGTGCTAAAAACGAGGAGCAACTTGCGGATTTGTGGCAGACACATGAGTGGCTGTACAATGTCAACTCTGCAAGTTACCACAGCAAAACTGACAAAGTTATAAGCTGTACGGGCTCCATGTTTGTTTTGGTTTCAAAATCGGGGAAGTGTAGGTGTAGAGTGTAGGTGCAGGCACGAGTGTAGGTGCAGGCGATGCGAAAAATCACATCCGTGTGAGAAAACTACATCCATTCTCTGTCTTTAAGATTTGTGCTCCTCACCCAGATCAACATTGATATTGTGTTATAAGCATCAGTATCGGTCAACTAATTTTCAATGGTGGAATCAACATTCACTTTCTGATGGTAATGGTCACTGATGTATTAGGTTGAAATGGAAACATTGTATCAATGTAACAATAACCACCAAAGGCATCATACTGATGAATAACACTGAATTTTGATCAGATTAATCAGATTCACGTGCGCTTTCATTTTCAAATAAAAAACCGTTAGAATTATTCATTGCCTGTTTCTGCGGTCGCTGCTGTAGCCTACATGCATATATGGTGCTATATACATAACACGCTCGTATATGTGTATGCTACGTGGTAAGTGAATTTATTTTTTCTTGGTTAAATTGGTTAAGTTAAAAGTTCAAGTTGCTACAGGTGACGTAGGAAAATAAACAACAGGAGACTTAACAACAAAGCATATTTGTTGTTGATGCTAATGCTGCATTAGTTTATTCATTTCCAACTATAGGAATCCCGATATTTGACAAGGGAAAATGTAATAAAACGAGTTTCAATCAATCCCGACCTCCCGACTAGGAAGAACTTGACATGACATCATCATGGCAGCTCACACCGCAACCCACATTGTGAACAGTAAACAAACATTATTTTAGTAGTTTAGCTTTTAAAACACTTCAACTTTCGTTTTTCAGCATTAAACTAACTACTATTGCATGTATTGTGTCCATTAAGCAGAGGTTTAAAATCAATAAAGAGGTTTAAATTTTTTAAATTCATGTCAATGTGTTATCTATTTTAGTAGCCTTCAAAAAGTATTTTGACTTGTTTTTTGTAGATTTTGACTACTTTGAGCAATAATGACTTACTTTGAGCAATGTAAAATGTAGTTACAAAATTATATTATCATTAGCTATGATAGATTACATTGATAATAAATAGATTTAACATCAGTTACGTTGATTTCCATTGTTAACATCAACATTGTTTCAACGTTATTTCAATGCATTGATTCAACGTAAACTCGATGAGCACCTGGACGCAGAATCAACTTCAGAGATCAACATTGAATCTTATGTTAATTCAACATTGATTCGATGTTTCCTTGCTATCTGGGCAAAGACAGCTGTCGTTATGTGTGTGACAGAACCCAGATAGCAAGGAAGTATTGAATCAACATTGATATTGTGTTATAAGCAACAAGGAAGAACTTGCATCACATCATCGTGGCAGCTCACACCGCAACCCACATTGTGAACAGTAAACAAACAAACAAATTATTTTTAGACGAGGCACTTCAACTTTTGTTTTTCAGCATGAAACTACTACTATTGCATGTATTGTGTCCATGAAGCAGAGGTTTAAAATCAATAAAGATTTTAGCATTTTTTAAATTGATGCCAATATTATCTATTTTAGTAACCTAACTCAAAAGTATTTTGATTTGTTTTTTGTAGATTTTGACTACTTTGAGCAAGAATTGGTAAAATGTAGTTATACAATGATATTATCATTAGCTATGATAGATTACATTGATAATAAATTGATTTAACAGTTACGTTGATTTCAATTGTTAACATCAACATTGTTTCAATGCATTGATTCAACGTAAACTCGATGAGCACCTGGGCGCAGAATCAACATTAGAGATCAACATTGAATCAATGCTTCATCTTATGTTAATTCAACATATGACAGTTAAATGTGTGCTGCTCATTCTTTTCATTGTCACTTATGATTGAAAATATTGTGTAATGTGTCCCCAGCTTAACTAGCACTTACACAAGCCCTGGCCCCTTCCCCCATCAAGAAGAAGCTATTACGAGCCAAGGATCATCTCAGTTATTCAAAATTACCCAATCTGGGGGGTGTTTCACAAAACAGGATGACTGAGTTAGCTGTATAACTGTACTGAGAACCCTTCCAAATTTGGAACATGGACTGAAGTAAAAAGAGCTGTTCCAGATTTTGCTCAGTGCAGTTATACAGCTAACTCAGTAATCCTGCTTTGTGCAATACCCCCCTGTTCTACAAACCAACTATGTAAGGACCTGCTTTTTCTTGATTGCTAGCAAGGATTATTTGACTTGTTTTGACTCTGTTAAGTGATTTTTTAAAGCTTGCTTGTGTTTTTGATTGTATCTTTTCTGAGAACCCTGCTTTTTGTGATTGACCCTGGACTGGCTGAGGATTTGAAAGTTTGTGCAAAAACCCCTTTTTGTGTATTGCCCATTCATAACTTGAGTGGTGGTGCTAAAAAAACATGTTTTAGTACAAGCATGTGAGAGCCATTGAGTTCATTTGCCACAGCCACTGATTGACTAATCAAGGCCACGTCTATTTATACCGTCAAAGTTGAGGAGGAAGAGAGATCATAGGGAAGCAGAAGGTTGTGTTGCTTTTGCCTGTTTTTGCCAATTTTCTTTGCACATTGCCTGTGCTATAACCTGCTAAAATGAATAGGATTAATGAAGGCATGATTTGATCTGCTGCCTGCTGCGCTAAATCTCTGCTAAATTTGCTCACTAAAATGTGAAGGTCTGTAAAAAGGTTATGCAGTGATGTTTGAGTTACTAAAATTATTTTTGAGCATTACACATTATTAGAAAGTCCAATAAAAAATGGCATATGGGGGGTTGGGACAGGTGAGGTTGGGGGGGGGGAGGGGGGTTGGACTCGTGGAGGGTGGGGGGAGAGATTGCGATCGTGGACTGGGAGAAATGAATTAGAACAGTGAGTAAATTGATTGTCAAAAAGGATTTGGGGCTGAACAAAACAGATCCAGGGCTTCAGCTGTGAATGGCACCAGCTGGCTATACCACTGGCCTCTCCACGTCTGTTACAATATTATACAAAAGCTCTCAATTGGAGATAAACAAAAACTTACCTTTTCATTGCCTTGTCGATGTTGTGGATTTCTGCAGACTTTCATCTGTGATGACTGTGCGTCTCCAAACAAGCGGGTGTAGGCTGAAGAAAAACATGTGTGCGGTGCGTTTGCAAACAACAGTTGACCGCCGCAGTCTATCTAGGGGACACACTGGGAAGGGAGAGTGCGCTGCATAGTGTGACTGCAGCAGCGTGCCCTGCATTGAAAATTAATATTGCCATGGACTAAATGTCCTCACTATTTCACGGGCAAGATTTAATTGATTATCTGGATAGATATGCTGGCTGGGCCGTCAGCATTGTGTCTGCCATCTGATCTCTCTCACCCATACCTGGAAAAACGGGTCAGTCAGCACGAGCATGCAGGGCTAACTATTACCAGGGTACCCCAAAGTGAGATCGTCCACAACCACCACCAAAGGATAAAAGGGCCAAAGGGCCAGCCTTGGCCACGACGCACAACACAGTCCCTGGTCCAGCTCTGCACATCCACTCCAATCTCAGGCCAGTAGATCTGCTGCCATAGGGCTGCCAAGATTTAATGGCACACACGTGCCCAAGCAACTAATTAAACTATGCACGGACATTATGGCTTGCCCCTGCATGCACCAGGACCTGCCACACCACCCTACCCTCAACTACATCCAGAACCCATTAGTAAATGACCCCCCCCCCCTCTAATTTAGAGCTTCTTCCACTCCCTTCACTGCTTACCTTCTTCTGGTGGGGTTCCCCTCACCGCAACCACACAGCCAGCAGATGGACATTTATTTATTTGACAGGGACAGTGCACAGCCACTTAGCTCTCCCAGAATTAGCATCAAGCTAAATCGAATCGTGTTTAATCTTCCAAGTCCTACGCACCCTCTGCTCTGGTGCTGCCGTGCTGTTTCTCCTGAGCCAGGCAGACAGTTTCCACCCCACCCCCACCCCCAATTCCATAACAGATGCGCACTTGCATTGTGGGTCCCTGGGCGATACTCCACTGCATAATCTTCCAGCTGGGCCACCCACTGCTCCTCTGTTACCCCCAAGTGGTCCATTACCAAATGCACAGGGGGTTATAGTCTATATAGACTGTCACCTTGGCTCTCCATCATGGCTCCTTAAACTTTTTGGTGATGGCCCACTTTAAAGCCAGCTCTAAGTTGAAGGTGCCGTTGTTCTGGTCATTGTGCTCCACGGGATGCTAGCTCCAGCTGGTAGAGGCAATCTCCCCTCTCAGCCCTCCTGCACCTGTGACAACACAACCCCCTACCTCTTCCAGGCTGGCATCAGTATATAGATGGAAAAGGGAGAAAATTGGAATAAGCCAGCTCTGTAGCAGTAAGCAAGGCTATCTTCAAAGGCCTATTTGGCACTCTGACCACCTACCATATGTGCTTACACTGAGCCGCGGTCCCCACCAACAGCTGTTGAAGTGGTGCCTCAATCCATGTGAATTCAGATGGTAGCTTGCCGTCTCAGGTGCTGCCCAGTCCTGGACTGCACCTGTTGTTTCTGGGTCTGTGGCAACCCCCCCCGTTGTTGATTAGGCGTCCCAGGTAGCATACTACTTTCCTTAGCAGACAACTCTTTGAGGCTTCAACTTTAGCCCATGCTGAGTCAGCCACTCAAATACTGCCTCTAAATGGCTTATTAGTTTGTGGCTTGTCATGTTAGAATTTATGACCCCCCTCCACAAAGTATCAAACTTCCCTATGCCTCATTAGGCCTTGAGGGTGACGAATGGAGCAAGTGGAGCTCTGAAGTCTCTGGCCCCATTTCATTCCAACATTCTCCCTTTACTTCTTCTCTCCAATCGAGTGAACCATTCATTGATGTTATACGCAAGGGAGCCCTTCCCGAGCAAGGGCGAGAGATCAAGGAGAAGGGTTGGGACTTTTTGAATTGGAATAGAGCAACGTCCACACTTCAACATTCATCAACAATTGATGATCTCCAGCAACTGATCTCCATCTCAAGTAAAAAGGAAGTTGTCAGTGATCATGATGACAGCTGAAATTGTTGTGAGCAAACTGTACCGGTTTCATTTTAAAGAACGACCTTATATTTATTGGAAAAAGAAGATGTGTTTACCTAATGCTGCGGCAGTAGTGGAAGGAGTAAATGCTCATTTAAAACCATTACATTACAGTGACGTGAACCTTGCTGTTGGAATGGCTATGGGATTATGACATTATCATTGGAATTTATTTTGCGTGGAAAATGTCTGACTACTGCATATACTGCCTTTGCAGTAGTGTTGGTAACAAGCTAATTAAATCAACATTAGTTTTTGTTGTAGGCTCTCTCATACTTTAACTTGTCTTTACTCCTTTTTCATTCATGTTCACTAGGGACTATTTTCGGCCATTATAAAGATTTGAACACACACTAGTCACTGCCAGTCCAGATGATTCTATGACATACAGTATGTATATATGAGTATATTTTATATAGCCTCAACAACAACAACAAAAAATCTTATTTTTTTAATCATGAAGGCTTAAATTGGGAATTGTTTCTGTGAAATGTGAATGTGAAATTATAGTTTACTAGTGTGACAATGCAACCGTCAGATATTTGTTCAGGACCACATGGTTGCTCATAGAATTTCTAGGCATATTTATTTTGACGCAGCTAAAGTGCAGTGACTTTAGGGTTGTAGTGACATTTATATTGTTGTGGAGCCAAATCCATTAAATGCATTTAAAATATCATGTATACATGTGTTCCTTTTTTTCAGAGAATTGTTTCCTGCATTAAAGCCCCAAACACTTGCAATGCACTGGACTACTTTAATCACAAAATGGTTTATTCCATCCAGCTGCAGGCAGTGTGAGATAGCAAGGGGAGATTCTGTGACATTTTTGCTGGATTCCCCGGGTCAGTGCATCATAAGCGGGTGCTGAAGAGCGGTCCTATCTACTGATAGGCTGGGTTTCCACTTGCAGGACACTTAATTTATTCATTCGTGACTACTTGGGAAAAAAACAACATTGTGCTTTTCGTTTATGTCCAGGAACTGTCTTGCGTACCTCCCATCTTATTCAATGACTTACCAAGTACTCATGTGAAAAGTAATCCACCTCTTACACAGAAATGACAGCATTACTGTACTCATGTAGAAAATGTGACCTGTCTTGGGCCATTGTTTTACAAACCCCAATTCCAAAAAAGTTGGGACAGTATGTAAAATGCACAAAAAAGCAGAAAGCAGTGATTTGTAAATTCTCTTTTACATATATTTAATTGAAAACAGTACAAAGAAAAGATATTTAATGTTTTACCTTATCAACTTTATTTATTTTTGTAAATATTTGCTAATTCTGATTTGATGACTGCAACAAGTTGGAAGCAAGGGAGTGCTGCCATGCATTGATGGCAAACTCACCTCTTGAAGGGAATTGTTTTTTTGTTGGCTGCATTGAAAGGAGGAGAATAGAGGGCTTGACTCGAGGGACTGTGGATTCTCCCTTCACTCGCTTAAGTTAAAATGGAATGACCCTTCTGGTGTTCACCATCGTGCATCCAGTCCCCCTCCAATTGAGGGCAAGTAAGCATAAAAAAGAAAGTATTTTTTTGGATTGAAATGGGGGCTTCAATTGACACACCAATGACCAATCTAACACATTTCAAAGACCTGGGTATTGTATTGGGTTTGCAGCATGTTGATGGCATATTTAGCAGCCGATAGCTTAGTTTTAAAGTGCACATAGGTGAAAATGTTATATTTATGGCCTCCCTAGTCCACAGTCTCACCACCCCGTCAGCTTTATCTCTGTCCTAAAATAATTAGTCTCTTAAATTTTAGTAGATCAAGAAAAAAACTACAGCATTTCTAGTGAAAATAATTTCTTCAAGATTGCTTTATTAAGATATGGGCTTAATTACTTAATATAATTACTTACCAATCTAAGTAAGTTAGTTATTAAGCCTGTAAGTAAGTTAATTAAATTCTAAAAGGTGTTAAGGAAGCAGGCATGCATATACATGTGTAATTTAATTTTGGTTTTCTCATTTTAGGTACATTTTTTCCCCAATGTGGGATGAGATAAGTGTATCACAGAGAGACAGGAAATAGCATTGTCATAGACAAGTATAGAGGGGAGATGAGTCAGGAGAGAAGGAGGAGAATGTGTAGAGGAGAGTGAGAGGTGTGAAGAAGTGTAGAGGAGGTATGTTACATAAGTATAAACTTATGCTCAAAACAAGTTCGTTTCCCAGAATATACAGTCTGTATAGACTTGCACTCAAGTAGGAATCGTAATGTATGATAAATTAATGTGTTGATGTTTTAGTTATAAATTTAGTTAATCTATAACTTGGTCTTGCATCGTGAAGGAAACCTTCATGTGGATAAGATAATGAGAATAGATTCTAGGCCTACTGAAGATGGTATATACACATTACAAAAATGAATTAATGCATATATTCTTGTGTTGTCTTTAATAGAAAATCCACCATTATTATTTTGATCATTGTCCAGGGTTTATCTTTCCATCGATTCATTATTAATATTTTCTCTTTTGGGGACAGTTCCCATGTTGAGAATTTTCCATTTCCACCGCTGCATATAGTGGAAAAAATGCATCTATTATTAAAGTCTCCTGTATGTCATGATCATGCTGACTGTGACATTCGCATAGATAGTAATATATCTATATTATGCCACTGTGACAAGTTGAAGGTGTGTCCCATTTATTTGGATGTCAACTGTGAGGAAGCTGATAGTTGGAGGTTCTGTTACTGATGTCAAACCGTGGCTGCCCTTACATTTCACAAATAGCAGTGAGAAATGTTAAATGATGATGCAGCATATTTCATACTCCCAAATGCCAAAAGATGTGCTGTGACCCTTCTAGTGAGAGTTTAAAACTTCTATTTAAAGTTTTAAAAACTCTAAGACTTTAATAAACATGTAAAAATATTTAAACTATTTTAATGTATTCTGGGAATTGTACTGAATTTGTAATGGCCAATGTGCGTTCTTCACATATTATCATTATATATTGCAAGGCAGTTTCTTGTGGATGCCTCCGCATCAGGTGGTGGTGATTTCTGCAATCGCGCACCATGGTTGGTGTGTCCTTTTGCCAATTTGTTTAATCCAGGAGTGGCTTTGTTTTTAGTTTTTTTACTTGGTGTGAGTTGTGTCTGGATAGCGTGACAGTGTGATATATAGCCTGAAAGCGGTGAGAGTTGGCAACCCTGAGATGTCATAGCATAACAGCTGGATTGCATGTGGGGGACCAGAATTGAATGCTCTACTTGGAAATGTAAGTTCACTTATGCAACCTAGAACCATTATACGAATCATTGATTCATACAGTAAACATCAATATAAAACTTGCAAGTAATTAGAAAAAAGAGCGGTAGCAGGAGGGAACAGGAAGGGAGCCAAAGTGCAGTCTTAGAAGAGGTTGGTCTTCAGTCTGCATTGAAAGATGGCCAATGATTCTGCTGTCCAAGCTCAAAAGACTTGCTTTACAATTTCATTCTGCCTGTTTTTTTTTTAGACGTGACTTCTGAGAGGTTGAAGAGCTAACAACAGGATGCAAGATCACTTCATATGAGCTTCAAAGACAGGAAGAGAAGATTGCGGCATTGGCGCAGAGCTGACAGGTAAAGAAGGGAAGGCTGTGTCATTCTCTGACATTGACGGAAATTAAGCTGTGCACCATTATACTGGCCTGCCTGAGGCTGTAGTTTCCCAAGTTCTGCTGAGCCTGCTGCAAAGATTCAGTCGGGTGCAGAGTAAGAGATGGATAGTTCAGGGTCCTACAAGTTAGTCATTTACAATTTAGTCACTTAGCAGTTGCTTTTTGCTAAAGTGACTTACAAAACTGCATATCACAGGGTATTAGTTTTAGTATAGAGGCATACGTTTTTAGTACAGAGGATGTGCTCCTAACAATGATGAAATTCAAATTAAATATTGGGCACATGGATCTGGCCTTCTGTTTTGGAGACAAACAACAATTATGTTCTTACAGCTTTTTTGATTGCTATCTGCTGAATGGTGGTTTCATGTCACACTTCTCCACATCAAAAATAAGTTCTGACTAATTTACTACTTGCTGAGTGGTACTACATCAATATGCATTGCAAATAGAACAAGCCATAATGAGAATGTATGTGTATGTTTGTGCATGCATACATGTGTGTTTTATGCTGGATAGATATTGAGAAGACACCCCATATGAAGTGAAATTAACTACAATACTGATTAATGAATACAGATTTATACTTTAAAATACATGACAACAGTGGGGTGTCTCCGTGGCGTAGCCTGTAGAGTGCAGTTCCATAAGCTAATTGTAAGCTAGCGGTTTGAATCCGTCCACGTGACCTTTGTCGCATGGCTTTCCCTCGCTCTCGCTCCCTTCTGGTCTCTGTGCTGTCCAATAAAGCCACACGTGGTGGAGAATGCCGGCAATGCACCCCTAGTGGCTCGGAGGATGAAGTTCAATAAATTAGAAACCAACCGGTGGGAACATGGAGGCAATCCTACAGCAGTTGATTCAGGCTAACTTGAACCAGCATGAGTTCAATCGAGATATGTTGGAGGAACAAAGAAGGAAAATCGCCCTCCATGCGGAACTCCAGCAGCTGAAAGCAGACCAGAGCAGAGCAGTGGCGAGACCCGAAGGGCTATGGAGCCAAATCCCAGTCGCTTCATCCCCAAACTCACAGATAGAGATGACATAGAGGCATATCTGCAGACCTTTGAGCAAACCGCCACCAGAGAAAAATGGGGAGGTACCATGACTGCCAGGCATGTGCACACATAGACCTCAAAGGGGGCTTGAGCACCTGCCGTTTGGCCTGCTATAGAGAAGTGCCCTTTTTCAGTAAAATAAAAAATTTATATATATTTTTAAAATAAATAAATAAATAAATTCCTGTTTGCGCACAGCCTGCCCTGCTGAACAGATATATTGATTGAATCAAAATATCAGGTCGGGAGAGTGGTGCTCTCCGGCGATGCTCTTTACCTCTACCCTCCCTCTTGGTTTCCGCCGCAGCGGCGAGCACTGTGTGGGCACCGAGCCTTTCTATGGTGAAAGAATGCACGCACGCACGCAAAATTGCACGCATACGCATGCATAGGCACTCGACAGTCTTGAGTCAGTCAGTGTGATGAGTTACTTTGAGGCAGACATCAGGTATGTAGCCAAAAAAAGTATAAATATACTGTTAATTTTCATTTTATATTGATATTAATGCGCTGTAGAAATTGCTTGACACTATTTGGCAGCTCAAAATGTGCCAACTAGCTATCGTTAGCGTTGATACCTTTTGCTAGTAATGTGGGAATCAGTGGAATATGGTAGAGTTCTTGTGTCCCATCCACTGAACTTAAAAGAACGGTCCCGTCGGTCCCATCTCACCACAGACAACGCCGGTGTTATGAGTGCGGCTAGGTGGGACACCTGGCGTGGAGCTGTCCGGGCTGAGAAGAGTCCATGCACACAGCCTCAGCCACCGATCCCGTGAGGGCAAGGACATGCAACTATGTGACCTCCTGCTGGGCACATGAAGAACAATAAGTGCCAGTGATCCCAGTTAAAGTGAATGGCAAGGACACCACGGCAGCATGATCACCTTAGTCCAGCCAGAATGGGTCACGACTAGCCTGGAGGCTCAGGGACAGGTAATGGCAGTAACCTGCGTGCATGGGGATACTAGGGAATATCCCATTATGGAAATACACATCACAACCACGAAGGGGAGCTGCAACCTAGTGGTGGGGGTAGTGCCTGGATTACCATATCCACTGCTGATTGGCAGGGACTGCCCCACTCTTTCCCCAGCTTTGACCCCGACCAGTCCAGGGAAAAGGGGAGTGGCTACTGCAGCTAAGGACAGGAAGGAAAGATTGTCTCTGCCTTACCACTGGTCCGTCCAATACAAAGGCACCGAACCCAACTCCAGAACCTGGTGACCAGGCATCAACGGAACCGGGCTCCGAGCGTCCACGGAATAGGATGCATTTGCCTTCACTGTAACTGGACCCGAGGGAGTATGACATGACGCCGCTGCACCACCTAACCCGTGGCTGAAGGGAAAGTTTGGAACTGCCCAGTTAGAAGACCCATATTTACTAAATGCAAGAAGTAATGTGAAAGTCATCGAGGGGCAACCAGCCCCAGGGGTGAGTCAAATTTCATACAAAAGAAAATTTTTAAGACTGCCCGTGTAACCCCGCTCCTTAAAAAACCTAGCTTAGACCCCTCTGATGTCAGGAACTTCCGTCCTGTATCTCTCTTGCCCTTCCTGTCCACTCTTGAACGAGCTGTCAATAACTAACTGTCTGTTTTTCTCCACCAGAACAACCTACTTGACCCCCATCAATCTGGCTTCAGAACGTTTCTGGGATTGCCCTCTCTTGGTTTGTATCGTATCTCACTGATATATCCTACTAAATCTCTTGGAAGGGTTCTGTCTCTGCAACCCATCCCCTGTTTACAGGAGTCCCACATGGATCTGTACTGGGTCCTCTGATGTTCTCCATTCATACCAAGTCTCTTAGTTCACTAATTAATTCACATGGCTTCTCATACCATAGTTATGCTGATGATACTCAACTCTTCCTCTCTTTCCTTCCCTCTACCCAACACGTGAAGGAGAGGACATCTGCTGTGAGTGGATGACTACCCATCACCTGAAGCTCAACCTCGACAAGACAGAGCTCCTCTTCATGCCATACAAGACCTCCCCACTACATGACCTCTTCATCACCGTTGACGGGACCATGGTAGCTGCCTCCTGCTCTGCAAAGAACCTGGGGGTGGTCCTGGACGACCAGCTGGACTTCAAAGACCACATCAGGGCGACGGCACGGTCCTGCAGGTTCCTATGGTCACCTCACGCCTGGACTACTGCAACTCCCTGCTCGCAAGCCTACCAGCCTGCGCCATCCTGCCTCTTCAACTGATCCAGAATGCAGCTGCCCGGCTTGTGTTCAACCTCCTGAAATTTTCACATCACCCCCCCTGTTGAGGTCACTCCACTGGCTGCCAGTTCCAGCCACGATTCGGTTCAAAGCCCCGGCTACCTGCAGGACTTGATCCAGAACTATGTTTCTGCTCGACCACTTCGATCGTCTACAGCAGGGCGACTCGCACTTCCCCCCTTCCGTGTCAATGGCGCTCGCTCGTCCCGACTGCAGAGCTTTTCCACCCTAGCTCCCCAGTGGTGGAACGAACTTCCCCCTACGTTCTATGCCAACCCTGCCTGCGTTCCTTCGTGGCCTGAAAACACACCTTTTCAGACTCCACCTGGACTGATACACTTATCTAAGACCTCTCATGTTACTTGTTTCTTGTTTAGCTGTGTGTTGATGTTGTGGGGCAGCTGTGGCTCAGGAGGTAGAGCGGGGCGTCCGCTGATCACAGGGTTGGTGGTTCAATCCCCGGCTCCTCCTGTCCACATGTCGAAGTGTCCTTGGGCAAGACACTGAACCCCAAATTGCTCCCAATGAGCAGGCTAGCACCTTGCATGGCAGCTGCCGCCATTAGTGTGTGAATGGGTGAGTGAGAGGCCATTGTAAAGCACTTTGGATAAAGGCGCTATATAAGTGCAGTCCATTTACCATTTACCATTTGATGTTTATACTGGTATTGTATTAGAGCTGATTTACCCAGTTTACTGTGAACTGCATTCAATGTTCATTACTAAGGATAGCTGCTACTTTATGGGAAGGATGTGCTTTGTCTTATCTGTTCTGTAGTTACTTCAATGACATTTCTGTATGCATTACTGTATGTCGCTTTGGATAAAAGCGTCTGCTAAATGACTGTAATGTAATGTCATTAGCATAGATGAAATAGCTCTATACAAATATAACCATTCAATGTTTATTATTACCTGTAAAATCTAATGTGACAATCTATGATCGAAAAAACGGAGATGGGAAAGTCATAAATAAAGGTAACCTGCGATTCCAAACTAGCTTGAGAGAGTAGGCTACTGTAAATTGAGAATATTAGCAATGAGTATCATTAAGATGATTTGGGTCTGAATAAAATATCAAGGCTACTTTACCAACTTATTTTGCCTACTTTGTTACCAGCTAGGGTCTGCTGTCTGAAACAGCTTCTAATTCCAGCTCGCGCCACTGAAAGAAAAAGATGCGGCTTAAACGGCTCTACTGTATTAACCGGAAGTACCAAAATTGCAACTCCGACTCCAACTCTTCAAACTGAATGGTACGAATAAAGCCGAACTGCCCCATCACTAATTGGTTGCTTGTTTCACGTTTATTTAATCAAAATATAACTTCACTCTGCAATACGATTTGCCCATGGGTGCCCAGGTGCCAGAGCACCCACATTATCACCACCTATGCCCTTTATTTAAAAAATGTTCACCAAAAAACAGGTGGAAGGTGATGGTGTTACTGTTAGCAGCGGTGCCATTGAAACGTCTGAAAACAATGCTCGATTATGGATTACAGTCAACATTTCCCAACGTATACATTGCATTAAGACTGTATCTGGTGCTTCCTGTCAGCAACCACGAAGGAGAACTGTCCAGGATTAAAAATGAACTAAGGACAAGGATGACACAGAGACGCCTGAACATGCTGTCACTCATGGGCATTGAATCGGAACTCATGATAATCCGTCCATGCTTCACGCGAGCAGTTCTTTCCCCACTGCCATAAAACAGTTCCACTCCACACCGACAACAGCAGAAACTGTGCTATCTTAGTGACAAAGCTAGGCAGAATAGGCTATCACCAATGCGGCTAGTCATCTACTAAGTTAGGCTACACCAACAAACAACATCACAAATTTTGCTACACCAACCAGCTAAGCTAGTGTCGTATAAGAAATAATCCTTTCCCCGCCCCATTGGGAGGGGTCAGGACTTTCCAGTACATGTTATGCAAACTTTCTCCCAATTAGACACTATATTCCAGAGTCTGATATAACTTGATTTTATTATAGAAAGATTTGTATAAATACAAGTACCCAGTCTGGTCAACTAAGCACATGTATATTAAGTACACTCGGTCCAGTCTAAGTCTGTCAATTCCACGCACTCCCACGAGATGTTCAGCAGGTCTGTCAGTGACAGAGACAATAATACATTGCTAATGAAAAACTCAGGTAACATCTCTTTTATCCTTTTCTTAAAACCTTTTTCCTCCGCCTGAGAGATTTTTTGCTCTATAATTTTTTTAAAATCCACTATTATTTACTTCTGACAGGTGCTTTTTCATTCCCCCCGCCCTTATTGTAAAACTGCTGAGACACCATTATTTATTTATTCTGATCGCTTTTCCTTTTTTTAAAATGTACTCATTTTCCAAATTTTTTATGTACCTGTGTTCTCTTGTTGCACATGTTTTAGTACATGGCGTGCTGGCCAGATTCTGGTCTATTTTAGGTTATATGTGAACTCCTGAGCTATTTTCCTAACCTCAGTTTTCCAGTGGTGGTTAGGCTGCCAATGTAAACTTGCACAGTAGATGATGTTTGTACCGTTTCTTTTTGCTACCACATTTCCCCCCTTTGAGCCTTCGTAGGCTCATCTGCAGATTAATTATTACATGCTGAATCCCAGTGAGAGAGCCGAGAGGCAGGGAGGAGTGATTAAACTGAATGAGCCTATCTCTGTCTCTATCTAAGCAACCATCCCAACAACCTCCTGAATCCAATAACGGAAGGGATGACTGAGCCAAAAATTCTCCCTTTGAACAGAGGAGAGGTAAAAAGACATCAGCCTCCTCTAACTGAAAACAATTACTTTGATAGCTACCATGTGTATAAAATTAATCTAAACATTGCATGATGACTTAAAACATTTTTTGAGCCCATGTTTCTAAACGGCAAAATGAGATCAACTTTCTCGCAGCCGGTAGTCCTCGATGCCTGGCTCCTGCTTTTACCTGATCTGGCGCTTGCTTAGCATACGTAAGCAGGACATAGGTTTTATACAAATCTTTTTAGGAATGCCAACTTGAGAGGTGATCTAATCAATGTTAATCAGTGTAAAGACTAAGTATAAGACATTTAGTTCACAGTGCATTAGTAACACTACAAATCATTCTTGGTTATCGTACTGATTTTGATTTAATTTTTTCCGTTATAGCCAATTCAGACCTCATTGACTCGCTGAGAGATAACAATCCAGCAGACTCCCAAATGGCCTTCCTACTGCTTAAGTGTTGCCGCTATAAAACCAATTTGCCCAAGCACCACTGACCAGTACTTGTGGGTGATGTATAGCAGTATAACAAGATGCCGCTCAAGCATGTCCCCCATCACATGCGCTCTATGGTTTCCCTCCACAGGAACTTCCGCCTTTGCTTGCCTTTGACCGAAGCGTGTTCTTTGTTACCCACGTTTTCCTGAACCATGGTGGCGAGGCAAATCGCGGCCTTTATTTCACAACGAGACTCAGTGTGGTTTGATTCTTGCCTGAGTACATACATACATTATATTAAAGCATTATGTTACTACCATAAGTGCAGCTATATCTAGATCAGCCATTGGTTTTGGTGCACAATCAATATTCGTCATACAAAGTGTTTGATCGATTAACATAAAATACTTTTACCAAGATGATGTCTGTTTCTTCTTCTTTGGTCCTAGTAACCTCGGCGTTGGACCAGTGGAGAGGTTACTAGCACGTCACTCCATCATCAGCCTTCTTGGCAGAGGGTGTAGTGCATCTATGTGTGTTTCTACTTCTGTGAGTGCCAATAATTATGTGTGTCCTATCTATCTGCCATTAGTGAGGGGGCACATAGCTCCTGATTGTGAAACTCAGTCTACGTGTGTGTGTGTGTAATCAGTGTTTGTGTTCTTCAACCCAGGTGCTTTGCACACTGTAAAAAGTCGTCACTGTGGAGAGGTTGCTAGCACATTTGAAATACAGGGATCTGGCTCCGCTTTCTTCAGGCAGCATGATGCCGTGCAGCCATCCCCATCCTCGGTCCAGACATGTGCTGCACAGCTGTTCCAGAACAAGGGATCCCCCAAGTCTTGGGCAGCCCGCGTGTGATGTTTCTTTTTTCCCGCCTTCACGCCATGCTCACAGAGTGGGTATCCGAACAGGCAGTTGATCAGGCCGCCCACAGCGTTCACTGATCTCCCGTACTCATCATGGTACATGTTGGGTCCCATCTGTACAATGTTCACCACGATGCGTGTCGATGGGCTGTTCGCACTGTGGGGCGGAAGGCTCAGCAGCAGCCATTCATGCCAAGTCATCAGCTATACTGGCATTGTCCTTGTCATTACCTTCAGGTTCCATGGTAACCGTGAACTGCCCTGATACGGTTTTTGTGACAAACGACTTCATCAGCGGGATCACGCAACGTGGCGAACATAATTACCAGCAATATTAGTCCAATAGTCAAAAGTATCCCCTTTCATAAATTCATGTCCATCCAGTCCCACATGTTTCTGGTGAAACCCGCATTGTCCTTGACCTCCGTTCTCAGTTGCCACAGTTTTGTCATAGCTACCGTGAAGGAACCCTCTGGAGAGGTGTTGTTTGGTATGAATGTGCAACATTGTTCCCAAAACATTACACAGACCCCTCCCTTCTCAGCCAATATCCAGTCAAACACCTGTCTATTCTGCCATGCTACTCTACTTGTGGCATCTAATTGCTCGCCCAGGGCTGTCAATGCCTCATCCGTGTAGTTAATGAATCTCTGCTGGTTATAGTATATGTAATTTATCCACTCCACATTTTTATTTGGTGTGATCCATATCAGTGATTCAAACCCTGCAGCGATCTCGGCCCTAGCGTTGAACTCTTTGGGAATACCGCGAGGTTGGCCTACAGCATCTAATGTTACACCTGGATCCGGCGCATACACTCTTTTAGTCCTATGGTATCCTTCAACCTCCAGAAAATTTTCATTCGTGTCTATTACGGTTATTTGTTTGCACACAAACACCTGACCATCCCACAGGGAGGCTAGGTAACAGATCTTTCTCTATGACACACACCCACCATAGGTCAGCCAAAACCCTAGTTTGATTATGTAACTGTGCAGCTAATGCCTTAGCTTTGCCAAGAGGTGGTCGCACATCAGTTGTATTGCAGGGCCCGTTAACCCCTTTGTGCAAATGGTCATGCCAGCAAGACTTTTTTGCTCAACTGAGACATTCATTGCTCCTGCAGCCAAACTATTAGTGGAAATCACAAACTCTGTGTTTTAACTTTATTGGTAGACGATTTGTGACGATTTCTGCCCAATGCATAGTTTCTAAGTGTCACTATTTTTCTGTAGCAAGTCCATTTAACAAGCACCCCCCACCCAGTCTATACCTACCCATGCATGACATAGTGGACAACAGCGTCTATGTTTCAGTTCATAAATATATTTATTCATCATATAAAATTTTAATTCCGTCATAGCAACAAGATAAACCCAACAATCGCCTTGTGGTAGGGGGGCGTGGTTTTAGGCACAGCCGGCAAGAGAGAGAGTGAACTCGGGTGGTTTATGGAACAGCTGTCGGCAATCAGGCAATTGGTGACGATTGATTGTATGATTGTTTGTATCAATTAACCAATTGCCTTGATTGTTCAACAGTGAGCCTGAGAGCCCTTGGGGAGTTGAGTGGCAGAAGACTGATGACGGGAGTTCTGTCTTTTCTGTTTTGTGTTTTGTAAAACGGAGACGAAAATAAAAACCTGTTCTCCTTCAACCATTGGACTGGTTATTCCCACGAGCACTGTAGCTCACTTCACCACAGTGGTGGCCCGTACGGGGGAAAGTTCAATCCAGCAGACTCCCAGGCGGAAAAAAAAAAACGGAGAATAATGGACAGAAACCCGGAACAGCTGGAGCAGGCAATGTCCATGTTAACATTAGGCAGATTACTGGAGGGACTAGCTGCCATGCAAGAGCAACAGATGCAAGCCCTGCGTGAGCAGTCAAGCCTCCAGACTCAGGCACTGCTCCAGCTAACTACAAGCGAGGATCCCAGGGGAAGGCAGAGCGTCTCATCCCCGAAGCTCAACATCCCAATGACGGCGGATGATGACGCTCAGGCCTTCCTCGAGGCGTTTGAGGTGGCGGCAGAAACCTGCAGGTGGCCACTGGAGGAGTGGGCCGTTCGTCTCCTGCCTACCGGCAGCCGCTCCTCAACTGGAGTCATGGAGCAGGTGGTCCTGGAGCGATTTATCGCAGGGTTGCCAGCGGATACAGCGAGATGGGTCCAGTGCCCTCGACCCACTAACCTGGATGCCGCCGTCACCCTGGCGGAGGACCACCTGGCACAACATCCCTTCACCCAGCAGCAGAAGCCGGACCCGGCGCCCCGAAAGAAATTCGCCCCTCATTCCAACCCCCTTTCTGTTTCCCGTCCCCAGAACCCCTCCTTCCCGTATGTTAGTCCCCGTAATTTTTCGCCCTCTTCTCCCCACTCAGGCTCAGTGGCGGTGCAGTCTGGCCCATGGGGAGATCCTCAGACACCTGGACCGGAGTGTTGGTGGTGTGGACGACCGGGCCACCTGCGCCGCAATTGTCCGCTCATGGAGGTGGGGCAGGTGGTCCGTGTGGTCGGACCGCCCACCTCCGCTTCCGATCCAGACGGGGCACACTGCATTCCGGTAAGGGTGCAAGGGAGTGAACACCGGGCGCTGTTGGATTCAGGGGCTATGTAGACCATGATCCAACAGAGCCTGGTTCGACCGGAGGCTTTGGTATCGGCACGTTGGGTGGTAATTAGGCGTGTGCATGGGGATCGACACAAGTACCCGATAGTACCAGTGAAAATTTGGATAAAAAGCATATTCTAGATGCTGCGGTTAGCTCCCGCCTCTCGCACACTCTGATTTTGGGTACAGATTGGGCGGGGTTTAAGCAAGTAGTGGAAAAGCTGATGGGGGCACGATCCCGACCGGTAGGGAAGTGTGAGGTGTGTGCGGTTGACAGTGGTGACGCGGGGTCGTCCGACACTGACGGGAGGGGGGGCGGCTCCGGGAGAGCCTCCAGTGGAGACTCCCCAGATGCCGGTGTTCCAACCCGTGGAGGATTTCCCACTCGCTCAGTCTCGGGATGATACCCTACGCTTCGCCTTTGACCAGGTGATGTATGTTGATAGTCAGCTGGTGCGCCCTGACGCTGCACGTTCGCACCCATATTTTGTGATTATTAAAGATAGGTTGTACAGAGTGAGTCGTGACACTCAGACAGGTGAAGAGACGTCCCAGTTGTTGGTACCTAATAGCCGCCGGGAAATGATTTTCCAGGCGGCTTATTACAACCCCATAGCTGGTCATTTAGGGTATGAGAAAACACTAGACCGGATAATGGCCCATTTCTATTGGCCGGGCATTTGGGCGGACGTACATAGGTGGTGTACGTCCTGTCCAGACTGTCAGCTAGTGAATTCCCCGGCCATCCCAAAAGCGCCGTTGCGCCCTCTCTCATTAATTCAGGACCTCATCGGACCATTTGACAGGAGCACTCAGGGATAGACTATCTGTGTAGTCTAATAATAGTATTTTATTTTCATGTTATCATACATAATATAGGCTATGGTGTATATACTTGTCACTTATGGAATGGCAAGTGCTCATTCCAATTTTCTGTGCGCTGATATGTGGTAGATTAAGGTAAAAATTTCCCTTGGAATCAAAATGAGTAGGAATATTTAAAAAACTACAGAAAAATGCAATCCCAGGGCAAAAGTATACATACTGTAAAGTACAGGGGAAAGTGATGTTTTATTGAGGTACAAGAGTGAATGATTAGGCTACATATTTAGGTGTATGTAACACTGTGATATCAATATTTTGTCTTAATCCATAAAAAGAAGCAAATGTATATTCTTTATAATGGACAAAACTAATTTTATAAATTTTATGACATGTTTTGCATAGGCGTTTTGGACCCATAGATATCAACCCCCTTCTCTTTTTTATGTAGAGCAGTACACAATTTAGCCATTTGGATAGATTTGGAGACACTAATGGAAAACAGGGTACACTGCCTATATTTTGCATCATAGACCTTTAGTAGTTCTGCATATCATCCTCAGATTTTGCACATGGAGTTTATGATCCAGGAAATGTATATATTTACCTGTTTCACTTATGTAGCTCTCAGTATTTTGTTATAAAATTAAAGAAAAAATCATTTTTTTGCATTTTTACAAAGTTTTCCTTTACTTTGACTTAAATTATGAAAATAAACAAATCTAAGTTCATATTGTAAATGGTAGACCTGTCTTGTTTCATTTAAGCCAGTTATAAAGCCTTAAACAGAGCACCCCCTAAATAGATGAGAATTGACTAAATTTGCCATCTGCGCGAAGGAGTTAAACTCGCCCACCGGTACCGTCCCATTTTTCGCGTAGCACGCATATGCCAGGCCAGGGAATAACACTTGCCTTTTCTTTTCTATGTCTGCCGCCTGTCTATGTGTGACCGGTCATTTTCCGTACTGATCGCATCCCATGCCAGATGTGTATTCAGAGGATCCTTGAAGTATTATGCAAATATAAGGACAGTAGGGGATTCTGCATGGTCTCATGCAGTTGTAATATGTATCCCCCCAACTATGTGGGGTATAAGGTAGGATCTGGTACTTGCACATAATTTGGCAATCACGTTCCTGTTCGTCATTCCATGTGCCACATGTGCTTCTGGTGTACATCTTCCAGAATGCATCTTCCTTCCTGTGTAGCAAGAACCGTTTTGAACCGTCCCGCGAAAGGTTGTATCGATTTTAAGTGTTCTAGCCGCTGTTTGCATGGTTTTTAATTAGACCTTGTTGAACACTGATCAAAGTAATTGCATTGCTAGTTTGTGTTTGTTCTGCGATTGGCTGTTTCAGATTGTTAGATTGGATAAGCTGATAGTTTCTGAGTATTGTGCTTTTTGATTGAGAATAATAATTGATCCGTGCTGCGAAGTGTCTCACACAGCTGTTAGCCGATTGCAAATTCTGATTCAACGTGTGTCACAAAATTGTCAGCCGATTGCAATCACGCTGTGTCACCTTCAAAAGTTGTGTCCGTCCCAGTCCACCGTCTGCTATCTCTGTGTCCCAGCCCTCTTCCCCTCTTGTGTGTCTTCTCTTCTTCTCTTCCCTCTTCCGACCTCCTTCCTTTCCAAACCTCAACTTTCACCTCCGCTTCCAACGACGCCCTCCTCAACTCTTCACCCTCCTTCGGGGGCTCGGGAACTGTCACACTCCCCCGGCGCAACTCTCCGTTCACCTCCTATCTGGCCTCCTATCTCCTCTCTCCCCCTCAGTTCTTCTCTCTCACCTTGAAACTCCTTCCATCACCCACAACACGCCCTCCTGCGCTCTCCTCCTCCTTCTCCTTCTCTCCCCTCCTCCCCCCCCCTCTCCTGGTCTCCCCTGTCTGTTACCCTCTCCTCCTCTCTCCCTCCTGGTTTGTCTCTGTTCTCATTTCTACTATTATCCATATACTTTGATTGATCCATCCATTAATACCCACATTTTATTAACACATTATAGTTTATTTTTTACCCCCATATACCTCCCTCGGGGAGCTTTCCACCCTGATCGGCTACCCTGATCGGCTTTTTTTTTGACTACCGGCCGCTGATAGATCAATTCCCAGAGACATCCAGATATATAATCATCAGGGAGGTGTTTTATTCATTTTCAGCCGAACACCAGATACCAAAAATAATGAGGGCCTATATATAAATATATATATATATATATATATATATATATTATATATATATATATAATATATAATATATATATAATATAATATATAGTATATATATACATTACAAGTATCACTCAGACAACACAATTACAAGTTGCTAACATCATATATTTAATATATTAAATTATTAGGATTATTATTTATAAGCCTATTAAAAAATATTAAGTATTTTATTTCACCAGTGACACTGAGAACCAGGAAATTCCCAGCCAGAAGGTCACCAGTCTTTCATCATCCAGGTCTTCATTTTTTCGGAAGATTTTTTGGTTTTTTCTTCGATCCTCAGTAGAATTTGAGAATGAAGGAGAAGTCAGAGAAGAACCTTCTTTTCGCTGCAGAGAAATCATTACGTAGTCTGATCGCACCATTCAAGATTTCAGACCATTGTTGTCACAAATATCTGTGATTGACCTCTTGATATTATGCTTATTTTGATTTGTTTTTTAGCGACTGTATTCATGCCATCGTTGAGTTTGGCGCACAATTTCGTCTGCATTTTGCTTCTTTATTCAATACATCAAAATAATTGCAACTTTACCCAGACCACCAAACATCCCCTGCCAACTAGAAGCGACATTTCTGCTCAAACTCCTCTCACATATCCCATTCAATCATGCTAACCACTTTCTCCCCTCCACAACTGATTCCACAATTTTGATAAAATCCCAACACCAACTTCAAAAAATAAATGCTCAAAAATTTGTTCCAGTTCCAGTTTCCAGTCAGTCATTCAAAAAAGTAATGCAAAAGCAAAAAAAAAAAATCCTCGCAAAAAAATAAGTAGCTGAGTCTCTTTTGTCTCTACCTCGTGAAGAAAAAAAACAAAGGAAAATAAAAATGAAGTCTTGTTCTGATGCTGATATGTTAATCCTTGATGCAGCCTTCACTTTTTTCATGCAACACTAACAACACTACACTGCTTTTTTCTTTTTTTTTCTTTTTCTTGCACTTTTTTTGTTTTTTTGTTTTTAGCAAATTTTCTTTAAAATCTTTTTCTTAAATGCAAAGGCCTTTCCTTCTTTCCATACTTCGCTATTAGATTAGCGTAGCTAGCCCGTAACGTTGTGCTTGCATAAAAAAGAAAAACTGAAAAAAAAAACTTTTTTTGTTTGATGCTTTGGCCGCCATTTTCAGTATTTCTTTCTCTTCTTGGCTGCCCAGTATTAAAGTTAAAAGACGCCTTATGTTTCGTTTCATAATGTCTCTTAACGTTTAAATATTTTTTGTCACCTATTGAAAATTCCTAAAAAATTACACTACACTTATTCAAAAGTACTCAGTGAAAATATATTCATCGCCATCACTATTGGAATCTTCCTATTTCACTATCTCCACCTTTCGATTCTTTGCAGATTCGTTGATAGATAAGAATTTTTTTTTTTTGCTACTTTGGCTTGTTTAATTTTTTTTTTTATTTTTTTTTTTGGGGTTTGGTTTTTTCCTTTGTTTTTGTTTTTTTTTTTTTTTTATTTATTTTTTTTGAAAAAAAAAAAAAAAAAAAAATTTTTTTTTTTTTTTTTTTTTTTCATTTTTTAATTATTATTCTTTTTAATTTCGAGGGCCGCTTTTAAAAAATGCTTAAAAAATGGGCCAAGGGCCCGCGGCGGGCCCGCGGGCCCGTAGTTTACCCCTGATCTAGACCCAGTCCCATCTGCAGCCTTCCTACCACTTATCCGACCCCTTGACCTCAACCCCCTCCCCCCCCCCCCCCCCCCACAAGGGGGCCAACCTCCTAGACCCTCCTTCCAGAAGAACCCCCCCTGCTCTGATCTCACTGTTACCCCTCTGCATGCCTCTGATCACCACTTCATTTCTTTCTCTCTTCCTCTTGTTCCACACTGTCCCTCCCCTCCCCACACCCCCACTGTCTCTGTCCGCCGTAACCTCTGCTCCCTCTCGCCCTCCTCTCTTGCTCCCTGTGTCACTGCTTCCCTCCCCCCTCTCAAACCCTTCTCTCAACTCTATCGACTCTGCATCTGACACCCTGCTCACAGCTCTCTCCACATCACTTGACTCTCTCTGCCCTCTTGTCTCTAGGCCCACACGCCCATCTCCTCCCTGCCCATGGATGTGCGACGCCCTGCGCACCTCAAGGGCCGGTCTCCGCGCAGCAGAGAGGATGTGGAGAAAATCCAGAGACGCATCAGACCTCTCCTCCTACCAGACTCTCCTAGCGGCGTTCGCTACAGCAGTCACCGCTGCCAAGGTAACCTACTATCACACAAAAATTTGCAAACACAGTTCTAACCCCCGTCAATTGTTCTCTATCGTCTCCTCCCTCCTCAGCAAACCCCCTCCTGCTCCTCATTCCTCGTTCACTGCAGACGGCTTCGCAGATTTCTTCGATGAGAAGATCGCAGACATCTGCAGCTCCTTCAGCCCCACCCCCCCTCCCGTCACAGACACTGCTTCCCACTCTCTTCCTCTCTCTACCCCTTCTGTGTCCCACCCGTTTCTCAACCTTTTCTCCCCTTTCTCAGACCGATGTGTCCCATCTCCTACTCTCCCATCGCCCCACTACTTGTGCCCTCGACCCTATCCCTTCATCTCCTCCAGGCAATCACCCCAGATATCCTCCCGTTTGTGACCTCCCTGGTGAACTCCTCCCTGACCTCTGGCTGTTTCCCCTCATCCTTCAAAAGAGCCCACATCACCCCGATCCTGAAAAAACCTATGCTGGACCCCTCCAACATCCAAAACTACAGACCGGTATCTCTTCTTCCTTTTCTTTCCAAAACTATTGAACGTGCTGTTTCTAACCAACTGTCGTCTTTCCTTACCCAGAACAACCTGCTAGACCCCCACCAGTCTGGCTTCAAACCTGGCCACTCAACGGAGACCGCACTCCTCTCCGTCAGCGAGATGCTTCATGCAGCTCGGGCAGTCTCCCTCTCCTCTGTGCTAATACTTCTAGACCTCTCTCCCGCCTTCGACACCGTAGATCACTCCATCCTCCTGTCGTCCCTGTCTGCAGCGGGGATCGGCGGCTCGGCCCTGGCCTGGATTGAGACCTACCTCTCGGAACGCTCCTCCCAGGTTGCCTGGGCTGGTAAAGTATCGGCACCCCGTCCCCTTACCACAGGAGTCCCCCAGGGCTCAGTCCTTGGTCCCCTCATTTTCTCCACCTACACCAAATCCCTTGGCCCTGTTATCACTGCTTATGGTCTTTCTTACCACTGCTATGCTGACGATACTCAACTCTTTCTCTCCTTCTCACCCTCTGACACTCAGGTATCAGCCCGCGTCTCCGCTTGCCTGAGAGACATCCAGAGCTGGATGGACAACCGCCATCTCAAGCTCAATCCTGGCAAGACTGAGCTCATCTACATTCCTGCTCTAACCTCTCCTCCTCTCAATCTCTCTTTTTCCCTAGGGGACACTCCACTGACCCCAACGCCCTGTGCCAGGAACCTCGGAGTCGTGATGGACAACAGGCTGTCCCTCTCCGAGAACATCGCAGCAGTAACCCGGGCATGCAGGTTCTTCCTGTACAACATCAGGAGAATCCGCCCCTTCCTCACCACCCACTCAACCCAGCTCCTGGTCCAAGCTATGGTGCTGTCTCGCCTGGACTATTGCAACTCTCTCCTGGCTGGCCTGCCAGCATCAGCCATTAGACCCCTTCAACTTATCCAGAACGCAGCAGCGCGCCTGGTCTTCAACCTCCCCCGACACTCCCATGTCACCCCCCTGCTCATTGACCTCCACTGGCTACCAGTGATGGCTCGCATCAAATTCAAAACATTGGTGCTCGCCTTCCAGGCAGTCCGAGGATCTGCCCCTCCATACTTCCAAAAGCTCATCAGACCCTACACACCTGCCAGATCTCTGCGTTCCGCCTCCTCAGGACGACTGGTACCCCCCACCCCCTCTTCATACTAGCACCCGGTCTCGACATCTGTCTGTCCTGGCCCCACGGTGGTGGAATGAGCTCCCTGTGGAGGTCAGAACAGCAGAAAGTCTGACTGCCTTCAAGCGCAGATTGAAGACTCACCTCTTCAAGCTGCACCTCTCTCCACCCCTCCCTACCTCCCTGTGACTATTGTTATTAATGTTGTGTAATTACCCCCCCCCAAAAAAAAAAAAAAAAAAACCCAATCATACTGACTGTGCCTAGTACTTAGATTCGTATTTGCCTTTTTAGGGTTGTTTTTAACGCTCTTGTTCCTAGTTTGAAAATGCACTATGTACGTCGCTCTGGATAAGAGCGTCTGCTAAATGTCTATAATGTAATGTAATGTGTACGGAGCAGGTGCTATTTTTACTATGGGCTGTGCTGCCGCACATAAGTAACATTCTTTTTTCTTCACCGGAGTCACCGGAAAGTGGGCCCATTTGTACCATGCACTACCTTCTGCCTTTTCCCACCTGTCCTTAGTCAGTCCGCCTGTTTCCTGTTTTTTCCATTTTCCTTTGTGTTTTATTCTATCTTTTGGTATTATTTGGTCTAGTTCTGCTTCCGTGATTGTTTTGCCAGTCATTACAGTCCATTGCTTTCCGTCTTGTATTATTTGGCTGGTTATTAGTCTAGTTATTTTTACTGGCCGGTACCATTGTTTTGCTCTGTCCTTATTTACCCAGGTTAGCGTTTTGTCATCAGACTGTCTACAATTACGTTCTACGTACGTTATGCTGAAATGAAAGCTTTCCCCTTTTTTCTTGTCCTCTGGTTTTTTGCAATGTTCTGTCGCTTGAGCGCCTAGGTGCCACTTTATTGTGTTCTCTGCCTTTCTGCTATTCCGAAACGGTTTCTCCCGTCCCTTTGTCCTTTCGCACCCAACGTGTAGCGGTAATGTTCCATTCCTTCTTCTCAGTTCTCCATGAGTGCTGCTACACATTCTCCAGCGTTTCCAGGGTTTTTTCCGTATCCGGTGTGTGGTGTGTTTTGGTCTGGCGCATTACGTTTTTGGTTCGTCATGATCTTTGTCCTTTCTAGACGAGTAGTCTCTATCATTAATAACAGCATTACCATTATTACCCTTCGTACGCCCCTCGCCCGTACTTCTCTCCCGCTACACTTCCTCATCCTCCCCACTCGCTGAAGGTGCACCTTCATCTTGTGCTGCTGCTACCCCCTGCAAGTCGTCTCTAACCTGCTCGAGTGCGCGTTCTGGTCCTGGTGCCTTATAACAGTGATTCAAGTGAAACCACACAGTCCTATCTTCTACTTTAAGCGCAGTGGGTGTGGCCAGGACCACCTTGAACAGTCCCTCACGTCTGGGCTTCCACTTCCTTTTAAATGACCTAATGTACACCCAATCTCCTGGGTATATTTCTCCCAGTTCCTCCGCAATGTCACTTGTCCTTCCCTGTGTTGTTCCTTTTACCTGTTGGAAAATGGTCTTGTGTATTAAGGTTAGGTGCTGCACATAGCTCGCCAGTTCCCTTTCAAGCTGCTCAAGCGGGGGTCCGTTGTACGGACCTCGTACATACGGCATGGGCATTGGCCTTCATGTTAGCATTTTGTGTGGGGTTAGATGCGTGCTCCTGTTAGTTTGCATTCTCATGCTCATTAGTGCTAGTGGTAGCGCATCTACCCAGTTAATTTTGCCGCCTACACATATTTAGGCTATTTTTGCTTTCAATGTGCCATTTGTCCTTTCCACGATCCCTTGTGACTGCGGGTGGTACACACAACCAAGCCGTTGCCTGATTCCCAGCATCTTGGTTTTTACAAAATGTCTCATTGTCAGAGCTTATTTTATCTGGTATCCCAAATCTGGGAAACACTTCTTTGGTCAAAAATTCCACTACCGCTACTGCGTCATTGCTTGTGGCCATTGCTTCCACCCACCTGCTGAATCAATCCACCGTTACTAAAATGTACCCTTTGTTCTGGACGCGGTCAATCATGTCCACAAAATCTGTTACTAAGTGTCTGAATGGTCCATCAGGTGGTGGAATGTGCCCAATTGGCGCTGAAAATGCCTTCCTGTTATTATACGAGGCACAGACATCACAGTCACTTAGCATTCGATCGACCATGCTTGTCAAATATGGCGACCACCAGGTTGTTTGTTTATTTGTTTATTAGCAAGGATCCCCATTAGCTGACGCCAAGACGTCAGCTAGTCTTCCTGGGGTCCGATACATCATTTAAAACATTACAACATAACAAAATAAAATCTAATTAAAATTAAAACATAGCGAGTCACACAAACCGAAAGGTTGTCTGAAAGATTCTAATCACCTCCCGCCTTGTGCAATGGGACCTTTCATGCACATTTTTAAATTTTTTTTTTTTTTATTTTGAGACCAAAAATTAACTCAATCTATTGTAGAATATGTCTGTAACGTAATAAAACGTGGAGAAGGTGAAAGGGGTCTGCAGACTTTCCGGCTTGACTGTATGTGCGTTCTAGCCAAAAATGAGTTCGTACTCCCTGCGTTTCTCTATCTCCCATTAAGATTGGGTATAATGGTGCGTGCCTCTAATCGTTTGTAGCTGTCGTTCATAATTACAATTGATTGCTTTATTCAACCTGAAACTGAAACTGGAACTATAAATGCATATATGTATACATATATATAATACACAACAAAACAGTAACTGACCTGTTGTATCCCCTGCTGCACAGAGACACGCCCCTAGTTCTGTGTGTCAGAAGCCAAACGTATGCTTATCCTGCCTCCTGCAGCCTCATCCTCAAGGCAGTTGGATGAACACCAGGCACCTTTAGACAAGCGGCTTGCTTGGATGGCTCCCAAAAGGGCCTCCTAAATCAAAAACAGCTGAATGGAATGAACGTCAATATAAGCATTCACGTGCCAGACAAGCTGAGGCTGGAGCAGCCATACCTACTTTTCCTGCACTTGCCGGCTCACTTCTCTAATTTTGTGCAATCTTTCCTGTCGCATAACTTCCCCTTGTTCTCTATCTGTACTAAACCACTTAGTTCCTTCAAGCCTACCTCTCTCTCGGGCGCAGCTCCAGGCTGGATTCCTTTCCATTGAGTTCCTTCCCCCTGACTCCTCTGAGTAAAGGACCTTCAGCCTCTCTGCTTCCCAGTGCTTTCTTTTCAAAAGCACTGATCACAGAAAGCACTATTTGCTTACTAACTCATTCGGTTTCAGCTTATAGTGGCCTGACTGTACATTGAGCCGGATGTGGCTGCCATCTCTTATGGTCTTAATGCCATCTGCGATCTGACTGGCCGGTGACCCAGTCGATAGCGATCCCTAGTCCTGCATCTAATCAGGACCCCGTAGTGACTGTTAACCACCCGGTTAGGAACCGACGGTCTGATCACTATCCCACCTTGCTATGGATATAGAAACTTTGACCATTTTCACCAGCCTCGCCTGTTCACAGAGGTCGTCTCTTACTCTCATCCACGTACCACGTCCTGCCTGCATACTTACACGTGACAGCCACGCCAACTAGACGGTACCATGGCAGTATGTCAGTTCATACTTCATCAGACACAGGGGCCTTCAGTCTTCTTCTCCCCTGCACTATATTCTATTATAATCTTTAAAGTGCCCTCGGAACTTTTCAATTCTTTCGGGGCCGCCGCCGCCTCCTGCAGGTAGGTAGAAAAAAAATAAAAAAAAAATGTAAAGTTTTAAAAAAAAAAAAAAAATTTTTTTTTTTAACTTTCCAGATTCAGACAGATCCCCTGGATTTCAAGAACTCTGATATCTATCTTCACATTCAAAATTTGTTGAGCTTTTATGAGCTACAAATTTTTACAATTTTCAAATTGAGCATACTTTATATACTATACAACTTTTATATTATATAATAACTTATATATTTATAATTAATATATATATATATATATTTACTATTATTTATTTTTCATCGGTCTTCATTTCGTATGCGTCTGATCATAATTTTCACAAATTCTGTATTACAATCAATACAAATACACAACAAAATTTATATATATTTATATACATTTATATAGTGCACAAACTAAAACACTGCAAGTTGTAAATGCAAGTGTGCTTGTTTTTTTTATTTTTTAATAATACCTATAATGCGCGTTCTACCCACCACATTAATAAAATTATAAAATTATAATAAACCAAAAAAAAAAAGAAAATAAAAATATGTTCCACTGCGTCTTGTGCTGTGTGTCTGTTCTTCCTTTCAACACTCCGCTCTGCTGCTGGCTGCTGGACGACAGTGGGAACGACCTATAATTGTTCAAAATAGAATATTATATACGTGTTTATGCCACTGTCCCTATCCACACAACAACACCAAATCAATCCTAGATTCTTTCCTTTCTCTTCTGAATAGTGCTTTTTGACTGTGTGGTGTAATGTTTTTTTCTTTCAAGGTACAGTCTATCGCTCTCCACCGTGACTTGTTTTGTTTTGTTTTTTTCCCGAGTCTAAAGTGACCCCACGACTTCGCGCTACAGTACCAAACAATCATCTTGATTATTTCAGGGATAAAAGTGGACGAAGTGTGTCCACAATTCTACTGTCCAATGTCGCTCTATTATTATATTTGATTGTTCTGAATATGTAAGACAACGACACCACATTACTTTATTCATACTCATCAGTCATCACTCATTCATAATTTCTACTCAATCTGAATCATCATCACTGTAGGGAGAAGTTCCGGCGGTAGGCAGGGCTGAGGAAGCAGTAGCGGGGACCTAGGGCTGCATTCCAATCCCTTATTTTTACTCCTTGCATCCTTTCCTCACGTCCTTTCCTCGCTCATTAGCTCCACCCAGTGGAGGGCATAAGAAAAGGATCCAAGGATCACATACGAGGACGCAGCAACCAAGGCATTTGGCAAAGAATTAGGCAAATGGAACGTCCTTGTTCAGTCAAGTGTCAGCTGAAGCGACGTCAATTACTAATGACGTGTTGCACAGCTGTATCACCTGTCAAAAAAACCGAAAAAGGCCGCATCACCTGTCAGTGGCCATGAAGGCTAATGGATTGTTTTGTAGCCTATCGTATTTTTATCTCTGAGCTTGTTTTTGCATGCAAAATGGTATAGGCTATTGTTTTATTTGACGCTATATTGCACTGTGAAGTTATCACAATTATTTGCAATGATTTTCTCCCATGGAATTTGACAGATGTGAAAATTACATGTGAAATAGGGATATTGTCTCTCAATTACAGGTGTTTGTGTTTGACGTACAGTGTCCCATTAACACATTCACAACAAACGGTTATTTATCAACTGTGTGAATGAAGATCGCACAAAGCATAATTTAAATTGTAAGTAGGCTACGCCTATATTCTAGGGATGTGTGCGTTTAGTCGACTAGTCGATTAAACGTTGCTACCCTCACTAGTCGGCACCAGAAATACTAGTCGGTTAAACTTATTATTTTATTAATGTACACATTTAAATTACATATTGACATAATTTGCACTGAAATGTCATGTTTACCTGGTCAAATGTTGCTTTATCAAAAAACGAGCATCCGTTAATGTTAACAACGCCGGATTAAAAAAAGAAAAAAATAAATAAAACGCATTAGCCTGTTCGCCCTGCAAGTTAAACCAGCGAGGTGGAAAGAGTAAGTATCGTGTTGTTGAATAGCCCAATAAAAATAATCTAATGTCACGTCGATCAGTAGGCCTAATTGTTATTTTTTTGTGGGCCTATTATTTTTCTGATGACCGATTATTATTTTTTACTGTATTTGCTATGCGATCGCGTTCACCCAATGAAAATGCCATTGTAATAATCAGGCACGTTTCCTAAAAATGTTTTGTTACGTTGAATATTGTTTTCAACAAATGTTATTTGTTAACTTTTATTTAGTGAGTTGTTGTCATGTTTTGTAGGATAATGTGCAATGTTACGATTTGGTTATTGAAGAATGTGATTAACGGTTTCAAATGGCTCTTATAATATACGCAATATTTTTTTGGACAATGTTCAACCGTAGCTGACCATCTGCGCCCCCCTTGGCGGCCCCTTTTGCATGCAACCTCACACACTTTTTTTACACTTTTTTTTTTTTTTTTTTTTTTTATTTTCACTTTTTTGTTTTCCACTTTTTCTTTTCAAACTTTTAACACACAATCATAAAAATAAAACAACATTATATTACAAAGTATACATATTATAATATTATTATTATATTTAATATATATAATATAATATAAATATATATTAATAAAATAAAAAAGTAAAAAATAAAAAAAAAAATAAAATAAATAAATAAAATAAAATAAAAAAAAATAAGTAAAAAAAAACAAAAAAAAAAAAAAACAACACACACACAAAACACACACAACACACACACAGCACAAGGAATACTTAGCTTACACTTACAAAAGAATTAGAAGCAAAAAACTAATAGTAAAAAACTATTAAAAAAAAAAAAAAAATATAAATATTATAATAATTAAAATATTATTAGCATAATTTAAATTAATAATAATTATAAATAAACACATATTAAAAAAAAAACAAAAATGTACTTAAAAAATTAAAAAAACAAACACAACACACCAAAGGCTTACAAAACAAAATAATTATAAATAAATTAAAAAGGCATAAAAATTTGAAAAAGGGAAATGTTGTTAAAAAATAACAGTAACAAAACACACAAAAAAGTACACCTACTGACAACTGAACTTGACTTGATCCTTGATGACCTATGACTTTAGTGATGATGTATTTTTTTTTTTTTTTTATGTATTTTTTTTTCTTTTTTGTTTTGTATTTTGTTTTTTATGTATTAGCTAGTGTATTCTGCATAGATCGAATGTATTTCTCTGAGGCGACTGACCAGCTAGAGCTAGCTAGCAGTGAGGTGTAGATGAGTGAGTGGTGTGTGAGTGAGTAGTGACTGTGTGTGTGAGTGACTGACTATCGCTCTCTATGGCTAGCTCGGCTACCTTAATATTACTTTACTTACTAAATTATATCTCAACCCAAGCGCCCCCCACCCAGCGGCGCGGTAGGGGAGGGGCAGAAGAGCACAAGTCATTCATCACATTTACAATTCATTTCATTCATTAACCTCTGTTTCCTTCCTCCTTTTCACTTCTTTCCTTCTTTTTTCTTTCCTTTTCCTTTGAGCTTTTTTTTTTTTTTTTCATTATATTGATAGCATATAATAATGCGAGGAACGTTCAGTCATAGCCACTTTACCATTGCCCCATTGAGGGAGAGGCAGGGTAAAGTCTATTGCCTGGGCCTGGGGGGGGGGGGGGGGGTGAACATGAGAATTATTATTATTATTTATTAATGCTATGCTGCTACGCGCTACTTGTGGTTGTGGTGGGGTTATTTTATATTTCGAAATAACAGTGTTATTAGTAGTATAAAAAAAAAAAAAAAAAAAAATTTTTTTTTTTTTTTTACTTAATAAATTTTTTTTTTTTTTTTTTCCCCCATTTGTTGCGCCCCCTCTGGGTGGTGGCGCCCTTAGCATTTGCCTATACTGCCTATGCCAAAAACCGGCTCTGACCTTATAGATTAAATTGTGCTAAATTTTGACTGTTTTCTGAGTGTTTTCTTACTTTTAGACTAGTCGACTAGTCTAAGTTTAAACTTTAAACTTCCGTTTAAACGTCAGGGACATCCCTACTATATTCCACACGCCAGTCCCAGCAATTCATCAATGGAATTGAACGCATGTTTGTTCGTTAAAATCAGAGCACAATACAAATGACACTTGAGTCATTTGGCTTCATATCATGCAGCCCCATCAAATCAGCTGTGGTATCCAATTATTAAAGAGCTTCCAGCCAATAACCCAGCTGATGCCGTTTAATTAATTAATCAAGCATGTATGATCTAATGGTATTTAAGTGACAGATACTGATTTCAAAACTTAGATTGTGCACTTCAAGAGGCTATTACGTGACAAAATGAACGTGTTCGCAATAAGCCTAGCGTTCGGGCTAAACGCATGGCACCACCTTCAGCAAGAACAGTGCCACAGGCGGAACAGCGCCATCCTGTTCCTAACTGAGGTAAGAATCACGTACTCTTAACAGTAGTCATAAAACAGTGCTCCTGATCAAACATGGACATTGATGAGCATGAAGCGCTTTTAACAGTGGGTGGAGTAGAATTCACCTGGATAAATATAGGCTACAGCAAAGTTATGTCATGCACGTATAGTAATTACATGTTCTATAATACCACATATTTACCTGCATGTAGGACTTCAAACTGTACATTTGGCTACTGTGGTTTGGTGTTAATCAATGAATCAACTTGTGTGAACTGTAGGCTGCATGTGCACACTTCATGTTTTTAATTTAATTATTTTTTAGGTCGGCGATTCATCAGCTGGGCATTATGCCCAGGTAAATGCCAGTGCTCCAGCTGTACTTCGATGGGGACCAGGACCTTATAGTAGGACTACCGTCTGAGCCACAGCTCCATGGAAGCATTAATAATGCTACTGCCGCGTGAGGGGAGACATGGCTGGGCACACCACATAAGGGTCCTGGCAACCGTGTACTGGTTGGCACACGGTTTGTCCTACAGTGTGGTGTGCCGGGCCTTCCAGATGCCCAAGACCACCGTGTGGCGACGGGTCCACATTGGAGTGAAGCAGATTGCTGCCCTTCGCCAGGTCATTCAGCTGCCCACTGCTGGAGAACTACAGGAGGTTGGCCAAGCATTTGCGCAGCTGACCAACAGCCCGGTGTTCTCAAAATGTGTGGGTGCCATCGACGGCTGCCATGTCCGCATCAAGACCCCCCTCTGGACCCAGCAGCCAGGATTACCTCAATAGGAAGCTCTTCTCATCCATACAGATGCATGCAGTATGTGATGGGAAGGGGAGGTTTCTGAACACCTTTGTGGGGTATCCTGGCTCTGACCATGACACCAGAGTCTTGAAGAACAGCAGGATCTACAAAGAGGCTCTGTATCCTCCTCCAGGTAGGGCTGTATATTGTCCCACATTCTCATAGACATATCGTGCTTTCCAATTGTCCTGTAATTCTGAGAAGTTACTTAATGAAAGCTGACTGCATGACATGTGAAATTATGGACTTTTTAAAATCTAAGACAATTATAGAATTTTGGTCTACCAGAACCACAGGCTATATCCATTACATTCAGTGTGAAGATGAATGTGACTTGAAAACACTCGCAAATGACACACATTGATTGTGATGTTCTGCTGTGATTATCGCACTAATAATTTTGTCCATATTGCCCGCCCCTACCTCCAGCGTACTTCATTGTGGGGGATGGTGACTACCCCTGCATGGACCATCCTGTGGCCATCATCACCCCATATCGGGAGCCACTGCAAGGGAGGGTACAGAGCCGCTTCAACCACCACCCAAGCCACGTTTCCATAATTGAGCCATTTTTGGCATGTTTGAAGGTTTGTTGAAGGTGCCTGCTCTTCAAGGCTCTGGAGGTGGTCCACACTGTACACACCACGGTCATCACCATGTGTGTTGTGTTGTTGCATCTCACCTGCAAAGGGGGGACAAGGGGGACATCCGAGAGGCTGGGTTTGGGTTTTGGTGTGGTTGTGTCCCACCCGTGGGGGGGGGGGGGGGGGAGCAAAAGAGATAGCCGCCGAGACCGACTGCGGGGGGGCACTGTGCTCTCCAATGTGTGTCCAGTAACACTCAACGAACATGATTATATATAATTTGTCAATTGTTAAAAATATTATTTATACAGGAGAGCTTTTTGTTAGTGTCTTCGTTTTTTATGTTTGTATATTATCCCTTTGCAGACCCTCTCTCTTTCCATAGTGTTCATCCATATCTGTTTTATTTGTTATGTTAATGTGAATAAAATCACTTCCGGATACTAACATATCAGTTTCATACATCTTTTCTGTGCCACATTTTCATGATAAACTTTATTTATTTAAAAACACACTGTGTATACCACTTTGACACCAATGTATGTCAACCACTTCTCTGGGAAGTGAGGATTCTGTAAAATGTCTATTTTCCAACAGTCAGTGACTTTCTTAAAATGTTCAGAGCTCTGAATACTGAACACAGGCAATATTGCATGCTAGAACCCCTCACTTATCCTGCAGTAAAAATATATTTCACATCATTTCATAATTATTAGAAATGACAATCCTCAATTCAATCATGTAATTCATCCATAGTCAGTCGGACAGTAACCTGGTGGAAGCAACAAATCAAAAAGTCTCATTTAGGCCTAAGGCCATAATTACAGTAAAAGAAAAACAAACACATGTTACCATACCATACCCAAGTGCCCTACAACAATTACAGCCATGCCATAACATGTCTATGTGTTATCCATTTACAGGGGCAGGCATGCCTCTTGCCATCACACTTACATTAGGGATATCAGAAGTTCTCATTTGCATACAATTGACTACTTCAACACAAGACATGAATCACGGTGCTGAGGAGTGATTCCATCAACATTAGCCTATGACATGTAGGAACACCTCAGAGAAGAAGGTTGCGAGTGAAGCATCAGTCGATCAGTGCCCTGTCAATAAAGAATAACCCCACCCTCAGGCTCACAATGTTCTTCACATGACAAAACTGTATCTACAATGACAAAGCAATCATGGTTTTATTAAGAGCAGCCTAATAAGTAAGGGGATACCCACATGCAACTTCTTATGAATATGTTATGGTGATTATCATACATAGGGAACACCAAGTCACATGCTAAATATAAGAGTGTAGGCAAGCATAACCAATATGGACAGTGACATGGTCCTGCAAGAACATAATAAATGGCTTATTGCCAATGTTTCTGTGTAACATATTTTAGTTCTATGTGACATCACGCATTATAGAATGTCACTAATGACTCACCCCCAAGCTTTTTTTGCTGTATGCCTCTTCCCCGTAAACAATTGCTCATTCTCACACCTCAGCCGAATGAGGCTGAGGATGCTCTCATCTGTCCCTGTAAATGACACAACAGACCTGCAAGTAAAAACCAGCTAGTAATGTCTGTGTATAGCTCTAAATCACAACGGCATGTGTCAAGGGGCTTCACAAGTCCATATTTCAGACATGACATTTGTAAGTAGGCTACATGATGCAAAATAGTAGGCTATCCTAATAAGCTAGTCTAATATGCATTTCATCGGTCAAAGACAGTAAATGCAATAACATAGACTGAAATTACATTATTATTTCTCAGTCATACAAGAGAGGAAAAAAAGATTTTAAACGTGTTCATGTTTCAGTTGTTGCACTGGAAAATGAGCAGCGACTGTAGAGCCTATTTCTCAGTTAGCCTACTTGCCGGGATGCATTCGACAGTGTGAACATAGGCTAAACGTGACATAACCAATTGCATAGCCTACATACAGTGGGAGCAATAATTATTTGATCCCTTACTGATTTTGGAGGTTTGCCCACTTACAAAGAATGGAACTGCGTAGAATTTTAATCATAGGTACATTTTAACATTGAGAGACAGAATATCACAAAATAATCCACAATAACAACATCATATAAATTTTAGAAATGTATCATCGTATTTTCGCATGAAATAAGTATTTGATCCCCTACCAATCAGCAATAATTCTGGCTCCCACAGACCAGTTAGTTTTCCATTAAGAAGCACTCCTAATCTCAACTCATTACCCAAAACACCTGTGTCAACTCGTTACATCGTTATGTAGCTGTATAAAAGACACCTGTCCACACAATCAATCAGATTCCAACGTTTCCACCATGGGCAAGACAAAGGAGCTGTCTAAGGACATCAGGGACAAAATTGTAGACCTGCACAAGGCTGGGATGGGCTACAAGAAAATAAGCAAGCAGCTTCGTGTGAAGTTAACAACTGTTGGAGCAATTATTAGAAAATGGAAGAAACACAAAGTTACCGCCAATCTCCCTCGGTCTGGTGCTCCACGCAAGATCTCGCCTCGTGGGATATCAATGATCATGAGAAAGGTCAGGGATCAGCCCAGTACTACACAGGAGGAGCTTGTTAATGACCTGAAGGCAGTTGGGACCACAGTCACGAAGAGAACCATCAGTAACACACTACACCGTGAAGGATTAAAATCCTGCTGCGCGCGCAAGGTTCCTCTGCTGAAGAAGGCACATGTACAGGCCCATCTGAAGTTTGCCAAAGAACACCTGGATGATCCAGAGGAGGCTTGGGAGAAGGTGATGTGGTCAGATGAGACCAAAATAGAGCTATTTGGCATCAACTCGACTCGCCGTGTTTGGAGGAAGAGAAATGCTGAGTACAACCCAAAGAACACCATCCCCACTGTGAAGCATGGAGGTGGAAACCTTATGCTTTGGGGGTGTTTCTCAGCTATGGGGACAGGACGACTTCACCGTATCGAGGGGAGGATGAATGGGGCCATGTACCGGGAAATTTTGGGCGACAATCTCCTTCCCTCAGTGAGAGCACTGAAAATGGGTCATGGATGGGTCTTCCAACATGACAATGACCCAAAACATACAGCCAAGGCAACAAAGCAGTGGCTCAAAAAGAAGCATATTAAGGTCCTGGAGTGGCCTAGCCAGTCTCCAGACCTAAATCCCATCGAAAATCTGTGGAGGGAGCTGAAGCTTCGAGTTGCCAAGCGACAGCCTCGGAACCTTAAGGATTTGGAGAGGATCTGCAAAGAGGAGTGGACCAAAATCCCTCCCAAGATCTGTGCAAACCTGGTGAAAAACTACAACAAACATCTGACCTCTGTGCTTGCCAACAAAGGTTTCTCCACCAAGTATTAAGTCCTATTGTTCTATGGATCAAATACTTATTTCATGCGAAAATACGATAATAAATTTATATGATGTTGTTATTGTGGATTATTTTGTGATATTCTGTCTCTCAATTTTAAAATGTACCTATGATTAAAATTCTACACAGTTCCATTCTTTGTAAGTGGGCAAACCTCCAAAATCAGTAAGGGATCAAATAATTATTGCTCCCACTGTATATTGGGAAATTGTATAGTTTTGAAAGGATATGGGTTAATTGAAGCTTGCGTTTCCTATGCAGTAATGTTAGCTAACAAACAACTATATGGGACACAAAAATGTCCAAAATGTTACGCTTACACGCTGAACTACAATATTTGTTGTCTCTTTTTTCATTAATAAACTTGCCTTTCGTTTGTCCGAAAGAACGAGTGACATTATAAATTAAAGCGCTTTATAAAATAAATAGAAAGGATCGGTAAGCACTTACATTTGTGTAGGAGTGGTACCGCCATGTTTTTAAACAGTGGCAGATGTGGTTGTGGATCAAACACGTCACACGTTCCGAGTGAAGACTTCTGCAAAGGCTGCACTCATGTTTCCTTACTGAAGGATTCCCCGGAAGGGGGGGGAGCAGTTGAGGGAGCTAAATAGCTGCTGTAGGTGGGCCGGTGCTGCTGTAGGTGGGCCTTTATAACACGAGTGATTTGGCTTGCGGTGGAATTCTAGTGTGCAGTACATGTGTTATTTGCAGTGCCCTACAGGGGGTAGTTGCTGTGTGGCGAGTGTCTTACATCTAGTTTTCTGCCCATCTAGGCCATACTGAAGGGGACTATAGGACCCAGATGGTGCTTTCTCCTCTACCTGTGAGCTGGCCGTTTGCACCATGAATTTATATGAATAAAGATTATTGTTTTCTATTACCCCTGGGGTTCCTCCTCCTTTGATTGGGTGCACAGAGTAAATATTCTGTGTGCGGGTTCTCTACACTCTCATTATCAGAAACTATATTACAATAGATAACACATTTGACATCAATTAAAAAAATGCAATCTTTATTGATTTTACACCTCTGCTTACTGGACACAATACATGTGATAGTAGTAGTTTCATGCTGAAAAACTAAAGTTAAAGTGTTTTAAAAGCTAAACTCGTCTAAAAATAATGTTTGTTTACTGTTCACAATGCGGGTCACGGTGTGAGCTGCTATGATCATGTGATGTCAGTTCTTCCTAGTCGGGAGGTCGGGTTGATTTGAAAGGGCGTCTCTACATTTAGTTGGATATCGGAATTCCTAGTTGGAAATGAATAAACAAATGCAGCATTAGCATCAACCACAAATACGCTTTGCTGTTAAGTCTCGTTTTGTTTATTTTCCGACATCACCCTCTTCGTAGCTAGAACTTTGAACTTAACCAATTTAACCAAGAAGAAATAAATGAACTTACCACGTACCGTACAGCCTATACGAGCGTATAGGCTAGCATGTACAGCAGCGACCGCAGAAACAGGCAATGAATCATTGAATGAATCAACGTTTTTTTTTTTTTTTAATGAAAGTGCACCTGAATTTGATTAATCTAATCAAAAATCAATGTTATTCATCAGTATGATGACTTTGGTTGTTATTGTTACATTGATACAATATTTCCATTTCAACCTAATACATCGGTTACCATTACCATCAGAAAGTGAATGTTGATTCGACCATTGAAAATTGGTTGATGACCGATAATGAAGCTTATAACACAATATCAATGTTAATTCAATACTTCCTTGCTATCTGGGATATAATCCAATCAGTAACATTGCATTGCATCACGCCACAATGAACATAATATCCAGCTAAACCAACATAATTTGCATGCTAGTGTTATACTGGCATAGCGGGTCACAGTAGCTAGCTGCTAGTCGCCTGCATGGTCACCACCATCATCGTCATGGAACACACACACAGCCCCACGGCCATGAATTCATTTGTTTAAAGGGTAACAAAACACGCTGGTTTAGCTCGACCTCGCCCCCTTTTGAAATTTGAAAAATGCCGTAATCTGGGCGTGACAAGGAAATAATAGGGGCTGAGCTCCAGGTATCAAACCACGCCCAAGCAGGCCCCAAGAAGCTTGCCGCTGCCGATGCAGAAGCAATGGTGGAGAATGCGACACGCATAGCCTCGTTTGGGCTCATAATGATGCGGCCAGTAAACAACAAATCACATGCTGTACAAATAGTTACCCTTACCATTTATATTGAATAAACTAGAAAACAGAACAAAAAACAGAAAACTCATCATCTGGCTATAATATCATTGACATCATATTGTTTTCAAAACACCCGTTTCATTTTCAGGTTAATCCAAATGTTATGTCAACACGGGACCATATTACCATTGCATAATACTACATTTTAATACATTACATCAATTACATCATTAATACATTTAAATACCAGGATCATGATCAAATATAATTGAACAATAGGATGAATAGGAAGAGGAATCCCCAGTCAATCTTTTTATTTACAAAAATGGGCGTAAATCCCAGTCTTCGTTAAGACCCCCGGGTGCCACTGTGCCAAGTTTATAAATCCAGAAAGCCTCTCTTTGTAATAACTTTGTGCCAATGTTGCAACCCCTACGAGGAGCGAACACTTCTTCAATACTCCTTTGGAAAATGGCATCTCCATTCCTGGAGGATCCTGTAGGAAAGTACTTTCATAGGATGACTTTGGAAGGTTCATAAATAATTAATAGAAAGCTTACCCTAACTTATCTTGAGTGATAATAAAAGCACAGAAAACCTCACTAAAAAATACAAACACAAAAAAACGTGTAGGCTAAAGCAGTGCTTCTCATATGGTCCTGGGGGGTATGCTACGAAACTGGATTACTTAGCTGGATAACTGCACAAGTAAAACCCGGAACCATCCAAAATCTGCAACACGGACTGAAGTAAAAAGAGCTGTTCCTTGTTTTACTTAGTGCAGTTATCCAGCGAAGTAATCCAGTTTTGTAGCATACCTCCCTGGGAGTCCCCAGTGTATGTTGGTTTTTGCTCAGTTGAGGTTGTTGAACACATGTGTTTAAGTTCTTTGTTTCTTAGATTTAATAACAAAATTCAGGTTTGGCTCATTATCATTTGCTTTTGTCTTTGGACTTTTATTCTTCATGGCATGTCATACTACAACCTCTCTGCATTTGATTTGATCTGAGCATGGTCGGTGTCCTATTGATTACAAAGACAACAGGGTCTATATCTGGCTAAACAAAACATTTGCAAGACGCCCATACTCGAACAGAAGAAATGACGTGACCCGCACTTGCGATATCTCCTCCTTCGAAAGTGACGAGTCTGGATCAAGCTCATCTACTGGTCGTTTTTAGGGCCAGGGTTACAGACAGGGTGGAGCCAGGCGAGGAATGAGCAATGGGCCTGGGATGACAACGAGAAGCCGCGGAAGAAGTGTTGAAGGGGGAAGGCTACGTTTTGGCATAATGTGGCTTAAGAGTTTAAATAAAGCATGAAAAGCATCTAATTAAATTTTTTTTACAGCTTGTTAAAATTATGGAATTGTAATTGTGGTTGAAATGAAAACCAACATACACATGCGTCCCCCAGGACTGAGTTTGAGAACCAGTGTGCTAAAGGATCTGACAAAGTTGAATTCTAAAGTATTAATCCCCCCTCACATCCCTAAACACACATTCATGAATTATTTGTGAACCTTCCAAAGTCATCCTGTGAAAAAAATATATTTTGTTCCGATATAGGCTCATTGTTGCATACGCTGCCCCTTTTATACACACAGAGCTTGATTAATGAAGCCCATGTTCACTTTGCAAGTTCATAACCATCGTTGTGATACCGGTTAAGCCTGATTGTGGTTTTGTCAAGCCAGCTAACACAAAGAAACCCTGGGTATGCTAAGCTTCCCTCGTAGATCTCCCTGATGTTTTCATGAGCCTACTAATGCCTACTAATGTAAGGCTATTGTACAGAGAAATTGACACATTAGTCAATGTAACAAATCAGTAAAATATATTCAGATAATTCTGAATCAAGCCAGCATGGCATTCCTTTTTTGCCTAATAATACATGTATATTCAATTAATCTTTAAAGACTCACGCAATCAAAGTTATTTTTGACAAAGTTATGCCTAAATAATCAAAGAAAATGAATATTATGTTTTTTAGTCTGGCTTATTATTATTATTATGAAAGCAAACAAGCTCATATACTGCCCATTACCGTTCCTGGCTTTTTTCTTACCTAAGCAACATGACAAATTTAACCAATCTGAGGTATCTGAACTTGACGTGAATTGCTATTACAGTCACCAATCACTTATAGCACTGAATAATGGGTTTTATAAACATTTTTAAAAGCAATTGAAAAGGAACTCCAGGCAAATCCATATGTTCCACTTGTGGGCAAGCTAATTTAATTATAATCAGTGCAACCCAGGAGTGACCACCCATTTCAGATGTGTAACTCATTGGCAGATATCTCAGGACAGAATATGTGAATCTCTGATGCATTAAGTCTTGCATAACCCAGTGTGTAAAAAGCACTTACTTTCTGCAAACCAATGGGCCAATAAGGCTATAACCGTAGCTTTTGTGAGCTTGGATTCATATCATGCAAGCAACCATTTCTGAGTCAATATGTGCACCACATGCAATATAAAACAAACAAGGACTCAGTGGAAAATCCACTGATGGATGGCATAATTATATTCTGGCTATGTTTAAGCTTGCTCTGAACATATTTGCGCTTGGCTTTGCTCTGAGTTGTTCGTTTGCCCTTCTGAGTATTTTGGGCAGGATGACCATCTGCTAAAATGTTAGAGGTTTGCCAGACACCATTCGACAAAGCATTTATCTTTTAGGATTAATTGGGCATGGCTATATTTATTAGTCCACGCTACAAAGTCGGCATACAATTTGCCGGCCACATATCTGATGCTGGACTTTTGTAAGATTCCGATCAGGATCCAGGCAATATTGGGCCCACTGACATTGAAAGTCCTATATTTGTATGGCCATTTATTCTGTCCTGTTCCTTTATCACAGCATGAACACTAAAATACCATCTGGAGAGGTTGCCAGATATGGATTATCTCCCATGACAAAGAGGCCCTCTTTCTGTCTTATCATTTAGCTGTAACATGAGAAGGCTACAAACTTAGCCTCACCATTTTCTGCTATAAGGGATGTATTCATGTGTAGTTTGAGGACTAGGCCCTGGTGACTTGGTTGCTCTGGTGTGATGTAGATCCTTGACTTTGAATTAGCTTGTACTGTAGCAATAAAATCTATGGACAGTGAGATTTGGTCTGAGATGTATACACTTCAAAGTGATAAAACAAGCAGCAGTGCAAGTAGAGAATCTTGTGCATGATGAAACACATCCTTTAAATTAATTATTCCAGTGGCAGACCTAATCTTTACATGCACTGAATGAAAAGCCTAACCTAAGCCTAACAGCAGGGCACGGATGTGGGAATAAGACTATCCAGGTCTGATGAAATAAAGTTGCAAGACTTTATTTTAGATGCTACATAATTGCATATCAAAATGAAAATGTTTGAAAAAGCCTTAAATCTTGAATTTCTAAAAGTGTTAATGGGCCAATTATATAATTAAATATAGTTACAGCCCTTGTGTAATTTTAATATATTTGCACATTTCAATTCCTTACATCAGATATTAATTTCTTACTTTGTAAATTACATTGTAAATTATCTGCATTTCCCAGAATGCAGCACTTTTTTGGAATAAACTTTATTTCTTGGCATCAATATTTTTACTCCAGCCAGGCTTGCAAGAAGCAACAGCTGCACTCTTTGCTCAGCCATCTTAGTTATGTCATGTGTATAATCTGTCTTTCATCTCACATCTGGTCAACTGTACCTCTCCAGTCCTGTTGCTGCCCCATGCAGTAGTCCTTCATTCATCTTGCCAGATGGACCTCTGTCTGGCACCAATTAAATTTTCTCTTCTGTGATCTTAACAAAATCAGCTTCCTCAAGAGAATTCCTCAGAACACTCTTTCCTCTTCACTGTGAAGACAAGGCTCTCCCATTAAAACCAAGACAAACTCTACTGCTGACGATCATAAGCCTGTAAATGCAATCTTTATTATATTATTATTATTATTATTATTATTAATGTGGTTGCTTCAGAAACACACTACCTGTTCTCTTGCATACTTATTAAACATGTTTTTTTCTAGATTTTTGGAAGTGGTAAAAAGGTGCACTTTGGTGATATAGTGCCACTAGTTGATAGTCTACAATAAACCAGGTATACCTTTAAAGGTTAGACTATGCTGGATTTTTTACTTTAAAATATTATAAAATATTATACAATAACCAAGCTCAGTCATATCTATCTCTGTTGGAAAAAAATTGCGACCTTGCTCTTCTGCCTGTTCTGGATGTGTTTCTGGGCGTGACGCTCTTTTCTGTGTGGGGAGGGGTGGGTGTGGCTGCACAGCCTGTGGTGTGGCATCAGGCCTTTGCTGCCATTGCCAGCTAGCTATTGCAATGGTGGAGGTGAAGAAGAGGAGGTACAGTGAAGCAACAAGCCTGTAGGGCACGTTCAAGAAGTCAACCTAGGATTTTATTTTCCTCAATGTCGACAGCTGAAGTTTAGCACGGGAATTAAAAGTGCCAGAGTTATTTTTTTCTGTTGGACGTGTAAATAGGCTACATTACCTCTAGCTATGCAGCAAGCTACATTAGGTAACTAGGTGGCTGAAGTCAGGTACCTTTTGAATCAAATTAATGTAACAATGTAATATTATGTTTTGTATTTCAGAAAAGAAATAATGGTAACACTTTACTTGAACCCTGTGACATAAGGCTGACATAACAACTGATGTCAGCCACAAAAGAGGCAGAAAAGAGGCAGAACCCGCACAGGAAGAGGTAAACAAAAGAACGGGAGCAAAACTTCCCTAGCACAAGGCAAATCAAAACAACCTCAGAAACGGAGGCGTATCTCTAAAAACGGCGAGAATAAATAACAAAAGAACCTCACGCACTAAATAATTAGGTGTAACAAGAGGTTGAGAAAAACAAAAGAAAAACCCAAGAAAACGGGTGAAGGAAAGAAAAAGAAAATCAAATCTGTTACCTAAGCTCTAGTAACAAAAGAGCTGAACACCAAAAGGTAACAGGTAGAGAGAATTAGAGAAAAAGAATCCTGACGACGGCAAAAAGGAAACCAAAATGTAGAAGAGCAGAGGCTGCAAATAACCATGACACCTGTTGAGAATCTATTTTAAATGAAATGTTCCATGGAATGCCATCTGAAAAAGTTCCTGCCATACTGCTTTGATTAACTCTTCTGACAGAAGCCATGGTCAATTTCTGATTGTGACAGGTACATAGTATTTATAACACCTTCATGGGACAGTTTTTTCTATAGTTAAAGTAAAGTGGTCACTGATTTATGTGTCATAGCAGTATCATAACTGTGTACTGTGGGAACATTTAATTAATTATGATGCACACCTGAAAGTTCAACATACCTGGTGAACAGTGGTGGCTGGTGGGTTGCAAAACTGAGGAGGCAGGGTGAGGTTTATCTCGGGGGGTCAGGGGGCATGCTCCCCCAGGATTTTTTTTTTGGTGTAATCACTCTAAAATAGTTTGTTTCGTTTTGGTGACTTCTGGGGGGAGGATACATCTTAGTTCTACCATTAGTTCGGCAACAAATGAAATATAAAACAAGCTAGGTCCTTAAAAGTCAAATAAAATGTAATTGAAAAAGTAATGGAGTTACATTGCAAAGGCCCCAACTTTTGTTTTTACAGAGCTTCATGCTACATATGTGTCTGTTTGTATTTGTTAGAGCTTTCATACAACAGGGACAATTTATAATCAAAATGTATCTCCAAAAATCTCCAATTACTGCTTGGTAATGGAGGTACAGCCAAAGATTTTGGAAGTGTTATTAAACACCTATATAACTTATTATACGACAGCCAATAGTACTCAGGCATTTACTGTAAATGTTTTGATAAAGCCCTTTGACCAAACAGCAACCAATAAAAGCATGAGTGGCGGTGAATTGTGTGGGGACTTGTATATGTACCGAGTCACTAAAATGGCGGTTATTAAGCCATTACTGAAGAAACCAAACCTCGAAACAGACTGACAAACTGGAAAACTAGACCCATTTCAAATCTTCCATTTTTATCAAAAATATTAGAGAAAACTGTTGCGAAGCAACTTGGTGCATACCTTAGCTTAAACTATATCCATGAAATATTCCAGTCAGGCCCTACCATAACACTGAATATGGTACTCGTCAAAGTTATTAACGATTTACTATTATCAGCCTACCATAACTCTGTGTCTGTCCTTGTACTCCTTGACCTAAGTGCAGCTTTTGATACAATAGATCATGGGATTTTATTGGACACACTCCAGGGCTGTGTTGGACTTAATGGTCAGGCACTTGCATGGTTCAGATCAGTGGTGCAGGATACATTTTTGAAGTGGGGGGTACCAAACTGAGCAAAAGGTCTCAACTTTTAAGCTTATACAACCATGCTTGATGAGGCATTTTGCATAATTTGGGCTAATGGATTAACACTCTAAAATGATGGGATACTGACTTTTTATGAAGCCATGGATGAACAAGATTTCACACTGGTCAACATAGGCCTACATGATCAGCACTGGTCAACATACATGATCAAACTGCAAGTGCAAAACTGTCATCTTTTCTTATTTAGGCTATTAGAGATTATTTCCTCATTAAAACAATAAAGCCATAAACATGTCTATCTGAAATATGCGGGAAATGTGTTGACAATTGCATTGAACATAGGCTGGGTATATGTAGAATTTAAGTACTTAAATTGTTTGCTTTGTGAAAAAATGCTGTGATTGTTTTTTGTTTTTTTTCTTTCATTGGCTTCATTTTGCCGTTTGTGCCACCGAGCTACCAATATCGCTTTTTAAAATCACCTGACCATGTGATCCTAATGTGATGGGTTTAGTAGCGGTGAATCAAATGCGAAGGTAAGGGGGTTCAGAACAAGTCACCCACACAGGTGAGGACCACTAAGTGACTAAAAACTACTAATAAGTAGAAAGAAAAAAGGAATAAATCCTAGTAGCTAAACAGTCAAATAATAATAAACCCAGGAAAATAGGGCGAACTCGAAAACACGAGTGAGAGCACAAAACTATATCTCCCAAGCTCAATACTAGAGCTAACACGGGAAACTAGAAAAGAAAAGAACACCTTTGGCATGTAACACTAAGAAGACCGGTAGAAGGTGAAACAAAAGTGAAACCACCAAAGAAAAACTGTCTCAGTGAGAACAGCACAGAAAAAATATCACAGTGAAGCTTACAGGAGGAAAATAATCCTATACCTGAATAATAAAGCTAAGAAGCAAGTCCCTCATGAATATAAAACAAGTTTAATATCACAAAGTCGCTTGTACCTGGCTATACTTGGCTCAATGTAATACTGAATGACAAAGAAGCACAGGGAAAGCGGAAGTGAAGTGCTTAAATACCACGCAGGCCGTAGCACAGGTGAAAAGAATAATAGGCGAGGTGAATCAAAACCCCGGAACGGAACGCGGACAAAATCGAATGAGCCCCAAACCATCACTCTGTTGCCAGATATGGAGTAGATGTGGATGGATCACTGCGAGGGTTATTTCTCCTAACTCATTTTCCTATCGAACTCTATGGGGAAAAAAGTCAGGAGAAACAACCCTTAAAGGGATCCATCCACATCTACTCCATATCTGGCAACAGAGTGATGGTTTGGGGCTCATTCGATTTTGTCCGCGTTCCGTTCCGGGGTTTTGATTCACCTCGCCTATTATTCTTTTCACCTGTGCTACGGCCTGCAGCCTGGTTTGGGGCTGCAGAGTGATTATTTGGGGCTCGTTTGATACCTTAGACCCTTGATGACATACAGTCATTTCGCCAGTCATGTGTTCCATACTGTACCAGTGTAATTTACAGCTGAATCTAGTCTCACCCCCCAATTCCCATAGAGATCCATTCAAATGCAGAGAGCTCATAGTATCGCTTGTAACAGTACCTGGAAATAAGACATCGAGAGTGTTTTGATGTTGATGGGTCACAGACTTCAGGAAGTAACAGCATGCAAAGGATATGCGACCAAATATTAAATATGATACTTTAAAAATATGTTAAAGCAAAGGGTATGAATACTTATGTAAATTAAAAATTTCCATTTTCGATTTTTAATACATTTGCAAAAATTTCTAAAAACATGTTTTCATTATGGGCTATTTTTTGTAGAATTTTGAGACAAAAAATGAACTCAATCTATTGTAGAATATGTCTGTAATGTAATAAAACGTGGAGAAGGTGAAAGGGGTATTCAGACTTTCCGGCTTGACTGTACCTACCGAGAGCTAGCATCACAAGCTAACGCTTATTTTCTATATAGGCAATATTAGCTAGACACTAATGTTTACGTTACTTTCGCAAGTTTAGCTCCCAAATTGTTTATCAAGGCAAGGCAGCGGCGCAGTTGCCAGCTCGCCAGTTTGTGAATCCCCAGTTGGTGCTCCTGCTGCTCTGTTACAGTTTCCCTAACTATATATTTTTTTCTCTCCCAACTTTTTCTACATTCTGCCTCACTCCCTCACCGCTGCTGTCTGGCCTCTGCATCGCCGCCCCCGGTATAATATATATTATCTGATAGAAAAGGAAAGACTACACAGGTAGTCTTATATCCATAATGAGAAAATATTTATTGAAGTTTATATAAATGGGACTTGTTTGTGTTAAATTGAACCCGTAAGAAATAAGATAATCAGAAAACACAGTCGATGACTCCAAGAGATAGGCAAGCAAATCAGCTGGCCATCACATCAACAAACTAACTGCCTCATTCATTCTGCCTTCTGAAAGCTAACTCTTGCTGGCCAAGTAATATGAGGGTATTATTGTCTTAAAAGTAAATACATAAATGTAACTGATCCACAAATAAATGCACCTGATCCACAAATAAATCTAACTGATCCACAAATCAACCAATCTACCCAGTGATGAGTATATGTTGTTTGAAATACAGCAGACCAACATAGTTACAGAATTGTATAGCAGTCAGATATAAATAAGAGAGTACTGTAAATCCCTGATAGAGTAAAGCTTGGTGGTGCTAATTTGAATTTCCTGTTTTTTTGCAGCTTTTTACCAAGCCAAACGTCACAATTAAAAATGTAATTTTTTGTTTTTAATATTTACGTTGTTTGGTGCACAGCACCCAGGGAGAATTGTGCATAAGCGGCAGTAATTGAGTTGTGTTGCCAGGGTGGTTTGTGAAAGGACAGCAAAGATGGTCAGGTGTGAGAGGCGGATGCAGGAGGTATTGAGGGGGGACTACATGCTGTGTTCCTAAGCATAACGCGTGCTTGTGAGGCGCAAGTGAGAGTGAGCCCATTTGATTACTGGGCTCTAGGGAGGGCCTGTTGGCAGTTGTAAGACGCACACATGCTGCTAGCGGCTATATTAGCATAAGGGCGCTAAAAGGATTTGCCCAATGAGGGGTGCTTTGTTTGTGAGGGAGGCACTCCTTGTGTGCCTCAAAGGACAGTAGGTCATCTACTTTTTAGCAATTTGGGATGGCTATAATACGAAAGGTACGCTGTGAATAATATGTATTATTATTATTATCCACTGCACTCACAAATATGTTTTTGGGGTTATATGCCCCAGTGTGAGTCTTGAGTGCAAGCTTGGTTCAGCACATGGGCAGCCTCCTGGTATAATCTGTGATCACATTCAGAAGAATCAGATGGAGAAAGAAAGAAGGTTGTGCTTAGCACTGAGTAAGACTCAAGATAGAAGAGTATTAGAAGATAGGGATGGTGAATAAGGGGCAGGCTTAAAGTGTTTCTCCAGTAGGAACTGTTGGAAGTTAGTGCAAGTATGACATGTATTACATCCTCATTGAGCACATATTTTATATGTTGGGGCACAAAGTCGTAAGACACACAGAGAAAAGATGGTCGTCCTCTACAGGCAGCTTGCTTTGGCAGTGTTGGCATGGGTGCCAAGAAGCCATTCTGGTATATTTCTTTATTTTGTCTTTAAAGTTTTACATCCAGGTACTTGGTGAAAAATTAGTTTTATACACCAGGGGCCACATGTAAAAAAATAATGTGTGAAAGAACGCTCAGGGAGAAAGTCGGAAGTCTCCAAAAATTTGCGTACATTACATTACATTATAGGCATTTAGCAGACGCTCTTATCCAGAGCGACTTACACAGCATTTCTTTTGCATTTATACGTAGTATCCATTAATACAGCTGGATATATACTGAAGCAATGTAGGTGAAGTACCTTGCTCAAGGGTACAACGGCAGTGTCCGACCCGGGAATCGAACCTACAACCTTTCGGTTACAAACCCAGTTCCTTAACCATTATACCACACTACCACACTGCGTACACATGGTGTCCGGCGTGTCCAGAGGTACGCAGGTTCTCTTATGTTATACATCTGAATTTCAGCGTGGAAACTCGCTTACGCAGCTTTTTGAGGGCATTTTTCTGCTCAGCACTGTTTATACTGTACATGTGGCCCCAGGAATATGTAGATGCAGACAAAACTGCATATATTGCCCTCACCACAATGTAAGGTTTATATTTATTATTCTTCCTTATGCACACAGCCAGGCTCACAGTTCAGTTCAATGAGTGTGATGCAACCTAACCAAGGCCAGACACTTCATACACAGTGGTTTCTTCAGTTAAGACAATTCCAGTACGCAGCTGGCACAGGTAATTCTTCCAAAATATATATTTTCCTTATGGGCAAATTCACAATTACACTGAAATACGCTCAGATCAATGAGTAAAATACCACCATTGCAAACCCAGATGGTGCTCGAAATCCACAGCATTATAAGTACTTTTATATACATTGGAATAGAAAAGAAGGACCTTATTCATACTCTTCCATATCCGCACAGGCTGTTATTTATGTAAAGGCTACTGATTGTTTTCTTCCACTGCTTCTGTTACTCCAGGTTATAAAAGTATGATGAATTCTTCTCAACTTTTTAAATTCACCTTGTTCTAGAGTGAACAAAGGCACTCTCTGCTAGATATATTATAAAGCTCTGCTTGAAGTAACACTAATTCCACTTCTTCAGCTGAATTTAGATCAGTTCTGCCACAATACTGATTCATTTTAACTATCAAATCAATCTGTTTATTTCTCTTCCTCCTTGCCAATGTTTTGCCCCTGCATAATGGCTTTCAATCAAACATAAAATTTCTACCATTTCCATTTGTTCAATGTCAACATAAAATCTAAATGAGATATATTATTAAGAAGATCTATAATTTTTATGCAGAAAGCTTCAATAAGTCAGCTGTAGTTCCAGTAAAATGGGAAGTGGGATTCCCATCCGTTGTCAAATTGTAGGCAAAGAATATTGCAATGATCAGTTGTGGGAGAGGTTGACATTTGGCAGCTATAATCATAATCCTCAGATTCACAAAAAATTGCCATTCTAGATCATTTATTTTAGTCAATTCCTGGAGTATTCCTTTTTCAGAGGGGTAGGATGTATGTAAAGTATCAACATGTAAATCAGTAGAGAAATTAAAAAGGTTTCCATTAAACGAATGGACATGGAGTCTAGTTGGGGATAATGTTATTGTTGGGGGTGATTTTAATATTATCAGTTGAAAAATAAGTTTTCCATAACTTAATGTGGGAGCATAACATTGATAGTAGTAACCTGTTTTTAGTGGTATTGTTAAAACCATACTGTCATGGATCTTGCCTTTCTTCCCTTATCTCCGCATCACTTTATTCGTTTTTGTCGTTTACCGGTAATCTATTGGATTTTCCTGTGTTCCGCTACGGGTTTTGCTTTCGCCTCGTCATTAGTGAGTTCACCTGTCATTTATTTCCGCTCACGATTTATACCCCGCTTCCTGCCTCTCTCATTGCTTCCGTGTTATTTCACATAACATTCGAGCCGGTAAAAAGGGTATAGGAAGTTGTATTGCTATCGACCGCTTTGATTATCAACGCGGGACTTGTTAGCAGTACAACCTTAGAAAGAAAGCAGTTCTCTTTAAACGCTCTTATTTCAGAGCAGAGTTTTCCGTTTTCTTTTGTTTTCTACTCTAACCTACGAGTGTCTCACCCAAAGTTTTTGGGGTCTTTTCAGTTCTGTTTCTTTTGTTTCACTCCACAAACGGTAGTTAGATAAGCGTTATTGCTTATTTCTTTGTTTTGCTTGGTTATCGAGCTCCTCGTTTTTAGTGCGAGGTTTGTGTTCTTTTATTTAATTTTTTTTCTCCACTACAGATCATTGTCCGTTCCAGTGGTGTTCTTAGGAACACTTTAAGATTTCCCAGCTATCGCATCTGGACCTCCAATATTCCCTCCGTGTCTCTGACAGAGATCCATTACAGAACATGGAAGCCACAGGGGAGGTTCCAGCGATAGTTGCCAATCTTAAAGTGGTCATAGCCACTCAGGAGGCAGCCCTGGCGAACCAGAGAGAGAGTATTCGTGCCTTGCAACACTCACAGCAAGCCTTACATGAGCAGATGCACCTACAAGCAGTAGCTCTACGAGATCTGTCCGAAAATATCCGAACTCTCTCTCTCAGGTCCGATCTCCCTCCAGTTGCACAAACATCTACACAGTCCACCCCCCCGCCATTTCCACCTGACGCTAGGGAGCCGAAACTCCAGCTCCCGTTGCGGTATAATGGAAAGTGTCAGGGGTTTCTAACAAAAAAATACAGCCCTCGCGGTTCCATGCACAAGAGTCCAGAGTAGCCTTCATTCTCTCTCTCTTAACCGGTAATGATCTTGCATGGGCCGACCCACTTATCAGGGCTAATTCACCCATCGTTAGTAACACAGAGCGGCTTATGGCGGAGATGGTGTCAGTGTTCGATCAAGACGTTTCTGGCAAGGAAGCTGCCATGCGTTTGACTCGTCTTCGTCAGGGCACTGACACCGTGGCTGCATTCGCGATTACTTTCCGTGCTCTTGCGGGGGTGACAGGGTGGGCCGATGAGCCTCTTTGTGCACTGTTCCTGAACGCCTTATCGGAACCCATAAAAGACGCCATTGCGGGTATCGAACCACCCGCTACATTCGGGGCTCTGGTATCTACGGCCATTCGTTTGGATAACCGGTTTAGAGAGAGAGAGAGAAGGAGAGGGCTTATAAGGGTTTTAAACATCACCCACCTCGTTACTCTTCCTCCCACACGCCAGCACCGGCTCACAGTCCTTTTGTAGCTCCCATTGAGCAGGAGGAGTCATGCAGGTTGATAGTTCCTCCATGCGCGAAACGGGATGCTAAGTCTCGTGAGTGGTGGTGTAGGTATTGCAAAAGGAGGGGTCATTTAAGGGACCACTGTCCCAAACTTTTGGGAAGAAGGGTCCCGCTAGGGGAACCAAGTCGCCTAGCGGGACTAGATTTAAATTACCCTCTGACCTTCCTGTCGGTTTATTTACGCTGGAACGACCGCCAGATTCACTGCAATGCGTTCATTGATTCGGGGGCAGTCGAGTGCCTCGTCGATTCCAACTGGGTTAAATCCCACAAGATCCCCACCCACCCTCTTTCTCTTCCTCGCCTGGTTACGGCTTTAGATGGCCGGCCCTTAGGCACTGGCACTATCTCCTGGGTTACCGCCGCCATACGCATGCGCGTTCCGTTTCGTAATCATACGGAGGAGATTCAGTTTTTTTTAGTGGAGTCCCCAGCTTATCCGCTGGTTTTGGGTCATTCCTGGCTTACTCGCCATTACCCACACATTAATTGGGGGGGGGGGGGGGGGCGGGTTCCGTTATTCATAAATGGGGTCCCAAATGCAAACGCCACTGTTATGTCGCCAGTCCTTTTTTGTTGGGAGAAGGGGGTGAGGATTATGCCGAGTCTGACTCAGAGAGTGAGGAGGAGAATTATTCTATTAAACAGCAGTCCTCTCATGTTCCCTCCGAGAATGGAGAAGAGAGTTTAGACTGGGATCACTCTGCTGAACAACCTCCTGCGTGGCAGGAGTTGACGTCCGAGTCAGATATTGATTGGGAGATTCACTCTGTCTTGGACACTGAGGGTGTTGAAGTGGGAGGGGCACTCGAATTCCAGCTGCCCGCTAATGTCCCTAAACAGTACGCCGATCTTGCGGAGACATTTAGCAAACAACGTTCCACTTTACTACCACCTCACAGACCATATGACTGCGCTATAGAGCTATACCCGGGCATTACCCCCTCTAGAGGGTCTCTTTATTCTTTATCCATCCCTGAGAGCGCATCCGTGCATAAGTATATTGAGGAGGCTTTGGTTAATGGGTTCATTAGACCTTCCACCTCTCCTGCAGGGGCGGGTTTTTTTTTTGTTAAAAAGAAAGACGGAGGTCTCAGACCCTGTATTGATTACAGGTCCTTAAATGACATAACGGTGAAGAACAGGTACCCCCTTCCTCTTATGAACTCCGCCTTCGAGCATCTTCAGGGGGCGTCTGTTTTCACTAAGCTGGATCTACGTAACGCCTATAACCTCGTTCGCATTCGCGAAGGCGACGAATGGAAGACCGCTTTTAACACGCACAGCGGCTACTAGGAATATCGCGTCATTCCGTTCGGGCTCACTAGCGCCCCCTCTGTGTTTCAGGCGTTAATTAACGATGTGCTGAGGGAGATGCTGGAGAGATTCGTCTTCGTTTATCTTGACGATATTTTAATATTTTCGCCCGATCTTACCACACATGTCGGTCACGTTCGTCAGGTTCTTGCTGCCCTTCTCAAAGCCCAATTATTTGTAAAGGCAGAGAAGTGCGTTTTTCACACTGGCTCTGTTTCATTTTTGGGTTTCATTATTAGAGAGGGTAAGGTACAGATGGATCCGAAAAAGGTTTCCGCTGTAAAGAACTGGCCCACGCCATCTTCCGTAAAACAGGTACAACGTTTTTTAGGTTTTGATCATTTTTATCGGCGATTTATTCGCAATTTTAGTGTGGTAGCAGCGCCCATTACTGCGCTCACTAAGAAAAACCTCAGCGGCCAGTTCCAATGGAATTCCAAGGCAGGAGCAGCATTCCCGGAATTAAAGAGAAGATTCACTTCCGAACCCATCCTGGTTACACCCAACCCCTCCCTTCCCTTTGTGGTAGAGGTGGACGCCTCCGAGCTAGGCGCCGGAGCCATTCTTTCCCAATGTTCGCCACTTGACCACAAGATGCACCCCTGCGCTTATTTCTCTCGCGCCCTAACATCGGCAGAGAAGAATTATGACGTAGGGGATCGAGAATTGCTTGCGGTCAAGTTGGCTTTGGAGGAGTGGCGCCATTGGCTCAAAGGAGCGGAACATCCATTTACGGTATGGACAGACCATAAAAATCTGGAGTATGTTCAGCTGGCTAAGAGGCGCAACTCACAGCAAGCTAGGTGGGCGCTGTTCTTTTTAAGATTTAATTTTATTATCACATATCGCCCCGGGTCTAAAAACGTCAAACCTGACGCTCTCTCGCGGATTTACGACCACTCTGAGACTGACTCTGTTCCCGAGCCTATTATCGCCACTGACCTCATTGTTGTTATATGGGAGGTTTAGGCAGCGGTGCAGAGAGCCTTGCGCTCGGACCCAGGCCCAGGTGGGGCACCGGCCAACTGTCTTTTCGTGCCTCCTCGTCTTAGTTCTCGGGTTCTCCAATGGGGCCACGCCTCCCAACTCACTGGTCACCCCGGTGTTCATCGAACTAGGGACTTTTTATCCCGGCGTTTCTGGTGGCCTAGTCTGGAGAGAGACGTACGCTCATTTGTCGCGGCTTGTCCGGTTTGCGCTCGCAGCAAGGCCTCTCACCTTCCTCCCTCGCGTTTTCTTCGCCCCCTACCTATTCCCACCCGTCCCTGGAGTCATATTTCCCTGGACTTTGTCACAGGGTTGCCGTTATCTTCAGGCAATACTACCATTTTAGTGGTAGTCGACCGTTTTTCCAAAGCGGCCCATTTCATTGCGCTGGCTAAGCTGCCTTCGGCACCTGAGACAGCGCAACTTATGATTCACCATGTGTTTTGGCCGCACGGCCTTCCGTCGGATGTGGTGTCCAATCGCGTTCCTCAGTTCACCGCCAAGTTTTGGCGGGTGTTTTGCTCTCTGCTGGGGGCTTCGGTTAGTTTGTCTTCCGGGTTTCACCTGGAGACTAACGGCCAGACAGAGCGCACTAATCAGACTCTAGAGAGTACTCTTCGCTGCCTTGCCGCGTCCAAGCCTACCTCCTGGAGCCGTCACCTCGCCTGGGCGGAGTACGCTCATAACACGCTGCGTAACACCTCCACCGGCCTCTCCCCCTTCGAAGCTCAGCTGGGTTATCAACCACCTCTTTTTCCTGAGCTTGAGAGGGAGGTGGAGGTGCCCACCGCAGGAACTTTCGTTCGGCGGTGTCGGTCGGTTTGGAGACAAGTGCGGTCGTCTCTTATATGGGCTTCGGCTAAACAAAAAGCCACGGCTGATAGGCATCGTCGAGCTGCACCATCCTATAGAGTTGGACAGCGGGTTTGGCTTACTACTCGGGACCTTCTGCTGCGGGTCGAGTCCCGCAAACTCACCCCTCGTTTTGTGGGCCCTTTCAAAATTATAAGAAAGATCAACCCAGTCACATTTCGACTGCAACTACCGCGCTCGATGCGCATCCACCCCACGTTTCACGTCTCCCGTCTGAAACCGGTACTCGTCAGCCCCCTCGCCCCGGTTGAGAGACCACCTCCGCCTCCCCGACTCATAGAAGGGGGTCCGGCTTATACCGTTCGCCGCATTGTGGCCGAGAGACGTGTGGGCAGAGGGTGGCAGTTCCTTGTAGACTGGGAGGGCTATGGTCCGGAGGAACGTTGCTGGGTTCCATCGAGAAACATCCTGGACCCTCAGTTAATCACGACTTCCGCAGAGATAAGGTTGTGGAAGCATCCGGTGCCGTTCCTTAGAGGGGGGGTCCTGTCATGGATCTTGCCTTTCTTCCCTTATATCCGCGTCGCTTTATTCGTTTTTGACGTTTACCGGTAATCTATCGGATTTTCCTGTGTTCCGCTACGGGTTTTGCTTTCGCCTCGTCATTAGTGAGTTCACCTGTCATTTATTTCCGCTCACTATTTATACCCCGCTTCCTGCCTCTCTCGAGCCAGTAAAAAGAGTATAGGAAGTTGTATTGCTATCGACCGCTTTGATTATCAACGCGGGACTTGTTAGCAGTACAACCTTATAAAGAAAGCAGTTCTCTTTAAACGCTCTTATTTCAGAGCAGAGGTTTTTGTTTTCTTTTGTTTTCTACTCTAACCTACGAGTGTCTCACCCAAAGTTTTTGGGGTCTTTTCAGTTCTCTGTTTCTTTTGTTTCACTCCACAAACAGGAGTTAGATAAGCGTTATTGCTTATTTCTTTGTTTTGCTCGGTTATCGAGCTCCTCGTTTTTATTGCGAGGTTTGTGTTCTTTTATTTAATTTTTTTTCTCCACTACGGATCATTGTCTGTTCCAGTGGTGTTCTTAGGAACACTTTAAGATTTCCCAGCTATCGCATCTGGACCTCCAATATTCCCTCCGTGTCTCTGACAGAGATCCATTACACATACATCAACCAAAATATGTTGAATCTTGGGGTTATGAATTTCCTTCCCTAGAAATTTTGCTAACAAAATAGAAAAACCCCCACAGAATGTGAGGTGCCATGACTGAAATAAAACTGGTTGCTCCATTGTAAATTCCAAAATATTTACCAAAAAGATGTTCCAAAAAAACAAAGGCTTTCTTTTATTATAATTTATAAATTCCAACGACAAAAATGAAATGGACATCTGTATCAAAAAATGCAATTGATAGAAAACAGGTCAAATTGAGTCTGTTGAGACTGTTCTCACACGTCTGCTTTTTTGCTCGTCAACCTTCTTCATCAGAGCTTGCATGGCATTGAAAATCACAGAATTGGAGACCGGCGATATTTTCCTGCACTTCTTCACACCCAGATTTTTCAGTGGAGTAAGCGGATCTCTCTGCAGCCTCACATACCCCCAGACTATAACTATAAAGCCTGACCTGAAGCAAATATCTCACAAGCTTTTTTCTTACTAAGCTAGGCTTGCATAAAAAAAAAAAAAAAAAAATACAACAAAAATACACAACAAACTAAATAACTAAACAAAAAAAAAAAAAAAAGTGAAAAAAAATTTTGAGATTTTGAGAGATGAAATTAAAACAAAAAAAAAGGGAAAAAAAAAAAATCCCACCCCCCAGAGAGAGAGGGGGGGGGGGCTATACTATGATGTTATGAGGTTGTTTCCTCCAAAGGCCCTGGGAACCTTGTTAGGATACATATGGCATAATGGACTGTGGGCATAATGAAATATCAGAAGATTTTAGACCAAAATCTGACTGCCTCTGCCAGAAGGCTATACGTGGGTTGTGGTTGGATCTTCCAGCAGGACAATAATCCTAAATTTACCTCAAAATCTTACCACAAAATCAAGGTTCAGATATAAAGGTGTTGTGTCCCACAACACCCCAGAGTCCATTGCTGCAGGATCTGGGTAAACTTGCTTTTCCATACATGCTGTAATTTACCTCAACAGACTCTGTTAATAAAAGCTTGTGAAGTCGAAGTTTCTTTGGTTTCAGTCTTGAATCTATTTTAGTTCAGGATATCTAGAATTCTCTACACCTGACTGAACCGACCTGAGGTCACAAACTGAAGGAGAGAAAAAGTTGTCCTCTACAAGTTGATAAACAATAAACTTAATTCTGCATGTGTTGCTCATATTAATTGAGGTTGCCAATAATTCTGGTGGACACTGTAACTGAACACAGCCTTCATTTCAAACAGTCAAATTGAAGTAAACAAAATCACATCTGTGTTATGTGTTCAAGCATTTATATGCCTGGTGCACCACCTAAATAGCAGACTGCAGCAGCAATTGATTTTAAACCTGGTCTGGATTGGTTTAACACCAGAATGACGGAAGCGGTTATTTGAAATCTTTGGAATAGTGAACTCTCTATATATAGAGTTGCATGGCTGCCTCCTTTCATGACTTTTCCTAAATATGTCATATATACCTGGTCATATATATTTAAAATTTCAAAAATAACTTTCTGGAAAAGAAATATTTAAAAAAACACCTAGAAAGACGGGTAAATGTGGTCAAATGACCCCCCGCCCCATACCCCTCTCCCTCTCCCAGTCACACCTAAGGATCACTGGAAGTTTTTAGTTGAAAAAACTGCTGAGCCCCATTGAGAGGACAACTATCACATTAGCAAGTCATTAGTAGAACACTCCTTCATCAAAGAAAGGGATAAGAGTCAAAAAATGCAAACAATTCACGCCACCTGCTGCGTATTTAGCTTCTAAAACCTTTTGCACAATCGCTCACATTGAAACATTTTTTAAAACTTTTTTCAAAGCGAAACAAACATTTTTGTGCAATTAATTCCTAGGCTACATGTAGACAAATTCAAAGAATGAGATGGCATATGCTATGCACCTAGCTATTCCACAAATTGCATATCAGCAAAGAAAAATGTTTAAATTGATAGCGCAAATAAAATAGTCTTTGATGCTCCAAAAACAGGCGCTCCAAACTTATATGTGTGGGAGTAATAAAAGAGAAGAGTACAAAAAATATATATATATATGTGTTTTGTGTGACTGCCTATATTGTTTATAGCCTATTAACAGAACTCCACAAAGTTGCCTGGACCTACAAATCTTAAATAAAATCTAAATTATTTAATATTCATATTTAATATATGAATGAATATATATTTTGGTTTGGCACTGAATGGATCTGCTCTATGTACTTCACCAGCATGCACTACCTATCAAACAGGGAGCACGACACATCTGCCCTACTAAACACGCGATATACACCAAAACCCCCAACACAGCAAATAATCCAAGTGCTCAACCACCAAAATAGCAGATCATACAAGAGCCAAAGAACTATGTGTACAGCAGAGCACCTACTGTGTCCTGAAAGATCAGGAAGACCATATCGATATCCCTCCAGCACAAAGATGGAACACTGCTGTGATCCTGGATCAGACATTAGCCATTCTAATCTTAAGTGACCAAAAAACTAAGTGTACAGTAGAGCACATGCTGCTTCCTGAAGATCAGGAAGTCCAAATTGATATCCCAGATAACCACTGTACAAGCGACCAAATGACAGGGATTGAAAAAAGACATACTATTTTTAATGGAGTCAGTACCCAACAACCACCTGATTTTACTTATTATAAAATATGTATACACACACACTTTGTTATTCCCCCAATAATAACAACTGTAGGTATTAACAATGCATAAAAGCAAACATTAGCAGCAAACATTAGCAATGGATACACGCATATAAGATGTTCATCATATTTTTGAGCTGGATTGGTAATGAGCCTAGTGTAGTGTTTAAAAAGAATGGATGACCAACACCCAGGACTGAGTGTGCCATTGGAACTTTAGGAGCTGTACCTACTCTGGAGGAGTCGGCAGTGTACCAGTCAGGAGGGCTGCCTCCTGCCTTTTTTCACAGAACATAAAGTTGCCGGTATTGGTCATGTTCAGGGCTCATGCGGAGTTACGTAGCAAAGATGAAATTGAATGCCTGCATTAATGCCTTGGATGGTGGAGAGCTGAATTTTATAAGAATTAAGCAGTTCACTGTGAAGGCATATACCGTGGGAATGTTAACCAGGAGAGAAGAATGGAAAGGCTTAACACAGAAGTGAGAGAAATAAGATCATACAGTTATAGGACTTTAACCCCCCTTTTTTGATGCATATGGTAACACCAGTGTTACAGCGCTGGAGTGGTCCCTGAATGTGTGGTCACATAGTTGTGATTAGATCAGCCATATTGTCAAGAGCTGACATGTAGGCAACCTTTGAAATTCAATATTTTAGAAGCGCACACACCAACGCTACTTTTAACTGTTGCTCCAAATAGCGCACACGCTAACAACACTTATTAGCTTTAGCAGCAGATTTGTTTTAGCTCAAGATAGCACACACACTAGTGCTGCTTATAAGCTTTAGCTGCAGAGTGCACACAAATGCTTTTAGCTTTAGCGCAGTTAGAAAAACGAAATATGCAAGCATGCAATAGCCTAAAGTAAGGCTAACCGTAGTAATATGTAATGAGCAGTGAGCAAAGAACGATTGCAAACAGTGGCAGGTGAGACGTAGTGCGTGGAGGGTTGGACCCGAGAAGAACGACTCAGAACATCAGATGTAATAAATACCCGCAAGGGCTTTATTAAGGAAAGTCCAGTAATCGTTGTCTTAGCACAAGCAAAGGTCATACACAAAAAAATCCAGCCAATAAACAAAAGTACCGAGGGAGAAGGCAGTCTCGTCGTCGGTAAGCCAGGCAGTAGTTCGGAACCAGGAAGGCAATCAGCGTGGCAGAGGTACAAAAGGGAGAAGGCAAAAGAATAGTCGAAAAACAAACAGGGTCAGACCGGAGTCCTCGCCGCGTGGCAAAAGTACAAAATCAGCAAACAGGAATCGTGGTCAGGACAGGCAGTGAAAACAAAAGGCTGGCAGTAAACAGTGGTCAAAAAACAGGCTTGGATCAAAACAGGAAATCAGAATAAGAATGCTTGACAAAATGCTTAAGAGTGCTAGTGAGGCAACAATTTCGCAAGGACATGACATGAACACTGATCTTATATGCAGGTGTAGACAGGTGCAGACACTTAGCTTGAGAGCAGCAGGAAATTCACAACAGCTTGAGAAAATGAGACACGTAACGAGGCAATTAGTAAATCATTAGTAGTTAACCTATCCTGACCTAGCGTTAGTAAATTAGTAATTAACATGTACGAGAAACGTAAGGTAAACATGAACACATGGTTAGATAGTTAGTATTACCCAATCCTGATCTAATGTTAGTATATTAGTAATTAGACAAGGGAGAATGAAACAATTAGGGAAGCGTGAGTGACAGCAAGAGAAGAAACAGCATGAACGCAAGGCTGCGGAAAAACATGGAAATATGTATGCAAACTAATAAACTATGACAGAACGTGAATACAAATAAGGGCGTGACATAACAATAAACATAAAACATGGCGTGGAACGGTTAGAACCGTAACAGCAGGCACCTTAATACTTTTCAAGTGGTAACAGAATGTAGTAAGGAATCTAACACTGCAAATAATTGTGGGAGGAGCAAACAATATAGAGGGGACAGAACGCAATCCAATCAGTGCAACTCACAATATGTAGCAAGGACATTTCCGAATTTCCATAAACACAACACAGGCAATGATTCTATGAATTTTTTTTCCCCCAGGCAAACATATGCAACAATATGCAAACATTTGATTCCATTCCAGGTCTGATTCATATAACGCCACAATTCTTACATTCAATTTGTTTTGAAATTTGCACATAATTGTAAACTTACGAACGGACAATGCAAGGAAAACAAAATAAATAAAAATAAAGCCAGCGATGCAAATTGAAACCAATGGGGAGCACATCCGAACCAGGAAGCACAACTGATACGCTCAACAGACATGTGCAGCTGCGTCCTTGGAGTCACCTGTAGCTACAACATCGAGGCGTAGACTGCGGCCAAAGAGGGTAGGCGAAGCAAGAGGTCCAACTTCGCACTTGGAATGTCCACACTAGACAGACAACAGGCGCTCATTGAATGACTGGCTTAAAAAGAAGTCTCCCTTTTCTTTTTAGATCATATATGCCTAGATTGTCAGGACCCAGTACCACGACTTACAACCCATTATCATTTTGACTATCCAACAAAAATCTACTTTAAATCCGGATAGTGCCAGTCAGATGCGAGCCACTCGAAGCATACGTTATGTAACTTTAGTTGCTAAGCTAACTGAAAACACTACTGCGAATGCCTGATCACTTCCTCTTGTGTCGACAAAAAAATCCAATGGGGAAAAGCGCCGGTTGCGTATCTTGTCATACGTCTAAAATCTTTGCTGCGGCTGTGTTCTCTAAATGCAGACACTTAAAACCCCCCGATGATAGGGTACATCCGGGGTTTCGCTGAGTATATTCGGGAGCACACTTTTTCAAGAACAAACATTTTGGTTGCATAAATATGATGCGCAGCTCAAAGCGTCCCTGACATTTTCCTTAAAAAGTGATATAGCCTACCGTGCAAGGGTGGGACCAAAGAGGGAAGGCTGATACCTTCAGGGCTGGAACGTCCGCAGTTGGAACTTAGACAACAGTTGCTCATTGAATGATTGGAGGTCAATGGAGTTTTCACAAAACAGTTCACTAAATGGGCGATTTCCAGACAAATGAAAATCAAGTCTCCTTTAAGATTATGTATGACTAGGTTGTTAGGACTGCTTACAAACCGTTATGATTTTGGCAATCCAATGAACCAACTTTAAATCCAGCAAGCACCTGACAGATATGCGCCACTGAGCCAAATGTTATGTAACTTTAGTTGGTAAGCTAACTGAAAACACTACTGCGCATGCATGAATACTTCCCCTTGTGCAGACCACAGAACTGTTCTGTCGCACGGACCATAGAGTGTAGTTAAGTATGCAAGTCTATGCTGCGGAAAAAATAAATAGCAAAAAGCACCAGTTCCATATCTGAAATCTTTGGTGGGACGTATTACACTTCCACAGTACGGTTGAAAAATACTAAGTAGGATATTAGCATACTGCACGCAAAGAACAGTAGTCTACACAGTAAACAGTACACAGGAGATGAGACGCAGCCATAGAGACGCAGAACGTATGGCTCTCATTCCAACGAATTCCCGCCAGCACGATCGCCACCTGCTTGCAACCAGTGCGTTCCAGAAGAGGCAACATTTATTAGCTCAATTAAGCGTAGTGAAGCTAATTAGCCACCATGGCCACAATAACTAAAGACTTATAGTTTTTGGCTTCTAGTTCCCATGCATGCATCAGGGGGCACAAACTGGCCCCAAAATGAAAGTATAAAAAAATTTATAAACATGTTTAGCATGTTGCCGACGCTGACATCCACTGCCCAGCGAATTGTCTGCTGCAGAAAATGAAAACACACAACCCCGCAGCTCACTCTGCCAAGCATTGCGAACAATCAACCACGGAAGGATACTGGAGATCTTTCAGTCTCAGAAGGAATCAGCTGCAGATGTTAACACTGAGCAGCAAAATATTTTTTAGAGCAAGAAACAGCGAAACAAGAGCAGCGCAGCCAAAGCAGTATGGGAGAGATCTGAGTCTAGCTTTTAAAAGGGGCGCTCCATTCAATAGTATGTGCCTGCAATACCGGAGCAGGGACCGTCTCAGGGCCGGGACAGTCTCAGGGCCGGCCGGGACCGTCTCAGGACCCTAGTTTTTCGCGACAGCGCCACCTACCCAATTGGATGACCGCAACAGTGCAACATGGCCCGGAGCAGTGCAGTGTCAGGGACAGTCTTAGGGCCGGGACAGTCTCCGGACCGGGACAGTGTCAGGACCCTAGTTTTTCATTTCACCTACTGAATTGCAGTGCAACCATGGCAGGACCGCAGTTCTTGCATGTCAATAATAAAGCTGTACAAAAAATTTTACCTCATAATTTTTGCATTAGATTAGAACTTTTGCAGGTTTGATTCCCAGGTAGGACACTGCTGTTGTACCCTTGAGCAAGGTACTTAACCTGAATTTCATCAGTATATATCCAGCTGTATGAATGGATAAATGTAATAAGAAGTTGTGTAAGTCGCTCTGGATAAGAGCGTCTGCTAAATGCCTGTAATGTAATGTAACATAGAACTCATTTTACCCCAAAATGCATTTATTTTACAAGGCAAATACAGTGGCTCACAGTACGAAAATGATGGGAATCATATGCTATGGCCTTTGCAGCCACTTGATCTCAACCCAATTTAACATTATTTTGGAAGAATGGTGTTGCTTCCCTCCAGTAGAGTTCCAGAGACTTGTAGAATATGCCAAGGCGCAGATTTCTCACAGCCACCAATGGCGGTGTCCAGAATAAAACGGAAACATCTATTCTTTTAAGCTAGTACAGCTCCCGTATGTGTTCATCTTTTTAAATAAGATGGAAGTGATTTCCAAGTTGAAAATATAATGAGAAGTAATATTTCACACAAGAAATTTGTCAATTGTTGAAAAAATTTAAAAAGCTCCCAGCATTGAGCATGCCAATTGCATGCTTTCTCAAGAATTGCAACACCTGTGGCATTGTGTCATGTGACAAAAACACATATTTGAGTGGGCTTTTATTGTCCCCAGCAAAAGTTGTGTCAGTGTAATTAATGGTCACACCCTGACTGGTGGTGGTTTATCTCATTGAAGGAAAATGCTTAGTAGCGTGAATGTAAACAAATTTGTGCACAAACTTTTAAAGAAATAACTTTTATTTGCACAGGGTACATGGCCACTTTGAGAGGCTCCAGCGCTGTATATTCCACCTGTTGGGCCTGGTTTCCTGTTCTGAGAGAGATGCAATAATACAATAGAAAACAAAATAGAAATAACATGTTATTGACATTTGACTTTTCCTGAGCCTTCAATATTCAAACCACAGATTGTGAAGTCGGTAACAGCACTACCTACCAATTGAATAGTCTCCCTTCTGTCCTCAATTGCCGGTATATCCCTCGGTTATATTCCTCCACTTCACTGAAATAGTAAAGACGGACAACATAATCACTGCTAGGTTAACATAAATATTGGTAACACTTAAAATAAAATAAAAAAGGGTACATTCATTAACATTGCTTTTTACAGTTATAAGCATTAAATAACAGTTAACTCATATTTAGTTAACATTTGCTAATGGTCTACTTATTAAGGTATTAAGTAATATTAGTAAATAGTTGATAGATTTTATGGCATTGTGTAAATAAAATTACATTCTCTACTCTTACCTGTGATGATAAACCGGACCAGAGAGGAATACCTGCGCAGCTTCCTGCAAGGACAGCTTCTGAAGTACAGCCAGGGCATATATGATGGACTACAAAAAGAAAATGGTTAATTTTTAAACAATATAATTCAAATATAACATTATATATCATAGTCATTTATCATAGTCAACTAGTTGGGCTTGCCAAAACCGCGCTACGGTTTCATTAAACAAATAAACAAATGAGGCTAACGTCAACGTTAGTTCGTTTTGCAGCAAGCTATCGGTAAACTAACGTTATAACAATGATTGTTTGTAGTGCCTTTTAAATATGCTTCGATTATCTTGGAATCGAACATTAGCGTTAGCCAACACTATCATAAGCTAACGTTAAATTCGATTTAGCTAAACGCTAAAGTTCACGTTACATACATAACGTAAGTAAGCTACTCACACTTCGACTAGATAGCTAACATTAACTTTGCTGTCGTATTCAAGACACCAGAATTGTTTTTAACATTAAACAAATAAAACTTGATTCACATTCAGTTTTGTACTCACGTTCAGTTGTCGTCCATCTTTTTGTTTCTCTTGTGCATGCGCAGGACTGTAGGGTCCTCAGACGGTCCCGGCCGGCCCTGAGACTGTCCCGGCCCTGAGACGGTCCCTGCTCCGGTATTGCAGGCACACCCTTCTCGCTCCATTAGTGATGTGTGCAAGTGATTGGTTGAGTATCAGAACATGCGTTTGCTGAGGCCAACCATTAGTCGGCCACAGCAAGTTATTTCATGGCCGCCGCCGTCAGTATTGCCAGTATTGCCATGGCAATACTACTTTTCAAACAACTATTGCCTGGCAATACTACTTTTTCGCAGACAATATGGCGTTTATTTAATTTAGAAAACTTAGGTAACCTGTAATGCAACCCGAATTTTATGTAGTGAAGAATCTGATTGTATCTGCTGCGATATATGAAAACATTCGACTTTATCAATGAGCTAGAGTAGATACGACACGTTGCGCCATTTGAGTGCCTGTGCACGACTACCACGGCGGTGCGCGTGCACTGTCTTCTAGTAGACAGATGGAACGTTTCTCTCCGCTACCGCCAAACCGCCGCGACCAGAGACTGCGGGAAACGGCTCAGAGGAAGAGACGTGTCGACCGATCAGATCAAGTCATCTAGCTAGACTTCAAAACACAGGTGAGATGTGTACATAAAAACAAGCATATTTGGCATCATTATCAGTATTGTACAACAGTTGGTCGTATTTCTGAATGAAGCATTGTTGCATGTGTTCCTCAATTTTTTACGTTAAGTGGTCAACTTCAGCCGCTAACATTAGCTAGGTAGCTAGATCGAGGCACTGGGACAGTTGGGCAGCAAACTTAGTTAGCAAGCTTAAACACTAATTGTGATCAATTGAAATTTCAGAGTCGAAATGTAATGTTAGATGCATCTTGAGCCGAAATGCATTAACGTTAGCTTGTTCTTATTAGCTCCGTAGCTACTAGCTAGCTTACTAACCAGCTAAATTTAAATGATTTAAGTGAATGGATAACTAGCTAGCTAGTATTAGCTAATGACACAGTCCACACCATCATCGTGTATTTCGGTGGACAATGCATGAATTCAAGCAGCTTTAAGTTTAGTTAAATTATTTATGTCTTTTTTAAATTCAGATTAAGTTGGCAATGGCTAGTATTTTTCCCCATGCAGACAGGAAGAGAACAGGTTTCACGTGCAGTGCATGTGGCAGCATGAAGCATGCAGGTGCACCTTCAAAGACATTATGGTCTTTCTTTAAAAGGTTCGTGAAGGGTTAATGAAGTAGGGAACATTTTTGTCCAAAATGATTGAATTTGCAGCGGCTTTTCTCTCAAAAGTTGCGATGCAATTTGCAACCTTTTTGGGTTATTTTGCAATAAAATTGTGGGAATGTTTGCAAATTGCTATTGTCAGCTGGAAAAAATTGCGATTGTTTAAAGAACTCACCCCCAACCAAAGATAATTTTATGAGGGGAAATTGCAGCAATTGACTAAATTTACAAGCGTTTTTTTTTCTGATTTGACCATTTTATGCGGAAATATTGCGGGGATTGGACAAAATTGCAAGCTATCGCAAATAATTGGATTGGTTGAATTTGCATTAATTCTTGCAATCGCAAGATCGCTTATTCCTGGAGGGACTGATTGTAGTTGTATTGTATTAACACGCACAAGTAGTAAATCACTTGTATGTAGTAGAGGCCTACTCGTGTATAACTATCCACCTAATTGCAAAGAACTTTGTAAAGAACTTGTCAAGAATGTATATGTATATTTGTGAATTTCAACAGTATTAATAAATACATTTGTACATAAATGGAGTTTGCATGTGTTCAGACAAGTACTTGACTCAGCTGTGTAGCTGTCAGCTGCTGCTGAGACTTAATTCATGATGTAAACAGTATGGTGAATACAGGTAAAGTGGGACAGCAGGGACACTTCAATTTCATAATCTTTATCTTTGTGTATATACTTCCATTACTAAAAATAAACTAAGTTTATTATAAGTTTCCGTAGCTCTGACATTTAAACCATTTGGATCATAATTTAAAACTATGCAAAATGTAAATGATCAGAAAGTGTCCCACTTTACCTGTATTTGCCTGTATTTATCCTATTTAGATATTAGTATGATTGTGATAATTGCCTTAATGGGGGTTCATGCTTCTTGACCACTCTATAGGGTTTTGGGTTCACCAACCATCGGAAAAAATATCTGGGAAACTGTTACATTGCAGTGATATGATCCATAATTACATTGTTAAAATATTTCACATTTAAACTTATAATAACCACACAGAATAAAATAACAAAAATAGATAGCTTTATGAGTCCTTTATTTAATGCATACACCATATTGTGCATGGCGAGAAAGTTTGGCAATACTACTTTTACACTGGTGATGGCACCTCTGAGTTATTTCACAGAACTTGCTCTGTGCACTTGTTCGCGACGCTCATTTGTCATGTGAACAGAAAACAACACAATAATATATATATAGGCTAATATATATAGTATTCGCACTCAAAAAGAAGACCGTGCCAAGTGGCCAAATGCGAAATCAAAACACATAGTTGTTCCAAGTGCCAGCGCATGAACATGTGGAAAATGTCTTCAGGAAAACCCGGTTGTTTGTACTGACTGTCACTGACACTTTCAAATAAATTGTTTTTTTTTCTGGAAAGCTCTGTTTTAAAAATGTTAATTTTGGGGATACATGCAGGCAGGTCGCAGAGCTGCAAGAATCATTAGGTTTTTTTTCAGAGCCTATAAGCTACTTCTTCTTCTTATCGTGTCCACAAAAACAGCAGTTACAGAACACATGGCTAGATGTGGTTCAGCCAAAGCTGAGCACATTGCTGTCCCTTATCATTAAACTCTGCCAAGTCCGATGCTGTGCAGGGCTGTTCCAGCAGGGGGCATATCAGGAGGTGCTGCATGTTATAAGCTACTGTCCTATTCACACGTCTAATTGCTAATATGCAGAACAAAAGGAACCTGCATGGTGCAGGGTCAATGGAGATCTCCAAATTAACTTTAGTTATGATATTTTAACTTGCTTTCTTGCACTTTTTGGAGTAATTAAAACTTTTTAAAAATATTAGTTTCTATGGGGTTTTTACATGTTTAAAGTATTTGCCTATTTGATCGTATTAGACAAATTAGGAACTATGCGCTGACAGGAGAGACAGGATTCACAGGCAATTTATCTCAAATAAAAATTTGAAATTAAAAACAATTTTACTGTATACTTATTGCAGACATATATCCTTAAATTAACATGGATGATATGATAGACTGTGCTCAAAATCTACTATTGTTATTTTCTAAGGTTCAAAGTCCACAAAGTTCTATAAATAACCGTTTATAAACATAAATTTGACACAAATACACACAAAAATGTTATGGGTCAGAATAATAACGTATCCCTATTTACAGCTGGTCCGTATAATGTATTTTACTCCCATTTTCTTGTTGAAATTAAAGCTATCGTTCTATGTAGTTTGTGAGTCCCTTCTTCGAACGTAAATGCATTATTCTCATCCAATTGCAAGAGCAGAACTTTATGCACATCATTCGTCACTTACAGGAATCTAAATTAACCAATGAAATTAAATAAAAATATTCAATGTTTTGAAAACAGGGCGACCCGAGCTGATAGAGGGATTCTCTCGACCCCGCTGTTGTCTGGAGGGGGTGAATTGGGCCCAAAATCTTATCCTGTAGTGTGCACCAGGCAATGCAAACCTGGTGTGTAACCAGTAGGCTTGGCCTCAGATACCATATATGAAGCATATTTACTGAAAATGGAGGAATTTATATTTGCAATAGTCATTTTCGGACTCTAACATAATACATGGTGGTTAATACTGTTCTTGACACATTATTTGATCATTATAATTGGTGGTTAACACTGTTCTTGACACATTATCAGATCATTTACACCTATCTCCAAGCTAAAACCACAATAATCTATAATGGCAAGACAGGACTTGGAGATATATGGCACATTCATTTTCCTTCAAATAGAGAGCACAGTTAATATTCTCTATAAATCCTTCTCCTGTATTGATTTATTCTTGATGAATAATCCAGTCTTATCTTGAATATTACAGTGCACCGTCCATCCTATCATATAAGACTGTGTCCTAGATAATTTACATTAACAACTCATATCCCTCCACTTCCAAGACCCATCTGATGTTTCAACACCTTACGCCTAAATGATTGAAAGAAAAAAATCTAATTACATTTTGTTTTCAGAAGTATATTAATTTCTTCATCTACACACAAAAATGGAACCAACTTTAAATCTTCAGGAAATAAACAAATATTATTTTCTTATAAAAACATAACATAACAATACTATTAAAAATAAAATAGCTTTCAACAAGAATTAAGACAACAAAATAGTTATCATCAAAAAAGTGAAAAAATAATTAAGAAAACCGATAATAACAATACTAACTGATATAATGGGAAGACAAATAAAAACCAAGAAGAATAATTAATTGTAAGACCTTTTCTTAATTATTTAACTTGGCATTCTTTTGATATCAATTATTTGGTACACAGACAGATTTCTAGCTTTTTTCATACAGAAAGTATTCTGTATGTATGTGTATTTTTAGTATTTTTTAGCTGCACGATATTGTAAAAAATACAGAAATATGATAATTTCACTAGATACATGCTGCTTTTAACTTGATTAGCTCCATTTGGAAAGATTAATCACTCTAGCAATTATTAGGGTGATTTTGGAGGAAGAAATGAAGCAGTTGTTTAATACTCTGGTTGACTCACCACAACACCATCACTCATCTATCAATCCATGATCCAACATGATATTAATAATGAATGTTGCTTACCCTAAAATAATGGGACTCATCTGTGAATGGGTGGAAGAAAGGTGGTGTCTAGAAGGGATCCAGGAGATGACAGGAGGCTGTATATCACTGTTCTCCAGAAACAGAAAATAGATAAGTTAACATTTTATTCCACAATTACAAACCTCTTTTAAATAACCAAAATTAGAAATTTAATATGAGCAACTATACACCAGTCCCCTGAGTGGTTTACAAATAAATAAAACAAAATAACTTTTTATTCACAATCTGCTTTACATTTTTTTAAAATAACCTTTTCCTAGCAACAGTGGCAAAGTGACACTGAGTGCTGACAATCCTGAACAAACAAATAAAGATGAAATTAAACTATTCAACCATTTAAAACTAGTTTCTTTCTAAACAGAGTACCTAACAGATAATAATCACGTTTCAAATGTTGTCTTTCTCAATAAAGTTACAAAGAACAACTATACATTCTACAAATTACAACTGATGTTGCATTTCTTTTTACAACAAATTCTTCCTTTTCGGTGCTTGTGTCCTGTTCCTCACTCATTTTCAGGTTGTAGGCTATATAATTTCACAGACGACTTGAGGCGACACTTAACTTTAGTTATTCGATGAACAGATCAAGAACAATTGGTTCGCTGTGCACACAAAGAATTTATCCGTTCTTCCTGTTGTTACCTTCTCTTGCTTCAAGGAGGAATTCCCCAAATGCCAGGATGAAATATGAAAGCCACACCAATTTAAGAAAGGGGAGGGAGTAATTATATTCCCTCGCTCCCTCATTTATATTCCCTTTCACCAAGGGTAAAAATGCAAACTTCCAGCAAGAAAAAATCCCACTATGCAATGCTCCACATGGAAAAGAGTGGGCGTTCACCACAGAACTATGTGGCGGTCACATTTCAACTCTATGGTGTTACACTTCCGAAATGTTGCGAGGGCGGTTTGGTTCCGTTTTTGTTTGTTTCTCGTCAATCCTCCCTTGCAGAGCACCTTTTAAGTTTGCTTGCTGCACGTAGCAAAGATAGCTCCCTCGATGGAAAACAGCAAGGGAAGGGAGCGTGTTAAATTGGATTTGAATCAAGGGGCCAAGACTGGGCTTTCATTTGAAGCTCACTTCCTGGTTGGGCTGGGAGCCGCCATTGTGCCGTTGCTCACTAGCGCCACTGCGGTATGGCTCCAGTATAGGTCTTTCACCATGTAAGTCAATGGCAGCAATGTGGTCAAAATACTCAGTCAATAAATTTTTCCCACAAATTTTTTTAATTGCAATAGGTGCCTTTCCTTCATCTAATGCCTGTGCATGTGCTGATTTTAAAAAATATATTGTGTCGTTTGGAGAGGGTATTAACATTTGTTCAGGACCAATCAGAGGGACAGGTTGAGTCCTGGGGTCACTGCTATATGGTTCTCACAGCCCTCACTTGGAGGGGCAGGACCAGAAGGGGGAGACAACAGTCATTAGTCTAAAACGTGCCCTGGCATCTTTGGACCTTTATACAGTCTATGCTTGGGACAGAGAGACATGCTGTATTTTTGAGTGGAAGTCGATGGAGAACATCCCTTAGTAGCCTACCGTGAACAAGCTGTTGTTTTGTGGATGCAGTTCGTAAAAAAAATACGATGTTTGTCATCACGTATTAATTTTGAAGCGAGCTATGATGTGTCTACTACGAGGGAAAAAAACTGTTTCGTGAGATGAGAGACAACAGAAGATGTTGCAGCTACATTACAGGCCCAGCATCATGGAGCAAGCAGCCAAACTGTGGGTTAAGTATCTGAAATCCATTGCTCCATACCTGTATAACCTTATCAATTTAGATATTTTTTAGCTATTCCACCCCCTCCCGTACGCAATCGCCGTACTCCCACTTAGCAATGCTGGGTTAGCTAGCTTGCAAGCTAATGATAGCTCACGGCAAGTCACTTTAACGTTTAGCTAGCAAGCTAACGATAGCTTATGGCAACCCCTTTTAATTTAACAGTTATTCGACTTCCTTAAAGTCATCCTTGCTGGCTGGCCATATAAGTTGGCTAGCTAGGCTACCGTGATTGCCTAGCTAACGTTACTAACATGAGCCAGCTGCTCCAACTAGAAGTTACCCTAACCGGACAATTCTACGCCTGGATAATTTTTTTCGGTTCCAAAATTTTAGAAAATATGCGGGGAATAGATCCAAAGTGTTAGCGGTATGTTTGTACTGACTCAATTCGGGGATGTTTAAAATAAAACCAAAAATGTATTGGAAAAGAATACGGAGTCTGAGTTTGTAAATGTTTGTGATTAGGTTACAGGATGCAGATGAAAGTTAATGCCAGCTACGATGTAATGTTGGCTACTTTGCTTTAGCTAGCGTGTGAACCCACTAACCTACAATGCCGACTTTATCTGGAACAGTTTTCATAACAGGGTTTAAAATTTGAGTCACATTCGAGTTAATTAATTAATCTGCCAAATAACTGTAATGTAATTAGCGTTTAGCCAAAAAGACGGCGGTGGTTTGTTCATTTAAGACTATGGGGACAGTTTGCTACCTTTCTAGCGGCACTTATAATAAAACTGGTCTTGTCAAAATAACATATGTGATTGATTGACTGTCAATATAGTTTATGGCAATAGTGTTACCCTATGTTCGTCCGTATGTGGTGATGCAGTGCGAAGCTTGGCTACCGAGCTCAGCTGGTAGGCTATATGCTATCTATCCAATCAATTTAGCTGAATATAAATTGAAGATAACTGAATAAACGTTAATTATGTGACAAATATCACACATTCAATGCGAATAAATGACACAGTAAAATCGAGGATGAAAATTAAATGTTATATTATAAAACATTAGCAACTTAAGGAAGTTTACCATGATTTTGTTTTGCACAATGATGGGTTTGATCAGGTCATGGGCTTCTCCACCCTGAACTGTCAATGATCTGTGCCTGGACCATGAAGACCATATCCGGTTGACTTTGCTCCAAACAACGTCACTTCGGCTCCACGGAGCAGACTCAGTTTGTACAAACGGGCAGCGAAAAAGACATCCGGAGCTTCAAAACTGTTTTTACGAGGCCGTGGGAAGGCAATGGGTGACGTCACAGTGGCTCTGTCCATATTTTTAAACAGTCTATGATTTGAATGCAGGAAAGCACAGAACGAACAAGAAAGTTGTTTACTGTTGTCTTATATCACGCCCCCTTGCTGCAACGCTGTCTTTCACAAATGTCATGGCAAAATAAAAACTGTTGGCGTTGTTCAAAGCGTCCACATTCGCGTATTTCCATGAGGTATGTTTCGGCCCTAAGCGCCTGTGTATCCAATAAACCTTAAATCAGACTAAATTATGTTATATCAGATGGATTTTCTTCTAGTCATGGAAAATGCAAACCATGCTAGTTAAAAAATTTTATCAAGCAGAAAAAAGTTTTAGCATGACGTGATTGATTTAATTTAATGCAAAAAGAAAACATTGCATCCTTCACAATGTCACTATTGCTCATGCGCACATTGTGATGTCGATGTTGAAATGATATATCGTGCAGCCCTAACGCCCGGTACCCACCAGACGCGCAAGCGCACAGATGCTTATTGCGCGTGCAGATTTGAGCAGAACTGAACCCACAAGACGCGCAAGAGCACAGACGCTTTTTGCTTTTTCGGAGCGCATTCCGTGAACGACAGAGACGCGCTGTACAAACAAACAATCTACATTCCGGATTTGTGAGCTTCGCTAAATAATGGTTAAGTAAATACTGCTATTACATATGTCTTACTGCTTAAAAGCTAAATTTAGCAATGTAAAGCTCAATGTAGCAAACAAGACAATGCCTCCTTTATAAAGTTCACTTTTATTTATTTTGGACAGTAATCAACATGTTCTAAACATTTAATTATATCAGAATTAGCAGCTATTCTGTAGTACCTTAAATCGATACAGTGATATCAGTACAATAAAAACAGAATAGAATAATGTTTATTTCCCTTTCGGGAAGTAAGCATAGTCTTAATTAATTGAACAAATATGTATCCTATAATAAAGAAAAAGTATTATAAAAACGGGAATAACTGGTTATATGTAAAAATGTATGACTTGATATAACATCATTCCTCCCACAATGGTCATTGTCTCTGTTCCCTTTTTCATTAGAGCCTATATTAAAATATAATATGTATTAAAATAATGAATAACAATAGTAAAACTATTAGTAGGTTGAAAAACAAAAAAAGTAGTAGGTAGGAAAAAATCCGCTCCACGTCCGCGAGCCGTCCGCCCGCCAGCCGTGCGCGAGCGGCCGGTGAGAACCACGGCAATTCGTTAACATGGTTCTCATGGGAGCGGAAGTGAAGCGCACCAGTGCGCGTGTGCGTGCGCTTGCGCTTGCGCGTCTGGTGGGTAACGGGTGCAACAGTAACTTGACTTTTTGTGTTGAAAACATTTTAAGATTTAAACGATGTGAATTTGTTTAAAATAAAGTAATACAATATCTGTTACCTTGGGAATGCAATGAAGATGTCTGAATTTTATCAAGTTAAATTCAGAATTGGTTCAAACCCTCCAATCATTTTCAGAAAATAAGTGATATTTATATAATGTAAAATCTACTCTTAAATGATATAACTAGCTATAGCAGCCTTTGATAATACAATTTGTAAACAAATATAAAACGGGCTACTGATTTCAAAATAACCCCTAACAAAACTATGTGGTCTGTAGCATGTAAAATATATTCTCAGTATCACTGAACACTAACATACAATTCTTTGAGGAAGTTCTTTGAGGAACACATTATCAAAGACCAGGTTGGAACATATATCAGAGAATGTTGCCTGATGCGTACACACCATTTCTTTCAAGGTAGGCTAGTATTTAGCTGATTTGATGAAGATGTTTTGTGCGTGTGGTGTGTGTAGTGTTAACTGTTAAAACACTGCCTTGAGGCAGAAGGTATCAACTGGGTCAAAACTTCAACAGCGTGCCCTAAATAGTTGTGAAATTAGATATGTTTACAATGTAAGTCTATACCAGTTGTATTTTGAATTTGTCATTTCCAGTCTCTATGTCAGGTCTTCTGATATGAATCCCATTGAGCTGGTTTGGCATGCGATGAAGGAGTATGCGCCGTGAAGCCAAACCCATGAATAAAGTGGAACTCATAGATGCCATCAAGACATTCCGGATTTGTAAGCTGACCCTAGAGGCCTGCAACAGATATATTGACCATCTGGACAAAGTGTTGCGCCAAGTTGTGGAATTGCATAGTGGACCAACTGGAATGTAGGCCTGGTCAACTTATTGTTATTCGATGTGATTTCATCTGAAATAATTGTCCCCCTCAATCAATTCTACTGTATGTCAATCTGGTGCTCTCATGTGTTTTTTTCATTTAAGAAACTCCCCTCCCCAGTCAAGGAGCAGAGCATGTGTAATTTAATTTGATCGATGAGCGCATTGAAATCACATTATTGCCACAGCCCGTTCTGGTGGTGGTTTGTGGTCATTAAATCCTTTTTCCTGAAATGTCTTAGTTTGAGTGAATTTTGCGTTGATTTATCCAAGGTACCATAGGCTACAATGTGAATATGAGCTTAGTTTTCACTTTTTCTGATTAGGTTTTAGCCTATAGGAATACAATAAGTATCATAATGGAACTGTAGTTGCGATGAGCATTATTATTGTGAAGTGAAACCAATTTAATTCAGTACCATGGTGGATACCGGTACTGAAAGTATTTTTAAAGGTTTGCCATGTTTTGTAGTTGATGATAGGCTGACCATGTTTGATGCCTTTTTCCCCCACAGAATAGTATATTCACAGCCGCACTTGGAGACCTATCTATCTGAGTTTTAAAAGAAACTATGAGCCTCCTCTCCCACCTCACAGGTTTTCAAGCAGAATATCAGGCCAGATCGATCATTTACATCTAATTTAACACTAGAAATGTATCAAGGCACATTGCAAAAAGCACAAAAATGTTTGGCTTTAAAAAAAAAGATTGGCTTTATATACTATTCAACATTTTCTTACATTAATTCGAATTGAAAATTTTAAATGTTTTTTATTTCAAGAGTGAAAAAATAGTGAGTAGGCCTACAAATCCATGCCCATGGAGATTTTAAACAGTTTCAACCTTTCAAAACTGGGTTTCAACATTTTGTTGGGATGTTGTTTTATATATATATATATATTACAGTCTGTTGCGCTCTCTCTCTCTCTCTGTAATATCATGGGGATATCAACAACATGAGATAGTTTATTTCTTGTGAAATTATTGTGTAATTGCACATGTATTGACCACTATTATACAGTTGGGCCAAGCATGCCCGACTACAGCACAGCAGTATTAGACAAATCAAGAATAGCTTCATAACTACGCTGACATAACGTTACCTTGGTAACCTCACGGCAACACAAGCTACAACAAAAATGCTTTTGCAAACGGTTCACATTACTGATGTCTGTGACATGTGATTGGGCCCAGGGGGGTGGCGACGGATCCGGATAAGAACGCAGTGGTTCGGGAGTGGCTAAAGCCAGAGATGGTGCGTCAGGTGTGGGCCTTCTTGGGGTTTGCCGGCTATTATCAGTGCCCAGATTGCAGCTCCCATACAACAGCTACTGGTGGGGACTGTGGCTCGAGGTAAGAAGACGTAGTCTGTTACCTGGACACCACCAGAGTGTCAGCAGGCGTTCGAGACTTTGAAGGAAGCCTTACTAACCCCAGTCCAGAACGTTTGCAGACTTTTCACTCCCTTTCTGGCTTTACACCGATGTCGGATTGGGGGCGGCACTGGCCCAGGTGCAGGATGGATGGGAGAAGGTGATCGCCTATGCCAGTCGGCATCTGCATCCCCCTGAAAGGAATGACCAGAACTACAGCTCTTTCAAGCTGGAGTAGCTGGCCCTTAAGTGGGCGGTGACTGAGAAGTTCTGCTGGCCCGATCGGTTACCAGAGCTGCTGCTGGCTTAAAACAACTCCACAGGAGTACGGGGCTCACGCCACGTTTTGTCTTGACAGGGAGGCACGCCCGGCTGCCGGTGGATTTGGGGGCCAAGGTACCGTTGAGGGACGAGTGTTAGGACCTGGAGAGGTGGGTGATGCACCACCATCAGCTGTTGACCCGGGCTTACCTGCAGGTGGCGACGGAGGTCACCAAGAAGCAACTCCAGGATAAATGGCAGTATGACCGGCGGGGGGCCAGGAACCTCCCTCTGGTGCCAGAAGAATGGGTCCTCCTCAGGAATTTCTGGCGTCGCGAGTCAGGTAAGTTGGCCCCTTGGTGGCAACCCCGGCCGTACATCATCGTTCGGCAGTTGTGTCCGGGGTTCTTTGCTTGCTGCCCCCGAAGAGCAATCCGCGGAGCAGGTAGTAGTAGATGGGTCCCCTGTTGAACTGGTAGGGCAGTCGCTCCAGTTGTGAGATGAGAGGACGGCCCCCACCCGGTACATTGCTGAGTGTTAGTCAGGATGACTAACGACATAGCGCAGGGGGGTGTCACACATTTTGCGGTCTCCTCAGTGAAAGGAAATGTGCAGCGGTCCCTGAATGGAATAATTGCGGCAGAGAATTGAATGATTGAGTGATGGTTAGGTACTGATTGCGTATTTGAAAAGCTAATGCGGGGCAGCATGGGGAATGCATTGGATTCCCCACGGGGGGGCTATATAATCTATTCGCAACTGGGGCAGTGGTGAACAGACTCAGTACGGGAGATGAGGTAGGAGGTTGATCCCTGCTATGGACGGTTGTTTATTTTTAGTTTTCCTTTTTCGTTTAGTTATTTTTTGTTAGAATGGATGGTAAATGGACTGCACTTATATAGCGCCTTTTTCGGTTATCAAGGTCAAGCTTTCTACCTTACCAAAGCGCTTTACAATGGCCTCTCACTGACCCATTCACCCACTCACACACCAATGGCGGCAGCTGCCATGCAAGGCGCTAGCCTGCTTATTGGGAGCAATTTGGGGTTCTGTGTCTTGCCTAAGGACACTTTGACATGTGGACAGGAGGAGCCGGGGATCGAACCGCCAACCCTGCGATCAGTGGTCGACTCGCTCTACCTCTTGAGCCACAGCCACCCCAACATGTGAATGTGGTGTGTTTTGTGTGATGGCGAAACTAACCACCTGCCAGGCGGAGAATCAGCTGCAGGAGTTCGGAGACTGAGAAAAAGAATGAAGAAGGAGACAACATTTTTTCCGGGTTCAGCGAATGGAGTATCGGCGGTGAACTGCAGATCGGGTCGGTGTGGCAAGAAAGCCAGAGATTGTTTTGAGCTTCAGAGTGTAAGGGATGTGATTTCGCTGTCTCTGCCTCTGTGTGCTTGGGTCGAAGCCTGGCATGTGTGATTACTGAGTGGGGGGTTCGGTATTCCTCTCTTCTCTACCCAGAGTCAGTGGCCCATTGCATGACCGGGCGGGTGTGACAAGAGTGGCGGCAAGCAGAAGAGGGACTGGGAGCCAGGGTCCACTCGAGATGGGGGGACAGTGGGCGACCACCTCTGTGGGCAGCAGAGCTGTGTGTGCTAATCTGTGTGTGGGTGATCATGAGTAGTCCTTCTGGGGTACACAGAGTGAAGAGTCGCATGTGACTACAAAGTGTGTGGTGTGGTGTCGGGTCACGCTTACCTTTGGGGTGGAGGTCTGCGTTGTCTGGCGTGGTGGGAGGGGGAACAAAGATAAAGGATCCGGCATTAGCTCTTGTCTCAGTCTTGTCAAAATAACAAATCTGTTTTTATCAAATACAGTGGTGCTGTCAGGCCAAAATGTGTCCGTGAGCCAAAATTGATCCGGGCCAGAGATCGGAATGCTTGGAATGTCGTTGCTATGCCAACAGACACGCGAGCATTGTGACGCGTAGCATTGTGACGTGTTCGCAACTTGCTTTGACCTCAGAATCGCCGGGTGACAAACTCGCGCTTGCTTTTATCCTACAAAACATGACAAGGCATTTTCATTGGGTGAACGCGATCGCATAGCAAATACAGTAAAAAAATAATAATCGGTCATCAGAAAAGCTACCAATAATAGGCCCAAAAAATAACAATTAGGCCGACTGATCGACGTGACAGTAGATTAGTTTTATTGGGCTATTCAACAACGCGATAGGCCTACTTACTCTTTCCACCTCGCTGGTTTAACTTGCAGGACGAACAGGCTATAAATGCGTTTAGTTTTTTTCCTTCGTTTTTTTTTTTTTAAAAATCCGGCGTTGTTAACATTAGTAACGGATGCTCGTTTTTTTATAAAGCAACATTTGACCAGGAAAACATGACATTTCAGTGCAAATTATGTCAATATGTAATTTAAATGTGTACATTAATAAGATTATACGTTTAACCGACTAGTGAGGGTAGCAACGTTTACTCCATCCCACAATTGGATGATTAGATTTATTTCATACACACAATCATTTTAAACCTTGCAGTGTTATTTGTTGTTGTATACATACAGTAGCAAGCTAGTCCATTCCACAATTGGATGATTAGATTTCTTTCATACACACAATCATTTTAAACCTTGCAGTGCTATTTGTTGTTGTATACAATGTATAATACAATGTCTAATACTCATTGCTTTGTAACCTACTTATTAACAATATAAAGCTTAGTAGCCTATACAAAGGGAAACTATAAAGGTTATCTGAGTGATAGTGATGGTTATTTGAGTGATGTAGTGATTTATCTCCGTCCAACGATCTCCGGCGATTCTGAGCTAAAAGCAAGTGCAAACTTGTCACCCGGCGATTCTGAGGTCAAAGCAAGTGCGAACACGCGTCACAATGCTCGCGTGTCTGTTGGCATAGCAACGACATTCCAAGCATTCCGATCTCTGGCCCGGATCAATTTTGGCTCACGGACACATTTTGGCCTGACAGTGCCATCACGATTGCCCTTCAGGAAAAATAATTACTTGATAGCCTAATTAGGTTGTGAATAAACTGCATCATCTGCTGAATGATGGCCATGGAGGCTACATGGCAGTGATGGCACCATTGTATCGCTCTTCCGATCTGTGTGGGCTGGCCACAGGTGCCAGGAGCTAAGGTTACAAGTGGTATCTGGGCGTGGACAAATTCTGAATTACGTGTATTATTTTAAAATTTCAGTTGAACTCTTCATTTTATTTGAACTATTAGGTCTCCCCAGTAGACTTAATATAGCATAGGCTATAGTAAAATTACGTGTATTTGTAATATTCAAATGAGGCCTACTTACACAAAAGTGTGTTTGTTCTCAGGCGGTGCCCTAATGGGAATTTGCGACTCATCCCTTGCACCAATGACTTTTGTGAGACCATGTAAAACTCTCCTTTCCTGTGTTGGGCTCTGACGGACGCATCTGGGCTTTTCTTTGATTATTCCATTGCATTGTCCGACAACCTCGAGAAAGCTGCCGGTTGCCAGGACAGCTTGCCAGGCCATTCTCCTGTTGTCGACCTATCTCTGTCAAGAAGGTCGCATAAGGGTAATATTTCATGCCGTGGCAATTCGATAACTTGCGTCTATTGCGGGAGAGAAATTTATTTTGGGGGGGGAAATATAAATCCCTATTTCACAATAATCTTGATATCTTGTGTGCATGCTTGTGTGCACCCCTGTGTGTAACAGACAGGAGGGTGTACGCGCATTGTGCACATGCCTATGTAGCCGCACTTATATCGCGCTGGTAAAATAACATAGAAATAACTGCAACATGATTTTAGACCAGGCTTGTGGTGATTTTAGCGCAAGCGTTTTCTGGTGGCTCAAGATAGCTATATGCCAAAAATGATCCTGGCCACTCCTCATCTTAAGACCAACCCTCACTTACTATGGGCGCAAGTTCACTTTGTAGTTAAACAACGTGGGCGCTATAATGAAATGGAATCCTAAAAGCGACAAAAGTCACTAATAGGTTATCTGGATAGTAAAAAATGTAAAAACGTTTAATCATTTCCTAGCCTCCAATCAGTCTCGATAAAATAAATTTAAAAATAATAATTTCCCCATGCAACATATCCCATTATCCTCACCATATTTCCTTTTCCTCACCACATTTCCTTTTCCTCAACACATTTCCATTTCCCCGCCATATTTCCTTTTCCTCGTCGCATATATGATAATGAGAAGGGCGTGTCTACAATGCCTGGGCAGTGTGAGCCGAAGTGTGGCGTCACCTTCGCTGAGTTCAGTTCCGGAAGTAAATTTCCCTTAGATTAAAACCTAAGATTAAAAGGACAACTACAGGGCTGTGTTCGGATCCAAATTTAATGCTTTCTTCCCGTTGCTCCCCTTCCCTTGATTCAAGGGAATTCACATTGAAGCAAGGGAAGGGAAAGACCGGAAGAAAGCATTAATTTCGGACCCGAACCCAGTCCAGCACTTCAATATGTTGTACATCTATGGCCTTTCTTTCTCTCCAGAACAGCTGCATTTGCAATTAACAACTTTTTTTTTTTACTATCCAGATAACTTATTAGTGATATTTGTACTTACTGAAATTGTCGGATGAGTGCACAGTTCTGTGGATGAGTGTGCTCCTGAATTCCCTCAACAAAACTCCGGAAATAAGGGTTTCATCTTGGTATTTTAAGTGCCCCCATTTGTGAGAAAAAGTCGCCCACTCAAAAGCTTTTTGACAAAGTGGACTCAAATATGCGCCCTCAAAAGGGAGTAGGAATCATATTCGGTCACGGCCTCATTCTCAGTGAGCCCACTATGGATTACCATGTGATCAAATTGTAAAGGGATGGTTCGGAGGACCAGACGTGACAGTAGGGAATCGGAAAGTGCCCAGACAGGAGCGCCACTAGAACGGAGAGAACTCCATAGAAAGGAGGTATGAAAAAGAGAAGAGACTCCCTATCTCGCACAGAGAGAATAATTAGAGGGAGACTGGGAAAAGTGGAGAACGAAAAACATTACAACCCACAAAATGGCGGGCGAGGGGCTCGTAGACACAAGAAAGAAACCTTGCACTTTCAATAAAAGAGGAGGAATGAAGGGGAGGAAAACAGAAAAATAAGGATAAACACTAGCAACCCGGAATGGGCGAAATGGCTTGAAGGCTAGAGCGTATAAAAACAGAAAGCAAGAAAAAACCATTCGCTCTCAAAACTGAAAGCAGGAATTAAGAGAGGTCAAAAGAAAATGGAACTGTTTGTGAAAACAAACAGTATAGGATGAGAGGAACAGAAAAGACCGAAAGCAAAGGATGGAGGGTGCAAAGAGCAGGAGGGAATCCTGACTAACTCTAAACACCTGAGTCAAGTTGAGGCAAAGGGGTCTACTCAAAGTGTCTGTCCGTACCAGCTTTCCTTGTCAAACGTAAGACAATGTGGAAGCGCCGAGACAGGAAGACGCGAGGTTTAAATAGCCGGCGGAAAGGCGGCACAGGTGCTAACACTGAGTGGAAGAAAGGAGCAAAAACCCGGGACGGATAAAGAAAAACAAAAGAGTGAGCGCTACACGAGCACTCCAAAACGGAGCGGCCACAGAGCGGAGAGCAGGCAGAGAAACCATGACACATCTATGTTGTTCTTACACTTAACATTTACTAAACTTCCTAGTTTACTAGATTTTAATGTTGAGTTCATTAACTAGCTAATGAGCCACTTCAGCAAGATGTCATAGCCTGTCTTTAGCGAGAAAAATTATAGAATGGGTGAGAGTAACACCCATCTTCTTGTTCATGCACTAGTGAGGTAGCTAAGTGTAAGCTATGAGGTAGCGAAGTGTAAGATTAACACCATGGCAACAACGAGCCTACATTTTGGACAGTTGCCTACATTGTAAATTGGTTAACTGCCAAGTATTCTATGATTTATCATGTGGCAGCTAGTTCACTCTCCGACAGTTACCTGCATCGGATCACAAAATCGCATTCCTCCTGGCACTAACCAAATGTTATTTTTCATCTGATTGGTGGTCTGGTTATATACTCACATTCAAAACTGGTTAGTCTCAGTTATAAAGTTTTGCAATTCAATACAGTCATCTCTCAACTCACACCTGAGCTGAATGTAATGTTCAAAAACCTGTTTTCAAAATGTAGCACACATTTTTCTATATTTAGAATTTTATTATTTTCATAATTTTAGTCTAAACAAAAACTTATTTGAATATTAACTGTAAAATGTGTCCTTGCTACATAAAGAAAAAACTGTGCTTGAAACCCGTAGTAGCTTCGGGAGGAAAATAAGCATAGAAAGAAGATCAAATGTGCAGTCTATGAAAAGCATGTCTTTGTGAGGAAATGAGTACAACTGCATCTGTCTTGTACATTGCACACTGAGAGATTTCATTTATTTTCCACAAAATGTAACAATAATTCCTGCACAGAAGATCACAATAGACTGACTGACATTTAAAAAGAAACATCAGTTAAGGCCTGGGATCAACACTGAGGAGGCATCATATGTGAACACAGGAAAAGACAGCCTTGAGCAGCGACTGCATGTCATTTAAGATGTGTATTTTGGGTACAATGTGTTTTGCATACATAGTAATTCAATATTAGTCTGATCAAATTGCACCTTTGAGTAATCCAACAGATTCTGTTATGACTTGTAATTTATAATCAGCACCATGTAATCTGCTCAAAACTACACTCGACTTAATACTAGTTTTGATTCCCATCTGGGAAATGACAAATTAGGTGTACAAAAAAACAGTAGTACAATGTGGTGAAGTGATTTCTAGCATCCAGCTGAAGAAATATTTTCAATATTGATGAACGTGCTATTGACCTTTTATTGGCGGACAGCTGAAGTACATGGGAGAAAACATGTGGAGAAAACCTGATGGCCCTAGTTATGAGGAAGACATTTGGTAAAACAATAAAGGCAAGCAGTATCTTCTGTACACATTAGCTATCAAGTGCTGTACATTCATGCCTCTGGCCTACGTATACAGCTTGTGTTGATCTTTAATGCTGTGTTTTTAATTTACACTGTATTTTGTTGACTGTTACTATTATATCACAATATCAACCCCCCCACACACACATACCAGAGCATATGTACTGAATTTCCGCTCCAATGATATAACTCCCTCTGATCTTCCCATCTCGGATCATAAAGTTTTTGTGTTTGAACTGTCATTGTGCATTGTTAAGGTAAATGTACTCCTTCAGAAATGGAAAAATAAGAATTATTTCAGTCTTACCGATTGGATTACTGCTTGTCCTGCCCCTGACCCACTTTCCCACCTGTGAGCCTGTCAACCATTACAATGACCTATGATCTACATCTCTTGAGACACTGGCTCCTCTTAAATCACAGGCTGCCTCTTTCAATCACACTGAACCTTGGTACCTTGCTGAACTGAGCCTCATTAAACCCTCTCTATGCTATTTAGAATAGCTGTCTAAGAAGACAGAGTTTGCTATTCGCGTTCAACCGAACCCAGAGCATCTAAATAATAAATCATGCCCTTTAAACTTCTTAATGTCTACTCTGAAATCAACACTGGCAATGCTTCCATAAAAATAACCCGACAGTTTTTCACAGAGCATTTATACTGGACTCTGGAACACAAACCTGGGACTGTTTCAGGACAAAACAATGACATTTCTCAACATCTGCCCCCAGCAGTGCTGCTGATGAGCTTCGTTCAGCAGATTCCCTTCATACGAAAGCTCATGCGAGTGAGTCTCTATGACCTTTCCCCTGTCAATGAGAATACCATTCTGTGAAGGCAGTATAAATGCAGTTTACTATAAGTGCTTGTCAGGTTTGGATGTATACAATGGATGTAGGATCAAGCACTTTACCATTTATTATCTTCTGGTAGAAATAATGAACTCTTCCCTTGTTTCTGTCACTGTTCCCAGGCCAGCACATAAGGTCATGGGAAATCGGATAGGAAACAATTCCCCCCTTCCCCGATCCACGATCAGAACTACTATTCCACCCCTGATCTGCGATTGCAATCTGAGCAATGAAGTTGAAGTTCCAGTGTGCATACCCATGTTTCAATGCATGAGATGTTGACACGCAAATAGGAAGTAGTAAAAGCTAAGGTGGTCGCTTCCATGGAGGAGCGTGCATGCTGACACTTGGGTTTGAGGGAGGAGTGATGAATGGCTCTCCCTGGATCTGGTGGAACACCAAGGGGCTGTTAAACTATTTTCACCCCCAGCTCATTTAGGAGCACCAGTTCAGTGAAGGGTTGTACTGTTCCTCCCCCGGAAAAGCACTGTGTAACTTGGAGGTGCATTATGGGTGATGTTTCTGGGGGAAGGAGTTGGCATTATCTTGGGTATCTGGGAGAGGGAGTGGGGAACCCAATGCTGTTTTACAGCAGCGACTAAGATTTCCTAAATAAACACATTTGTCAGTGTAATACGCATTGACATAGAAGAGGATGCTCAAGTAGTTTTTATGAAAACATTTATATTTGTTTTGAGTAAAACACATGCTATGCTTGCAGATTTTCTTGTCCTTTGGGGTTTTTTGCTGCTCACGGCCTAGAGGAAGAAGGGGTCACTTTTTGTCTATTTCTCTGGTTTGTTTTTTGGCTTGGTTTTCCTGTTAGTTTATCTGTACAGTTATTTGTATCTTTATTTTCCATTTATTTTCCTTTTTAAAATGATTTTTCATTTTCCATTTATTTTTCAGACCGAAGGAAGAAACGTCTGCCTGGCGGGGTCACAGGTGTTGGGGTGTAGCAGGTATCGCGGACAGGGGATGCTATTGTGACATTGTTGGCAAGCTGTTCACAACTCAAGACAGATGTGTCCTGTATTCAGCGTTGGAAAATGTATTCTGGTACTGACTAAAAATAACATGACTAAAAATGGAATTAGTAACATAATCTGCATGACTCAAAAGGTGTAATTAATCCAATTACTTTTGGATTGCTTCCATTTTCCTTAGCCAGTTATATTTGTGAATAAAGTCTTAGCAAAATACATTGGTTTGTATGTTTCTGACAAGACTGTGTTTGTTGTTTCCTTTGAATGACTGCAACACAAACATTGTGTAAAGTAACACTTTATTTTAAGGTTCCGTTATAAAAAATTTGTAAACCATTAGTAAATAATCTATTAACCATTTATCAGTCTATCAGTCATTAATTCTCATGGCTTCTCTAACCATTAGAATTAGAATTAACCAGAGACTTGTACAGAGAGACACCGGTGTACAGAGACACCAGTGTACAGAAACCGGGGCTATCTATCTGTTCATGCTCTGTAGCCTTTTATGTTTTTATTGTTTTTATCTTATTCACTGTTATATTGTCTTTTAAATGTTCTTATTTTAATTCTTCCCTCTTATAATGTATTTATATAGTTTTAATTGTACTGTCAAATCAATCTTTCTTTTTTCATTATTCTGTAAAGCACTTTCAATTGCATTCAGTTGTATGAATATATGCTATACAAATAAACTGGTTTTGGTCTTGCAGAGCTTCTTCGACCTTATTTGACCACCTACTCCACCCAGCTTCTTGTCCAGACCATGGTCACCTCACGTCTGAACTACTCGCAAGTGTACCAGCCTGCGCCATTCTGCCTCTACAACTGGTCCAGAACGTCACCCCGCTGCTGAGGTCACTCCACTGGCTGCCGGTCCCGGCCAGTATCAGGTTCAAATTTCGGACCCTGGCCTACACTGCAGCCAAAAGGTCAGGCCCCTCCTAGCTACAGGACTTAATCCAGCACTACGCTCCTGCTCGACCACTTCACTGTGCTGCTGCACGGTGACTTGCACTTCTTTCCCTCCGAGTCAACGGCTCTCGCTCGCCCCGACTGAGGAGCTTTTCCACCCTAGCTCCCCAGTGGTGGAACAAACTCCTCACTCCTCTACGTTCTGTTCAAACACTGCCTGTTTTCTGTTGTGGTCTGAAGACGCACCTTGATTAACCTACCAATCTAGGACCAATTTCAAAGTACTTGTTTCCTGTTTTTTTGCTTGTTTCCTGTTTAACTCGTGTTTTATAGTTCAGAATGTATAGCTGACTGTGTGTGCGATATGCAATGTTCACTAGGGATACTAGGGATACGACGTTATGAGAAAGATGTGCTTTGTCGGATCTGCTTTGTTGTCGCTTCAATGACCTTCAGTATGCACTTAATGTTCGTCGCTTTGGTTAAAAGCGTCTGCCAAATGACCGTAATGTAATGTATTGTAATTTATAAAGTGTTTCTAATAATGAATTATTATAATAACTCATATTTGTAAAGCATTAGATTGGTTTAAAAAATTTTTCTAACGGAACCTTAAAATAAAGTGTACATTTCCATATAGGTTATAAACTTCACAAAATTTTACTGACCTTTGGCTCTAAAATTAGAAGTTTATCACATATTTTTAATATTTAGGGATACAAGGCTAGTCACACAAAGTGTTAAAAGTTTTCTGTTCCAATAATCTTTTGTTGGTTTAAACTTAAACTGTTCCAAACATAAAATGTGTCATAAAATTTAAACATAATAGGAGGGTTAAGCAATATTAAACAATGTGGAGGGTGGTCACATTTGGCATGACTGATTTTTGCAGCAAGGAAGGCGAGGAAAGCGTTGAGGCTTATGTGGACAGATTACAGCAGTATTTGAAACACTGTGTTCTTTACCCTAGTGGGTAGTAAGGCTCACAATTTGTTAATGGACTTATGTGCACCATGAAAGTCTTGAATATGATCACCATGAATATGATTGGTTTATGTGCACAAAGGCATTAATGGAACCTTACTGTAATGTGTTAGACAAATTTAATTTGTGCAGCAATTTACTTGACAGGAGCTGTAAGAAATCTTCATAACAGATTGTATTGTATATGCTGTACTCCGCTTCTTGCTAACAATATGTGTTGAGGTAGACATACTGTATGTGACCATTAAAAGCATAGAGCATATATAGGCACTGGAGCAAGTGGGAGGGGACAGTTCTGCCCATTGAATTCAATGGAAAATACCAAGCTGATTAGCCAACAAAAGAATTGTTTCACATTGTTTGTTGAAACAATAATTGTTTTGGTCCAGAAGTTTTGGGAAGATATAAAATTTTAATACCCTTTTATAATAGAAAGCATATGGAGCCCTGTCTCCAATCACCTGTCTATATCTATAGCCCAGTGCCTCATTGGCTCAGACACTGGTCCAGAATGCGGCTGCTCGGCTTGTGTTCAACCTCCCGAAGTACTCCCACGTCACCCCCCTTCTGAGGTCACTCCACTGGCAGCCGACCGTGACCAGGAGCCTCAGTAAAGTGGATTTGTTATGGCATTGATTAGATTGCATTTTCTCATCAATCTGAAGTTGAATTGCTTATGAAATAGGTAATTATAACACTTTTGCTTCTTACATACAGTAGGGTTCAAAAGTCTGAGACTACAAGTAAAAATGCTTCTATTTTCCATTATTTTCTAATTTAATGCAATTTCTTTCATTAGAAATGGTATTATCAGCATAACAATTTGAATGATATTGAATAATATTTGAGAACTTCACATGAATGAAAAAAAGTATTAGTATTTGATATGTCCCCCTTTTGCGTTGATGACAGCTTCTCCTCAAGCTGGCATGTTCTGACAAGTTTGTGCAGAACCTGATGATCCATGTTATCCCAAATGATTTGACAATGTTCCAAATAGTATCTTGTGATGTTACTGAATGCTTGGCTTTCTCTGTCTTCAAACGCCCCCATAAATGTCCAATGGGGTTGAGGTCAGGTGACCGTGGAGGAAAGTCCATTACAGTCAGTACTGCTTGCTGTCCTGTTGCAGTATGACTCCTTATCCACAAAGCTCCAAACCAGCGGGTATAGCATGTCTCTGGAGTGGTACTTTTCTTTCGTCAGCGTGTAGTCGATTCGGTGCCGGCGTCCAACTCCAGAGTAGACAAAACAGCAAAACAGCCCCAGACTTGAATATTCCCACCACCATGTTTCACTGTTGTTTTGATGCAGTATGGTATCAATCGCTCTCCAGTTCGTCTCCTTACATAAACCTTTCTGTTACTGCCATAAATCTCAAACTTTTTTTTCCAAAATCCACAAACTTTTTTTTTATTTCCAAGTTTACATGAAAAATGTCAGATTTTCAATGTGGTCTTCGACCTTTGGACCCGACTATATTTTTTTATATGGTTGGTTAAGAACATATGTAGTAATCGTACGCACATCACTTCATTGCTAGCTTTTTAAAGGGTACTGGTGTACAATTAGCTATCTTATAATCATTCTTCATGCAATGCCTAGCAATAGCCATATCATATCATAAATACGCATTACGTTAAATGGCTCAAATTTAACAATAACTCTGGGCTACCAATCCATCGCAAATTAGCAATTTTTGCTACATTTCTTTGCTAACTGGTTGTCGTTAGTAAGTGAACCTGGAACTACTTGATCCAATATGTGGAATCAAAAAGTTTGGAATAGTATGTAGGAAAGTTTCCTATTCAAATCATGCTGAAGATTACGTGCTATAATTATTAGCGCATGACTTCAACATAGCCAAGCTAACAAACTATATTCACTGCATCATATTACGTAGCTTGCCAGCTGATCCACAAAAAGGTAAACTAGATTGCCCATCTATCACTTTGATATTAATCAACATTTTCTATATATATATAATATTTCATATTCTTACAAAAACCTTACCTATTGAGTGTATTTGTTGCTGAAATAGATATATGTGTGCAGTTTACTGCAAAGACAAAAATTGCACTTTAAATGTAATTCATTTATTAATGGAATTGATTACTGTATGACGCACACAAACATTTATATTATCTGGCGAGCTCTCTATCAGACTGTATAGAATACAATATGATATAAAGGGGGATATTTCATAGCAAAAGTGCAAAGATCCTTGCTCTGGATTTCAAGTGAAATTATTATTGCACCCTTACCTGCTGTCAGTTGTGGTCACAATGCACAAAATGACAACCCATTAACAGAAGAGACTGTTTTAAGTAGCCTCATGGAATCACAACACATTTCCTTGACATTGCTGATCTGCAATGTGTTCATTATTGTATTTATTTGGTGAAAGCTATGCTTGTTGCTTTCTGAATTAATAAAATAAAGCTTATTATACTTGTATCATATGCATGCATATTAGTATCCTCACCACCATTGTATGCTACAGTATGTGATATCTCAACCATTTTTAATGTAAAAAGCAAGATTTGAGTGGAAACAATTAAATTTTTTCCTCTGAATCATGTGATGTCAGATGCTGCTTTGTGCTGCTACTAACATAATTCCCATTAATATGGCACACTGGACACCTAAGTAACTTGATATGTTTCCAGACGTGCGATGAGCCTCGGGCGTTCTGCCGACTAAAATGTCTTAACAGTATGAACAACCCAGAAAACCCTTGCAAAATTGTTTTAAATTGACTCACAAAATTATTAGGTCCAGTGGTGATGTTTGGAAGGCTAAATAATTTTATCTTGTTTATTCTGACCATTCACAATTGTGTCTGAGAGAACACAAATCTAAATATCTAGCTGCAGAACACAAAGGTCCACACAACGCTACAACACTTACATTCAGGACCTCGCTGAACGTATTTTCTCTTTGTAGAAGTAGAAGTACTTTGGTCATTCTATTGAAATGATCAGTTCACCTTGCTCAAATGGCAGGAAAAATGTGCAGTCTTATTGGTCATTATGCAGTCACACATATACAAGAGATATTGTCTGTTAATCCAAGCCCTTTTACGACAGTACTGTACCTTTCCTGGTGTGAAAATAGCAAAATGGAATTCCATTGTGTGCTTGCACTTCCTTGCCGTGTTATAATTAAAGGGTAGATCTTTTTTCTTTTTTTTTAAAGCAGTAAACGTGTTTGTATGCCTACCTTATAATGAAAGTTATTCATCTATTCCATTACTTCAACAATTCTGAAATAATATTGTATATCATAAGAAAAGCGTCTTTGTCCTGCCCTCTAACGGTTGAAATTTCCTTTGTGCTCCCCACACTGCCCCCGCCCCAATCGTGATGTTAAAGTACCTCTTCGGAGGTACCTCTACGTCATATGGATAATTTTTATCGCCCACAACGGAAATAGCCGGCACCTGATTGGTTTGACGCACTACGGTCCTTTGGTTTCGGGTCCAAGTTTTTTAACCAGAACAACGTGGCATCCTGTTCATAAACTCTCTTATTCCACCTAAATAGTCCACTAAAATATGTTTCTGAAAATATTTCAGGTGAGAAATACAAAGTATATTTCAAAATTGTGTAGTAGGCGAAGATAGGCTGAGACAGTGGGTGCACTTACTCTTTAAGCATTTACATTGTCATAATGAAGCCGAATGTGTATTGAGAGCCCACTATATGTTTATTGTCTCTCATTTAAAAATTACTTCACCCCCCATGCATGTTTTCTAAAATGTAAACTACTACTTAGTAGACCATAACCAATTACCATGTGGAAAAAATAAAATAAAATCCAACTTTTCCAATTGTATTTCATAGCATGAGGAAATTAATTTGAAGTGTAGCCTCATTGCAGTGGTCTTCTTTTGCACAGTGTTCACTGTGCCATTTGAATTAAATGTCCTACTCACCAAATGCCACATAAAAGAATCAGCTCTGCTCTCTGCAGTTTCCGTAATCTATGTTTGTCTGCTTACAGAGTACATTGTGTGTTGTAACTATGGAGTGAAGCTTAAGAGAAACAGTGATTGCTGTCTGAACTGAAATTTGTGGAAGTTTATGACAAAGCCTTTTGGGATGGGGGGGCTTTATGAAAGGATGGGTGGCTGTTTATGTCAACACATTGAGAAAGCAGACACTACTAACTCAACAAAACATATAGTACTACATAAAAAGAAAAACAGCATTGGCTAAAAAGAAGAGCTTTCAACTTTGAGTAAGCACACAATATCGAGATGTAGTGCTACATATGTATTTTGCATCTGCTTGCAGTACATACTTTTATTTGTCAGCTTACATATTCACATGCTTCATGAAAGATATAGCATACCATTTTAAATGTAAATACTTTCTGGCCTGTACAAAGCAATTGTATAAAAATTTATTTTAAACTTTGTTATTAGGGCTGTACATGATTTTTAAAAATTTAGGTCATTTAAATTGGTCCACACTAGTGAAATGGGTAGTAAGAATCAAATAGAATTTATTAATTTAATATTTACAATGAAAGAAAGCCACAATTCTATATATTTATACTATACGATAGCATAATAAATAAGGACTTAAAGTGAATCACTTATTTGGCTCCTGAAAATGAGTTAAACAATGACCGCATGGGGTATATAACATAAGTGTGAAAGGTGAGGTATTCACAGTTGGCTAAAACATTTTCATTTGAGGAAGGCCTGAGACTATGTCAAACATTATATAGCCTATTAATCTTTTTTTACATTTCATATATTATATATGCATCTGTTTTACATATATATTTCATTTTTACATATTTATATATAGATTTTCTTATACTGAAAATGTAAATGTATCTAACAAATGTGTAAAAGCACAACCTACAAAAAGAGACATCTGTAAAGATGAACAATCAAATTAAATTATATCTACAGAGATGATGTACTGTAAAAATTTAATTCTGAAGTGTGTGGAATTGAACAGAATGATTTGACCGTATGGTGAATAAAATAAAGACTGATCCACAATATTGCTTCTGATTATGATTACTTAATGATAATCTATAAATCTGGAACAGGATTTTTCTGAGTGCATGATTATGTCAATGAGGCAATAATAATTAACAAGAAATATGGATGAGTTCTTAAAACAGACCTTGTCCAACAGTGCATGCCTGTAGGATGTGTGCAACTAAGCAGTCCATGTTGTATGAATGTCAGAAAGAACAGTGATAAAATGTACATAGCATCTATGGAACAGAGGGGACTGCATCTGTCTTCACTCTCTAGCTGCATATTTTATAATACAGAAATAACAAGAAAAAACAAGACTTTTACAACAGAAATCCAAGATACCTTGATCAGTTTTAAATGCAAGTTCATACTCTTCTCAACAATTAAGAACTTAAATGTATAATAAAATAGACAATATACAGATATATCAGAATTCTGTATATTTTGATATATTCATATATTCAAATAAACCAGACATTTAAAGTATTGTGGGATATTACATGTGAAACAAACTTGTATTTGCTACAACTGTGCACAAGCAACCTTTTTTGAGAAAAAAAGACGTAGCAGAATATGGGCACATTTGTCATTCCACTGGGCAGCAACAACCATATCTATGACTTTTTCTTATCATGATGTGCTTTTGCTGGTAATGGATAGTGAATGGACTAGATGAGTTATTTTTGGTCAATTTCCCTACATAGTAGAATGTATGGATGTATATATAGTAGAATGTCAGTAGATGTGACCACAGAATAATGGATTGACTGGTCGTTCAAATGGCAAATAGAACATGATAAGTGGCCTGCATACTTTTGCCCGCTTATTATCACAAATGCAAAAAATGTGTGTATTAAACCAGAATGAGTCACATTTTCCACTTGTAAAAAAATAAAAACCTGAATTTGACAAAGGGGCATGCTTTAGCACTATTGCTATTGAATATATGTAGGAACATCAAATGTTGAGAAAAGGGAGAATAAACTCAACCCAAGTGCACTAGAGTTTGGAAACAGCTAGTCAATGAAAAGAGATTTATCATGTGAAAAGCTGACATGGGGAAAATGTGTGAATGTTCTAATGAGATCCTGATTCTTGCTGGTTTGACAGTGGGGGGCCAGGGCCATATACTGCCTATGTAATCTCTATCTCATGAGCAAAAAAAAGCTAGGGACCCGTTCTAGGCTACATGTCACGGAGCTCCATCACCTCACATGATACGGCCCATGTAATATCAGAAATGATGAGTAGCCAACTAGATCATCTATCAACAAGAGAGAAAATAATTTGCTCACAGTCCATGGATTTTGGTGTAGTTTTTACTTTGTAATAATGTTATTCATCCCTGTGGATACAGTCAGTTTTCATAATGACTAACATTTCATAAAACTATTTTAAAGAAAGAATCTGAAGACTAATATGAGTTGACTGTCTTGGGTTTGGCGAGGAGATGATGTTAGCTAGTATTTACTGCTGTTCCAGTCCTCCTATATTTACAGACAGGTGACAAATTAAATGAGTGGAGAAACATAACAAATGCATATGTGGGGGGAATTTTCCTGGCATGGTTTGGGTCCACTTAGAGGGAAGGGTCACTGCAAATCAATACAAAGTTATTCTGAGTGATCACATTTATTCTATGATGAAACATTTCTATCCTGATGGGAGTGGTCTCTTCCAGGATGACAATGCTCCCATCCACAGGGCTCGAGGGGTCACTGAATGCATGGTTTGATGAGAATCATATACTATGGCCTTCGCAGTCACCAGATCGCAACCCAATTGAACACCCATGGGAGATTTTGGACTGACGTGTTAGACAGCACTCTCCACCACCATCATCAAAACACCAAATCATAGGGAAGATCTTTTGAAAGAATGGTGTTCCATCCCTCCAGTAGAGTTCCAGAGACTTGTAGAATTTATGCCAAGGCACATTGAAGCTGTTCTGGTGGCTCATGGTGGCAACACCTTACTAAGACACTTTATATTGGTTTTTCCTTTAATTTGTCACCCGTCTGTAGCTATTCAACTCAGACTTATGAATATAAATATTAAAACTTAGTTAGCTAGGGTTGTAAATATGGATTAATGTGAATGTTAGCCAGCTTGCAGCATATTATCAGCTAGCCTTGCTTCTTTTGTCACTTGGTCAGCTGAAGTTAGCTGCTTTTTCTGTGACCCTCTTTTTAAACTATTTAAAACTTATTCTCTTTGTTTTTTAAAAGGAGAGCAGTACAGTCTATCCTCCTTTAGTTTCTTTTTTTGTTGGTTTGTTTTGTTTTTGCTTTATTCAGATAGATAGAAAGTAGAGAGGGTAACAGAGAAGTAACCACAGCTGAGAAAGTACCATGGTGGGGATCAAATCAATGGCTCTAGAGTGGGCTGCCCTATGGATTGCCACACACAAATTACCATCGTTTAACTTTTAAAGAAAATAGACAATCATTTTAGGCCCAATGTGGGGCTGAGCATGTCCAAGTCCCACCCTAATTTGGAATGGCCAAATGCCTGCAACCACAGCTGCGTTTATGTGCAAACCCCACTGCTGAGTGAGAGAGTAGAGACAACCACGGTTCTCCTCCAAAACACATGGAGGTCGATTTACTAAGATCCCAAATAAGGGGTTTTATTTTGCGGGTGCAGCCAAAGTATTTGCACACATTATCTTTTTACACTTCACGGTTGATCAACGAAGAGTCATTATATAAATTACTCCAGCCGCAAACAGCCATATTTAAATGGAAGATTTTGCGTGTTTGGAATGGTTATACCGTAAGAAAATGGTGAAAAGACTGGCAGCATTGTTGCCGATTTTTTGGTATTTCTTTAGTGTAGGGTATAGGCTACTGTTACACTGAACAAGCTGGCGGTTTATTACAAACTGTTTCACTGGATGTCTCTGCCAGGACTGAAATGATCATAACTATGCTTACTAGCACTAAGACTACTCGCGCCATATGTGACACATAAAATCACAAAATAAAATTTGTGCAAAAATAAAATTTTAGCACACGCAATCCTATTTACACCTCGTTAGTTTATCACCTCAGATGATTTTTTTGCGGGTGGTAACAGTTTTACACACGTTTTTGTACACGCAAACCTTTAGTACATCGACCCCATGGTGTTGCCAATCTGCTTCTTTTTACACCAAAGACTACACCTAAGTTCTCATAGAGTGGGGTCTAAGAAACAGCTTTCATATGCAGCTTTTGCATGGATTCCACAGGCCAATCGCGCGGCGCCCTTGGAGCGTCCGTCCAAACACAAGCACAGTCGGCATTCTATCTGAGAACGTGGGGCTCATCTATGCACCAGAGCGCTTAATCAAAATTAGCCACTCAGCAGCCCCCCATTGTTTAACTTTTAACTTAACAGCTAGCTAGCTACCTACTACAGAAAACACAAAACTGTAGAGACTGGAGAGGACTGAACTTAGCACAGATTCTGAATACCTAATGATACCCTCCTGGTCTGATTTTTAACTGTAAGAACGAATGTGCACTACATTTACAACCTAAGTGTAGCTGTTTGTTTCTAGTTTTTGCTAAAGATAGTGGCCACATCAATTGTGCCAGCAACATGGTATATACAGTAAGCACCATAATTCATTGGACAGTGACACAGTGTTTTGTTATTTTGGTTCTGTACTCATGTACTTTGAGTTTGAAAGGATACAATGACAATGAGGTTGAAGTACAGACTGTCAGCTTTAATTTTAGGGTATTTTCATCCATATCGGATGAACCGTTTAGAAATTACCTTTTGTACATAGTCCCCCCATTTTCGGGCATCAAAAAATATTGGACAGTTTAACATAATGTAGAATAAAGTAATTTTTAATATTTGGTCGCATCCTTTGCATGCCATGACTTCCTGGTGTCTGTGACCCAACTCTTGACTCTCAATATCAATAATTTTCTGGTACTCTTACAAGCGATACTGTGCATTTGAATGGATCTCTATGGGAATAGGGGGGTGGGACTAGATTTAGCTGTAAATTATGCTAGAACAGTATGGAATACATGGTTGGCGAAATGGCTGTAAGTCATCAAGGGTCTGAGGTAACAAACAAGCCTCAAACCATCACTTTGCTGCCAGATATGCAGTAGATATGGATGGATCACTTTAAGGGTTGTTTCTCCTGACAAATGTTCCTATTGAACTCTATGGAAAAATAAGTCAGGAGAAGAAACCCTTCAAGTTATGTACAAAAGGTTCTATAATTTCTAAATGGTTCATCCGATATGGATGAAAATACCCTCAAATTAAAGCTGACAGTCTGAACTTCAACCATTGTCATTGTATCCTTTCAAACTCAAAGTGCCAGAGTACAGAAACAAAAAATGTGTCACTGTCCAATGAATTATGGTGCTCACTGTACTTCATAAAATAAAATCGATCTATATACAGGTATAAAAATTAAGGATTTTTGCCACTGAGGTACAAGTAACCTGGAGGCATATCTGTCAATCATCAGTGTTACGCTAATAAACTTGTATCGTTATGGCTTGCTCACAACAAATGTGTTACATTATAGTTGTTTTACGATAGCTAGTTTTTGAACAAGCTGTTTGAATCATAACCAAGCTGATTGGACCTATTTCACATTGACTCACATCTTGTTTACCAAGTGTGTCTCTAAGCCATAAAGTTTAATTTTTGCAGCAGCAACCTTTTCAGAAAGGGAGCCGTGAGTCACAACAGACATAGTATTGTTTATGTGTGTTAATTTATTATGCCTTTCACTATTTATCCATAGACTGTTTTGACAATATTGGTTCAGATTAGCACTGCAGACAGGCACCAGAGTGGAATTTTTACTAGATAGCTGGCTCGTGCACTGCTAATGTGGATACATTTTCATTGATAGCAGTCAATAGAGATTAAACGACACAATTATTTCCAAAGCACCTTAATTTGATACACAGTGTTACAACTGAGCCAGGGGAGAATCAATGAGAATAACATTAAGCAAATGACGCTAGAAGTTTATTTAAACCACAGTAATTTCATGGTTGACAAAATCTCAAGTGCGGGTTACCAAATTTTTCTTTGCTGCCCAAGGTAATGGTAAGGCTGTTAGGTTCATTATTAAAATAGTTGAAGTATCCATTTATTTCATTGTACCTTTCTAGAATCTAAAACTAATTTCACTATGTCAGTCTTGGCCCTACTTGAAATAAATAAAATCAGCACTCTGGTGACTTGATGAATTACTACGAATACTATTATAATACAGGCTTTTTTACCTAACATGGAGGCAGAAATAGAGTGAGAAAGGAAGGAGCTAAAGGCCGTGGTTCAATAAGCAGCTGGATTCAGCCAGGTGCCAGCAAGACAGCAGGTAAAGTCAATTCTTTGACTTGTCAAACAACTAAGGTCTTTACAGTAGAAAATCATCCTTGGTAAGCCCATTTGTGCCTGTGCTCTAGAAAACCTGTGGCCAGTAAAAACATATTTATTTCCTTTCCCACCAGAATCTAAAACAAATGATTGGAGTATCATCATAAAGAAAATTGGGATACTAAATGTAAAACGAAAAACAAGCATTTAATTAATTTCCAAAAAATGGTAGCCTATTTTAAAACTGTTGTTTGAAATGCACAAAAAAATATAGATGTTACACCGCATGAATACAAGTGTGACATTAGATGACCAGACTGATCTGAGGTTGACAGAATCTATATGAGCAACGCTAAGTTACTGCCGTTAATGTCTACATTAGCTTTTATGCTTGTCAAGCTTGGAATTATTTCACACAACCAAACATTGAGAATGGATAATGCTAATTGTGTATTACAGGACTAAAATATAAACCAAACTGCTTTTTGTTGGTAAAAGATTCGTTTGATTTTAATAAAGATAAAAAAAAACAGTATCTGAATGTCGTTTATGCAAGATGAGTAGAGAAAATAAATATCTGATTATTAAATTATTTGATTACTGTGTATGTAAGCCTTCTGTAAACTTACCATTAATGGATGATCACTCTCAATCTGTTTCTGTTTATTGTCAATCAAATAATTATTTCACTCAATAACCAAGAACAATAAGTAAATCATTAGGCTACCAAGTTGTTTTGAGATAGCAATATTGTTCTGTGCATCATAAACTTGTGTTGCATTTTTCTATTTCCACATTTATGATGACGTGTTATCATGCAAAGATTCTGACTTTTAAATGCTCCATGTTTAAATGTTCAATGTTTCGTAAATTAGTTTTTGAGCCTGAATTACGCGTTACTCTCAACGGTTCGAGACACTTACCTCCTTAAATTTATGCTTTCTAATGTTGAAATTGCTTTGACTAATTTGAGTGTCGTCTTAAAATGAATTACATTTTTGAACGCATTCATATTATTGCCTGATCCTTGTTAAACAATCTCAAGTTGTCTCTGTCGTTATCATTTCTAAATCATTATAGGCTACAAATAGATTATTCAGCAAATTCATTGTTTGATGATTAGGCTACTCAAGCTAAATAAACGGAAACAAGTAATCCTGTACACCCAACTTTTTCCAACGCACCGGTTGTCACTACATATATTTAAGTGCTACCCATTTTATGACTCGAAGAAAAATACTAGCACAGAAAAACTTGATATATATACATTGAGGTTTGTTATTCAGTTAATGAATTGCTTGATTGATAATTAAGAACTATAAGTGGAAACAGGTTGAGAGTAATATCCATATAAAGGTAAGGTTACCGAAGGCCTATTTTACAGTCGACGTTAGGCCACTGATATATACGTATATACATATATGGGTCATTCCATATGAAATCAATCAATTCTGAAAAAAGTTCCCACCTTACCCCCTCAGAATCACCTGCTTTTTTGTACATGAGATAATCTATTTAATGAAGCTATACAAATTGTACTTTTATACTATGAATATATTTTCAGTAATGGCCCCTTGAAGTACTGAGGGGTAGCTCAGATTCTGATGCTTTTTATTTTGCATCAAGTTCTCAGTCAATTCTGAGCCCTCATAGCTTCATAACTAAAAGTGGTAGCCACATGAAATTGTCAAGGCTCAAAGATACATTGCATAACACTTCTCACAATATCGAGCTAAAATCTCAATTCTGTTCAGCTCAATTTATTCTTCAACCAACTTTGGCCACCAATATCACAGGATTTATCACAGTATCAATGTTCAAACTGCACCAGTTTAATGTCTGTGGCCTAGACTAATACAAAGAGGCATTGGTAGCATGTACTGTACATATCTCTTTTCTGAGAATTTGTCATCGAAATCTCGAAAAAATGCATTTTTCTACTTTCTCTGAAGGTTCATACCACCATGTGGGATAGGTGCTTGGTGAAATCAAATTATACCATGTGAAAACACTCCTTTTTCCCTAAGTTTTTATATCAGGCGTAACCCTCTAGCCATAATTCCTTCCATTTCAAAATAAAGGTGGGAAGCATTGATTGATATTATATGGAATTAACTATATATACTGTGTGTGTGTATATATATATATATGGGAACACTTAATCATCACAGTATAACACCAAGTCAATGAAACCAAACCAGTCATGCTGGATGATGTTGCAGGCAGCATAACATTCGCCACGGCGTCTCCAGACTCTTTCACATCTGTCACATGTGCTCAGTGTGAACCTGCTCTCATCTGTGAAGAGAACAGGGCGCCAATGGCGAACCTGCCGATTCTGGTGTTCTCTGGCAAATGCCAATCGAGCTGCACGGTGCTGGGCTGTGAGCACAGGTCCCACTACAGGACGTCGGACCCTCATGCCACCCTCATGAAGCCTGTTTCTGACAGTTTGGTCAAAAACATGCACACGAGTAGCCCGCTGGAGGTCATTTTGTAGGGCTCTGGCAGTGCTCCTCCTGTTCCTCCTCACACAAAGGAGCAGATGCCGGTCCTGCCGTTGGGTTGTTGCCCTTCTATGGCCCTGTCCAGCTCTCCTTGTGTAATGGCCCGTCTCCCGGTATCTCCTCCACGCTCTTGAGACTGTGCTGGGAGACACAGCAAACCTTGCGACGGCACGTATGGATGTGCCATCCTGGAGGAGCTGGACTACCTGTGTAACCTGAATAGGCTGCAGGTACCGCCTCATGCTACCAGTAGTGACAAGGGCACTAGCAAAATGCAAAACTAGAGAAAAATCAGTCAGGAAGGATAAGGAGAGACAAATGGTCTGTGGCCACCACCTGCAAAACCATTTACTTTTTGGGGGTTGTCTTGCTGTTGCCTCTCCTGTCCATTTGTTGTCACTTTAATTTGCACCAAAGAAGGTGAAATTGATTCACAATCGTTTACGCTTCCTAACTGGACAGATCGATATGCCTGAAGTTTAATTGACTTGGTGTTATACTGTGTTGATTAAGTGTTCCCTTCATTTCTTTGAGCAGTGTATATATATGCATACAGGCAAATACAAAGGTTTTGGGACAGTGACACTGTTTTTGCTCTGTACTCATTATCAAATAAAGCAATTTATTATTTGTTAAACTTTAACCTCATATTCATGGTTTTATTTCAAATCCAATGTGCTGGAGTACAGAGCCAAAACAAGAATAATTTCACTATCCAAATACTTCGGCATTTATATATATATATATAATCCGAAAATGACATGAGCTTGTAATGATTGGTCACAGAGCTACTGTTTTGATCTTGCAATTTAATTTGCACTACAGGTTGCTTGGCTTTGTAAGATTTATCGTCATAAGCCAATTTTGCTTGGTTTCCAGTACTGCAATTTTATAGTTCATTGTTTTACTCACCTTACTGTGCTTCAGCTTTTAATTAGCTGGGTGTTTTTAGGGGAGACGTTGTTCATTACTCTGGAAAATATTTATTTATGGGTTGCTATCCTTGGAATGTGACATTCATGAGATTTTATTTATTATTTATTTTTTCAAAGTCTAGCCAGCAAGCTTATGACTACTGGAGTTAATAAATCCCCTGTGCTGTGATATGTCAGATGTTATTAGAGAAAGGACAGTCAAAATGGTCTGGAAAGAATGCAAACAACAACATCCATAGGAAGTAAAAATTAAGCGATTTCTCACATCATATTTGATATGTGAAATAAACCAAGACAGTGAAACAGTGGCTTAAACAGTGGCATCACCTGCAGTATCTTAGGAGACATCAGTAGGCCTACATTTCTTTGCTGTTTTCTTACAACCTCCACACTTGTAAACATGTCACTTTAATTTGAAATTTGTGTTTTGGAGCACTCTGAATGGAACCCATTTGTTATATATTTATTAACTCCAATGCTATTTAAAACAGGTCAGACTGTTTCCTAACAGGCCTCCAAGTCCTGAGTGCAAAGTCCTTCTTCAGCTGATTCTTGATGCTTCCAGTTTAAACGTAAAGGTTTACAGGTGCAGCTCTCTAAAACTGTGGTATACGGAAAATGTAAATTTTCCTGTTTGCTGTGTTTTTTAGTTTTTTTTTTTAATGAAAAGCAAATGTGTCAGTGTGAGGGTTCCTTTTGCCCTTAAAGGTGAGATGATCCTGGAGTGACCAACCCGCTTTACCCAATGGCCACAATAAGAGGAGTAAGGAGGTGTGGTGAGAGAGCAAAGGTCCCCAAAGAAGAATGCAAGGAAGGGCAGGGAAGCATTCCTTGAGTGCTGTCAGATGGAAAATTTCATCTTCCCCATTGGTGCAGTACAAGAAACGACGGCAGCTGCGGAGGCCACAGCAGCGGCCGCGGCGCCCTGACTCCCCACAAACAGAGGATCCAGGCACGCGACTTTGGCAGCAAAAAAGGAATGGATACAATGCAGCACCGCAAAGAGATTGGAAAACTCCAGCTCCTAGAAAGAAAATAAATGTCCGTGAGAGCATTCTTTCATTCTGACATAAGGAAGACTGTGATGAAACCATTATTGTAGCAATGGGCATCATAAAGGTATAGGCACTGGTATATCTTGTACTATAACTCAAATGGATATGCATTGTGCAGTCACTGTTTTTCTTTATTCCCAGTATGGCATTTCCAGTCAAAACTTTAAGCCTGTTCCATCGCCACAACATTCTCCATCAATTCTGGAGGGTGAGCATTAGCGCATGCAGCTTCTTTACACTTCTGTGGTGAAGATGTGCCAGAAGACTGCAAATCATATGGGGCTGGTGCAGACAGATAACAGTTAACTGAACGACCAGAGCTGTTTCTGTTGTGAGATAAGTCAAGACGTTGCCTGCTGCCCCACCCCCTTCCTGGGTTACACTGTGACCAGTTAGGCACCATCAGCTGCATTTTGGCTGCTAGTATGGTCAGGATTAGCTTCTGGACCGTAGGCTCTGCAACAAATGCTAGTGCTTTAGCTGGATATGCCACCCAAGAGTCCAATAATACATATTTTTAGAAAAATAACATTTGTCAAACGGATAGCATACGAGTTGCATTTTATCAATGACATTTCAAAGTTTTAGATTATTATTTTAATATTATTCCAAACTGAAGTATATTTGCTTGGTATTCCTCGTCTAAGTTCATTTTGTATGTCAATACATTTGTATGGAAAAACACCTAAAAACAGAAATCCATTCTTGTGTTAACCCAAAGTTAACCCCTTAACTAGCACCAGCCCGCATTCAGGCCCGAAGTGGTTTTGTTTATTTGCATACATTTGTTACGGCAAAACTTTCAAATAATCTGGTTAAACAATACGGTTTGAAAGAGTTAAAACTCACAATTTTATCTCTATAAACTATTTTACGATCGCAGTATTATAGCGACAACGGTTCCATATTTTGTAACATGACACAAAACAGGTTCAATCAAAACAATGGCTATGTGTTCCATGGAAATCCAGACAACATGAATAATGGTACAGTCAGTATCCTTATCCCGGCAAAAAAATAAATAAATCTTTTAGGCGAGAAAAATAACTTCCACCGTGATTGAGCTTCTGTTACTTTGTTTCAGTAATACTATAGTAATACTAGAGAAATTCTGAATACAAACTCCAAGAGTTAATTTACAGAAGATCCCAGAATTATTCATGTAGTCAAAAGTGTTAGTCAAAAGGGTTCAAGTACAGTAAACATTAGATTTTCGGGCTTGCGTACAAGAAAGGTGGTGCTACAAGAAAGGGTTAATATGCTTATGTGAAATAATACATCTATTTTACAGGTAGGAGAATGTAATGTAACAGCAGCAACTGCACACTTTTGCTAAAACAGAAAATAAGCTACTGTCTCTGAGTGTGTGCTGAAAATGTACGAACATTCCCATTTATTGCTGAAATATGAGTATATAGGGGGTTAAGGCCCAGGTGGGAAATTCATGTCCAGGTTGTTATTAGGTGAATTTAAAGCAATAACAAAACAAATACATCACTTCATTACTTCAGCGGCACATTATGCAGATTCATGCCACTGCATTTCAACTTTCTGGGTGTGGAGGAAAAGTTCTCCATACCTTTTATTCATTGAGTTGTCCTATTTCACAGGCTACATATGTTGCCTATACATGTGGAAGATCGTTTCTAAGAGTAACAATGCACGTGTTATGCTGTCTCATTGCAGTTGTGTTATTGTTTTTATTTGGGTTCTGCTATTAAGCCACTTCTTATACAGGCATGCAGTAATTAACAGAGTAACAGTTTGGGGAAAATAGAGGCGATTTTACCTGCATCTGGCTTTCTCTGCTTATCTTCTTTGGTATATTGGCTAATCGATAGGCTACCTAGTCTAACCACAAAAAAAAATCCAAATAGGTTGGGGGTATTGGGGCTAGCCCCAGGCCTTTCCATTCCCCTAATGCAGGGGTGTCAAACTAAATTCCCAGGGGGCCACAGTGTATGCAGATTTTTGAGTTTTTCAATATGCTGCCAATTAAGGCCCTTGAGAACAAGATGTGTGGAATCTAGCCAATCAATCGCTTAAATGAACCAATGGGGCCGAGAACACCTCGAAAACCAGCAGACACTGTGGCCCTCCAGGACTGGAGTTTGACACCTGTGCCCTATGCAATAGTAGGGGAAACACTGCAAAATACACATCTATACAGAGAGCTAAGAAAACTCCAGAAACCACCAGAAGTACATGCTGTATTAGCGCAGTAACAGAAATGACCACTCTCATGACGAGAGCAATTTTTAAAATGATTTCTGATAAACATTTGTTGGACTTGTATTGACACTGAGCCTCAGAAGACTGCCATGCTTTGGTTGAGACTTTGCGCAGATATACACAGTTGGCGTACGTTTTGAAAACCCGTGCACAACAAGGTCTGTGGATGTTCAAGAGTAACCGTGTCATTATATTAGAAAAGAGATGTTGCTGTAAATTTTTGTCGCCTTGAACACCACAAACATTGGACCCATTGAGATCCGTTGTATCAGGGTGATATCAAGGTGAGCTGGAGAGGATATCGATAAAACTAGTGAAACTATCTGGATGGATAGGTAGCATCATCATCATCATGTGCCATACTCTGCCAGAGCCTTGGCGACCACTTTCTTCCACTGCGATCTGTCGGCAGTCAAACCTCTTTCATCTCTGGCGGTGAGGCTGGTCCACTTCTTGATGTTGTCGATCCAGGTTGTCCTCTGTCTGCCTCGGGAGCGGCTTCCTTCTGCTCTGCCTTCAAGCACAGTGTGTTCCAGTGTGTCATCAGTTCTTGAGATGTGCCCAAAATAGTAAAGTTCCCTTTGGATAACGGTTTTCTGAAGTATTGGTTTCGTGCCAATCTTTTCTAGGATGAAATTGTTGGATCTCCTTTCAATGTATGCTACCCTAAGGATCCGTCTGTATGTCCACATCTCAAATGCTGTCAACTTCTTTTCGTCAGCTGCTTTTAGGGTCCATGATTCACAGCCATATGGAGCTACTGGCCAGATTAGACTCTTGAGGAGGCGTGTTAGTGCTCACAGATCTATTTTTCCAGATGTTCCAGAGCTTGGTAGTGCTTGTGCGTGCCATTGCTAGCCTTCGCCTTATTTCCTTTCTGCATTAATTTGTGTCATTTAGTTCTGCACCAAGGTATGTAAAAGAGGACACTTGTTCGATCTTGTTTCCGATGCAGATGTCAGATTGAATTGCAGTTTTGCTTATCACCATAAATAACATTTATCAGCAATCCAAATTCAGCAGAAACTTTTGAATAGTGCTTGTAGGTCTTATTTTGTTGTGGCTAGCAGGGCTGTGTCATCTGCGTATCTCAAGTTACTGATGGCTCTTCCTCCTATTTTAATGCCAGTGTTGTCTGGAATTGCCAGTCTCATGATCATCTCATGTAGATGTTAAAAAGGTGTGGAGAAAGGATGCAGCCTTGGCGGACTCCTTTTCCATTGCAGAATGATTCAGTCTCGCCAGATGTGGTCCGAAGGCTGGAGGATTGCGTAGCATACAATGTTTCTAGAAGAGCTACTTGGTGTGGTGCCATGCCCAGTTGAATCATTGTTGTCCACAGTTTGGTGTATTGAACACAGTCAAATGCCTTTGAGTAGTCGATGAAGCAAATGTACAGAGGGGTGCTTACCTCCCTCATTTTCTCCATTAGTAGGCGCATGTTGAAGAGCTGGTCCCCGCCACTCCTGAAGCCAGCCTGTTCGAGTGCAATTTCGACTGCAGGAGGTCCCCTTTCTTGGGAATTGTAATGTAGACAGATTTGCACCAGTGTGTTGGCAATTTGCCAGTCTTCCAGATGGCGCAGACAATGCGGTGCAAGATGTGGGCCATTGAGGTGCCTGTTGCTTTCAATAGTTCTGCTGGTATGTTGTCTGGTCCAGGTGCTTTATTCTTTTTAATCTTCTCGATTGCTCTTTCTACTTCTGACAGTAGTGGCTCTGGTTCATGTTCTAGTGTTGTCCAGTCGATGGCTTTGTCACGATTTTCATAGTTTCTTAGTGTACTTAGTGCTACCTTTCTGCATCTTCTGTCAGAATTTTTCCTTAGTCATTTTTGATTGCACCAATTCTTGGTGTGAAGGTACCGGTAATTTATTTTACTGCAGCATAAACTATCTTGCTGTTGCCTTTATTGGCCTCACTTTCCATGTTGGAGCAGATGTGTTGTAGGTATGCCTCTTTGTCAAGCCTGCAGCGTCATTGTACTTCACGCTTCAGCTCCTTATATTCCTTCCTTGTTGTTCCTTTCTTACAACACTGCATCCAGTGTTTCATTTGTGATCCATTCTGTGCCTTTGTGCTTGCGTCACTTTGGCATGTGTTTTTTTGCCGCTGTTGTCAGTGCATGTCTTGTTGCGTTACAAAGTTCTTCTGGTTCGACCTCTTCTTGTAAGGGCTTCAAAACTGTTGCAAACCTCTATGCTGAAAGAGTTTGGTATGTCTGAGAAATCCTATCTGACTGGTGGTTTTGCTCATTTTAAGTTCTTCATCCTGAGCTTCATCTTGGCTATCAGCAGTTGATGATCAGTATTAGGGATGCAAATTTAAAGGAATTTCCTTAATCGATAGTTGTTAACCTTAACAAACAATAGTCGATTAATTGATAACATAAAAGCTAAATATAGCTTATGATATACAGAATACAAAATGCATGTTATATTCCTCAATCAAAGATTTATTGTAACATTTGAGAAATAGGCATTATTGTAGCGTAACAAAAATAGAATATGAAGGCGTGTATAGGCTACTTCAACAGAAAAGAAATTGCGCTCCGTCTCATCTGTTGCAAGCGAAACCGTTGCTCCGCTAGCCGCTAGCAGCATTAACATAATCTCTCTTGAAATGGAAAGGCGACAGTTAAACTAGTAGACCTAGCCTAGAACAGTCAACTTAAATCATAGGCTATTATGTTTTGAATAGGCTCCTCATATGCATACTAGATAGACCTACGTATTTTTATTCAAGAACATTTAAGCTACGTGGTTGGGAGCGAGTCGTGTGCGCAGCCCGTTTATTAGCTCTCGAAATCCCTCACCGTCAATGGTGCTTATTGGCATCATGTCCTTTTCAACCATCAAACTCTGAGTAATACCCTCTTTGCCAACACTGAGGTGATGGTAGGTTGCGATCCACTTTGCCCTGACAGCACGGTTGGATGTACGCTTTTCAGGTGGTAGGCTACATTAACGAAGTAGTTATACTTCAAAACAGCACCACAGGTATTGCAATGGGCATCATAGTTTTGCCCGCTTCATTTTTGTGTCTTCTTGTGTAGGCTCAACTTCACGGCTTACCCTGCTGTGGTAGGGGGGCGTGGTTTTAGGCGCAGCTAGCAAGAGAGAGAGTGAACGCGGGTGGTTTAGGGAGCCGGCACAGCTGTCGGCAATCGGGCAATTGGTGACGATTGATTATAGAATTGTTGTTGTCAATTAACCAATTGCCTTGATTGTTCAACAGTGAGCCTGAGGTCTTCAAAAGGCGCTGGGACAGAAGAGGAAGGGAGGAATTGCTAGGAATTGCGAGTGTGTGTTTTAAAGCAATAAAACACACAGTTCCCTGAAATCTCTGACTCGGACTGGTTATTAACGAGCGGTATAGCTCACTTCGCCACAGTGGTGGCCAGTACGGGGAGTATGAACAAAAGGCGAAGAAAAAGTTAAATAACCGGAGAATGGAGACGGAGACGACGGAACAGGCGATGTCCATGACAACATTGGGCAGAGTGCTGGAGGGGCTAGCTGCCATGCAGGAGCGACAGGCAGCTGCGCATAGGGAGCAGATGCAAGCCCTGCATGAGCAGTCTAGCCAACAAACACAGGCACTGCTACAGCTGACAGCCGGCGGGGATGCCACGGGAAGGCAGAGCGTCTCCTCCCCGAAGTTCAACATCCCGAAGATGACGGCGGAGGATGACGCTCAGGCCTTCCTTGAGGCATTTGAGCTGGCGGCGGAAACCTTCCGGTGACCGATGGAGGAGTGGGCCGTGCGGCTCTTACCCCTTCTGTCAGGAGAGGCGCAGCGAGCGGGGCATAGCCTGCCGACAGCCGCGAGGGCGGAGTTCAGAAACCTGAAGAAGGCGATCCTCTACCGGACGGGTCGTACCCCGGAGGAGCACCGACAGCAATTCCGGGAGTGGGACCTGACGGGAGCGGACCGACCGTTCGCCTACGCCCAGCGGACACGGCGAGGCGCTGGCTCCGGCCGGAAATAAGATCCGCTGCTGGAGTCGTGGAGCAGGTGGTCCTGGAGAGGTTCGTCATGGGGTTGCCGGCGGAGACCGCAAGCTGGGTCCACTGCCACAGACCCACCAACCTGGATGGCGTCGTCACCCTGGCGGAGGACCACCTGGCGCAACACCCCTTCACCCAGCAGCAGAAGCCGGAGCCGGCGCCCAGGAAGAAATTCGCCCCTCGTTCCGCCCCCCTTTCTGTTTACCGTCCCCAGAACCCCTCCTTCCCTGCTGTCAGCCCCCGTAACGCTCTGCCCTCTTTTCCCTCCTCAGGCTCAGTGGCGGTGCAGTCCGGCCCACAGGGAGTGCCTGAAACGCCTGGACCGGAGTGTTGGCGGTGTGGACAGCTGGGCCACCTGCGCCGCAATTGTCCGCTCATGGAGGTGGGGCAGGTGGTCCGGGTGGTCGGACCGCCCACCTCCGCTTCCGATTCAGACGGGGCGTACTGCATTCCGGTAAGGGTGCAAGGGAGTGAACACCGGGCGCTGTTGGATTCAGGGGCTATGCAGACCATGATTCACCAGAGCCTGGTTCGAACCGAGGCTTTGAGATCGGCACATTATTCGGATAAAAGGAAAAAAGCATATCTTAGAGGCTGCGGTTAGCTCCCGCCTCTCGCACCCTCTGATTTTGGGTACAGATTGGGCGGGGTTTAAACAAATAGCGGAAAAATTGATGGGGGTACGATCACGACCGGTAGGGAAGTGTGAGGTGTGTGCAGTGGAAAGTGGTGACGCGGGGTCGTCCGACACTGACCGGGGGGGGGGCTCCGGGAGAGCCTCCAGTGGAGACTCCCCAGGTGCCGGTGTTCCAACCCATGGAGGATTTTCCACTCGCTCAGTCTCGAGACGATACCCTACGCTTTGCCTTCGACCAGGTGATATATGTTGATGGTCAGCTGGTGCGTCCTGATGCTGCACGCTCTCACCCATATTTTTCAATTATTAAGGATAGGTTGTATCGAGTGAGTCGTGACACGCAGACAGGTGAGGAGACGACCCAGTTGTTGGTACCGAAAAGCCGCCGGGAAATTATTTTCCAGGCGGCTCATTACAACCCCATGGCTGGTCACTTGGGGTATGAAAAAACACTAAACCGGATAATGGCCCAGTTTTATTGGCCGGGCATCTGGGCGGACGTACGTAGGTGGTGTGCGTCCTGTCCAGATTGTCAGCTGGTAAACTCCCCGGCCATCCCAAAAGCCCCATTGCGGCCCCTACCATTAATTGAGGTCCCGTTCGATAGAGTGGGCATGGACCTCATCGGGCCATTTGAACGGAGCACTCAGGGATACCGATTTGTATTAGTTTTGGTGGATTATGCAACCCGGTATCCCGAAGCAGTGCCATTGCGCAATATCTCGGCTAAGAGTGTTGCGCAGGCATTGTTTCAAATAATCTCCCGAGTTGGAATCCCGAGATTCTGACTGATCAAGGCACTTCATTCATGTCACGCACACTACGCGAACTGTATGAACTTTTGGGTGTTCAGTCAATTAAAACTAGCGTGTACCATCCACAAACGGATGGGCTCGTGGAACGTTTTAATAGGACTTTGAAATCCATGATTCGGAAGTTTGTACACGATGACAGCCGAAATTGGGATAAGTGGTTAGTTCCTCTATTGTTTGCAGTGCGAGAGGTTCCCCAGGCCTCCACGGGATTTTCTCCTTTTGAATTGCTGTTCGGTAGAAAACCACGGGGTATTTTGGACCTGGTTAAAGAAAGCTGGGAGGAGGGTCCAAGCCCCAGTAAAAACGAAATTCAATACGTTATGGACCTGCGAGCAAAACTCCATACACTGGGGAGATTATCACGAGAGAATTTGCTCGAGGCTCAGGAATGTCAGCAAAAACACTACAATAGAGGAACGAAACTACGGCAATTTTCACCGGGAGAGAAAGTCTTGGTATTACTACCGACTTCCAGCACAAAATTACTCGCCAAGTGGCAAGGACCCTTCGTGGTCACACGACGAGTGGGGGAAGTCGATTATGAGGTGGAGCGGTCTGATAGAGAGGGGGCGAAACAGATTTATCACCTCAATCTATTAAAAGCGTGGAAAGAGGTGATACCGGTCTCCTTGGTATCGGTAGATCAGGAGAGAGATGAGCTGGGACCGGAGGTGCCAAATTCGAACGATCAAACCTCCCCCCATTTTGATAGCCATCTCTTACCGAATCAGAGAACGGATCTTGCCAGGTTGCAAAAGCAGTTCGCTGACGTGTTTTCCCCTCTACCAGGCCACACCAATCTGATAAATCACCATATTGAGACAGTATCACAGTCCGCTCCTGGATATGTCCTGCATTTCAGAATATTTGATTTCCATCTTTTATTGGTAAGAATGTAATCAATCTGGTTCCTGGTTTTACTATCTGGAGCTGTCCATGTGTATTTTTGCAGAGGGTGTTAGTTAAACCATGTGTTCATTATACAAAGGTGGTTTTCTTGACAGAACTCAACTAGTCGTGTCCCCCGTTCATTTGGTGTTCCTAGACCGTTGTTTCCCATGACTTCCTTATTCAGAGATGTTTGGCCTACTTTTGCATTAAAATCACCTAGAATGAGCACAACATCAGTTTTTGCAGTATCGTCAATGAGGCCTTGCAGGTTGCTGCAGTGTCCCTTGAGCTTCTCCTCCTCTGCATCGCTAGTTGGTGAGTAGTTGACAATGAGTGTGATTGGGAAAGGCTTGCATTGTATGCGGATGGACATTAGTCGTTCGTTCAATGGGTTGTAGCCTAGTACTGCTTTAGCTATTTCTTTCTTCAAGATGAACGCAACACCTGCTCTTCCTCCTTTCTCAGATCCGGAGTAGTATATTGTGTAGCTGTTCTTTGTTGCGCACATTCCAAGTGCCAATATTGATATAATGTTTGTTAAGTCTGAGGGTCTTCGTTCCAGTACTGGTCGTGTCAGGTTCTGAGGTTCCTGGGAGAGGATTTCCACCAGAGCTGTCATTATGACCAGAGGTACCTGAAGTGCTGTCAGCCTCTTCCCCAGTAGCTTTATTACCGCGATACAGCCTGCGGTTCCCACTGCCGGCAGAATGGTTTTTATCATTCATTGGTCCTGTCATAGAGTAAAAGCGGTTGTCTTGGGAGGAAAAAAGATACTGTGAGTGGTCCCCCACATCCTTCTCACCGCGCAGTGGTCACTCACTGACCAGATTGCCCAGCCGTTGATGCCGTTATGGCATTCATCCACCTGCGCAGTAGACATTATTGCCGTTGACCTGCTGAGTTCCTCCGCCAATGCTGTCATCCAACACCCTGCTGCCAGTGTCTTCACCATAACCCTGGTAAGGGAGGCTGACAGGTGCTAGTCCTTGCCCAAGGGACACCTGAGAGTATCAGCGGTGGTTAAGAGGTACTCCATCATCCTCATAGTCCTTACGGACTCCTGTGCCTGGATGCTGTTTTACGTCTTGCCCAGGACTAGGTAGCACTCTGGGTATATAGAAACATAGCTTAATTTAATCTTTGGGTGAACCCCTTTAAATATGAGTGTCAGAAGCCTCAGAAAATGGCAACTTTGCTTAGAGCTGAACTAAAGGAATAAATCATTACATGTAGGCCAGTCAGTTCCTACCATTCACCAAAAAGATTTGTGAATTATTTTTGAAAAAGAATGAATCATTCAAGAATGACACACCACTATCGCACAAGCTGATTATATATTTTTTGCAGCTAATGCTAGCAGACTGCAGGACCCCAATCAACCAGACCAATCAAGTAATGCACAATGAGACAGGAATTACCCTGATCACGGGAACCTTCCCTCTCTCGTGATGCTCTTGCTAATTGCATTCCTTCCAGTAACAGCAGCACTGGCACATACAGGATTCTAGTCTGGAACATGGTGTGTCACTACAGGACCAGCGCGTCAGCTGATCAGAAAACCTGCTACGCCAGTTAAATTGTGTGACACAGACTTTGCTTGATCTGGGCTGGGCATGTCCGCGGTGACATAATGGAAGCATATAAAGATGGAAGATTACCTTAGCTTCAATGAGTTTAGAGTCCTGATTCTGGAAGAGAAATTTGATCTTGCTCTTCCCATCATCAGATGATCCTTTTAGTTGGGAGAACTTGTATCTCCAGAGAACAGCCTAAAGGAACAGCATGAGATAGTTTTGATAAGTCTTACACTATGTGTAGCGTAAGAAATGATGAAGCATGGTTCTGATGTTGTTGGTTGTTAGACAGCTTTATCTAGTATCAATACAGTTGCAACAAGACAGTCATTGGTTAGTGGCAATGTGTCACACCAAACAGTCTCTTTGGGTTTCTGGAGTAACTGAACCACGATGTAAGCAAGAGATGACTCTTAAATACCCTGTTGCCTGTCGACACTCAACCATCTGCCAGAGGTTTAGCCATGTAGTGGCCTATTGAGTCCTGTGATCTAATTAAGCAATAATTTGGTTAGTCTGTTTCTGTGTGTGGCTATGACAGATAATATTGAAGACTGTTTACTAAAAACAAAGGCGTAGATGCTAGTATAGCTACTCCTACTTCTAATAATAAGAGTAATGATAAAAAATAATAATATAAAGCCTGCGTGTGTACATGAGCACATATGAGTGTTTGTCTGTGTTAGTGCCATGTGCACAGGGAGGAATGTGTCTAGGTAAACGGAGGATGGGTTTAAGATGGCTTTTCAGCTGGGACAGGACGGCGCTGTGTGAGTGGGCCCCCATGCCTGAGCTGCCTGGAGCTTCCAATCTGAGGAATGGAGGCAGGGTGCCCATGGGGTCTCTGATACCTTATAGTAGCTTTACCCCAACACCACCTTAAAGCACAACTGAACTTTGGTAGAACTTTGTGTAGTTACCTGGCCATGATATGAGTCCAAATAGTGGCTAAATATGTTTGTTAGTTGCTCTGTGCTCCCCTGGGGTGATAATCCAGAATAGGGTATTTGTCTCTCTCCATTCACTTCTATAGGGCAGCTAAAACGGTCTCAAAATGACACTTCTAGCATGTATACGAACACGAAAAAAGTGTATTCTGTCAATACAAACAACCAGTCCTCGTACGTATTTTTTTTATTTATTAAATAGCCCTTTCCTGCCTTTTCCGTATTTTATTTGGAACGTAGATCCAGTAGGTAATTCTTGCGCCAGAAACAGCGTCAATGCGCTGATTCATCAGAAACCACTCGTTGGTCCAAATTTCCACGGAAGCAAGCGTTCCTCATAGTATATATCTATGGTAAACAAACCAACATTTTGCTAGTCTTTTCTGGTAGCTTGCTAACAACATTGTAGTAAATAGAAATTTTCTAACTCATTTTAATTACACGAAAAAAAATATGTACGAGGACTGGTTATTGTTTGTATTGACAGAATCCGCTTCGTTCTAGTTCGTATACATGCTAGAAGTGTAATTTTGAGACAGCTTTAGCTGCGTTATAGAAGTGAATGGAGAGCGACAAATACCCTATTCTGGATTATCACCCCAGGGGAGCACAGAGCAAGTAACACACATATTCCACCACCATTTGGACTCATATCATGGCCCGGTAATGACACAACCCAAAGTTCAGTTGTGCTTAAAGCAGAATAAAGCTAACAGGAACAAAATCAGCAATTTAACTTTTTATATAATCCTAAATTTTACTGGTACAAACTTTGCGTGGCAGAATACTGACATGGCAATGTGATGGCTACTGGGACAGAGACAGTTACAAGATTGTAATCTTCAATTTACATGTTTGTGGGGACAGTGAGTTAAAGGATGCAGACAGTACATCATGTCAAAGTTTCATTGTTTAAACCAGTCACTCCCTTTTCAATTCATATTCTCTCCCCTTTTACAGAAAAATGAATTCTCAAAAAATTCAATTGGGCACTTTCATGCAACTTATGATGGACTTTTAATGATCGACACCCTGCTTTTGAACTAAAAATTTGCTGCTGTAAATATAACTTTTTTGTCTGACCCTCCCAATGTTTCACAAGAACCTTTGATTTGGCAAACATTAATGGGCAACATTATGGGAATATCTTTAACTCAACACCTGGAAATTAGATATGTGTGTGCATATTGGATTACCTGGATTGTAAAACAGTTTTCCTAATAATGTCTGAGGGTCGAGCTACCCTGGTCTTGGAAAGCCAAAGGGTCAACTGGTTTTTGTTGTGACTCATTTTAAACAGTTGATTCCATTTTAACTCGCCTGTTTTATTTGTTTGAAATTGGTCACTCATTTTAGGAAAATCAAAAACATTAATATTTTTGTGTGTATTTTAGGAAAGGAAATAACAGACCCTGTATAAGGGTTTCCAATATTTAATGAATTGGAGAAATTGAAGCGCTCTTAAAAGAACTTCTATCTTCTTACAACACAAACCATACTGAGCTGAGAACACACGGACATTTCTCCAACATGTGGAATGACATTTCTGTGGTAATGTCATTCCACATTTCTGTGGATAGTTCTGCACACACCCCACCAGCGTGACATTATATAGGTTAGGCAAGGTTGCGCCTGTGGGAGTAGTGCTGTAAATTCACATTGGTTTATATGTATGCAGTGTTTCTCACAGGATTTTCTGAAACTGTGGTGGGTGGACCCTGAACTATCTAGGGGGGTCCGGGGGCATGCCCCCCAGAATACATTTTTGTCAATCCACAATTTTTTGTTATTGGAACATGGGGAATGGAACATGTAAAATAAATACAATTTTGGTTAGCTGACTTTTTTGGATAGACAGCTAGCTAACATGCACAAACGTAGTCTGATGAAAAATGCTCATAAAGTTATGGTCAGCTTACAAGACTATACAGAAACTACCACAATGCATGTTAACCTGTTCTGCCCTTAACCTGCAGCCCTGTGGGACTGAACTTTAAAAAATAAAAAAGTTAAATAAATACTTGTTTATTCACAAGAATAGGAATCTGATTAGCTGGCTATGTTTGCTACCTTGATTCTTCCTCTTCGTCTTTTCTAGGCTATGTCTTTTCTTAGGAAACAAAGTACCTTAAAAAGGTAGATCCTGTTATATGACATGGAAGCCAAACGAGTGGGGCAACGCCAGAGATGGTTAAAACTTAGAGACTGCACTGAAGGGAAATGGTAGAAACCCTGTCCTGAACACAACAGGTTGCGTTACATTGTGCTGATATCTCCCTTGAATAACGTCTGTATTATCTTCCACGAAATACTACAATATACATAAACTAGTATATATTTATTTTGTTTTGCTTCTCAAGTTAGCAAGCGAGATAACATTAGCTTAGTTGCAGCTAAAATGTTTTATAGTCGCTAGCTTGCTAGCTAAAGTTGTTCAAAGTTGTTACATTAGCTTATGCAAAATTAATATCGTAACACAGTCGAGAGCTTGGCTGGATTAATGCTTGAACAATATATCCATTATAGTGTAGGCTACCAGAGGGTTTAACTTTCACAAAGATACTAACCACGTCTAATCTCCTCAGAATCGTGAGGAGATACAGCCTCTGTCTCTGAGATGCACTTGCGTATTTGTGGGACTGTCTATGCATGTGCGTTTGTGTGAAGCAGGGGGGACGGGCAGCGAGTAGAGTGATGAGAGCCCAGTACGCACAAACAACAATTTTTATTTTTGAAATCTTTTTTTGATCAATTTGAAACTGTGGCGGTAGAAATTGAATTGTGGAGAAATTCCTGGAGAAAGACTCTGGAGGTCACTGATGGGGTTATGGCCTTCTGATTACTGTGAGTCCACACATACTTTACAAAACAAGGGATTTGTTGAATAAGAAATGTCTGTATCTATTGTACTGTTCACTTATAATGCCATATATGTCATATTGTGTTGAGGTTTGGGGAAATGTATATAAAACAAATATAGATCCTATAATTAAACTCCAGAAAAGAGCTATTAGGATAATAAATAAAGCTAGTTATTATGAATCTACTAATCCATTATTCATAGGATCCAGTACTTTAAAATTTGTTGACATTGTGTATTTAAAAACAATGGAAATACTTTTTCGAGCTAAGAGTAAAAGCCTTCCTTTTTGTATTCAAAATTGTTTTCATTTAAGAGAAGGAAATTATAAGTTAAGAGGGTTGTGTATTTTTGAATCATGTAATGTGAGAACGAATGTAAAATATAGATGTGTCTCAGTTTTGGGAGTTAAGTTATGGAATGGTCTTAGTGATGAGATTAAGTTGTGTAGATCTATGTTGAGTTTTAAAAAAGCCTTAAAATGCAAGATAATTAAGGATTACAACTTAAATAATCAATATATAAATTATATCAAATTATAAAGCAATGTATAAATATTGAGCAATATCATCTTTCTTTTTTTCTTTTTTGTTTTCTTCTCATTTTGTAAGGCGGACATCCTAGGGATGCCTGAGAATCTAAGTTATACCTGATGGATGGTGCAGGATAGGCAAAATAAGCCTTGGGCTTCAGCCTATTACTTTTTCGGTACTAGTGTGAATTTCATTGTGTGAAATGTATGCATGTAAACGGGTATGTTGATGTTTTTGTTGGTAAATATTCACACAAATTATATATGACCGAAATAAAATCTAATCTAAATCTAATCTAAATCTAATCTATACTATTTGCAAGGCTTTTTTAATGTGTAATTTGCAGAATCCATCTTCAGTACTGTCAATAGATTACTTTGTCAAACTAGGATTTATTTAGTTATTTGTTTGTTTATTTATTCCCTCCCCAATCATATATAGCCACACTCATGCTGCTATGCACACAGTGTCACCAGCTGCTTTTTTTCACACCATAGCCCACAAGCTAAGCTTACACAGACTTGAGTCGGAGGAAGACACTTCATGTGAAGCTTTAGCAAGCAGACAGCACATGTCCAGAATAGAAATGGGGGTGACTAGAGAGCAAATGATCACGGCCGACTGACCGAACACTAACCCCGGGTGATGCCACTGCCAATTATGTGGCACTACTGGCATCAGTTGGCACTGGCATGGTTGGGATTCGGTCTATCTATGTACTGGAACAGTGCCTGAAGAGGTTGAGCCACCCAGCAGTCCGCTCAATTATTGAGAGCAATGGGTGGACAGATTAGAGGCTGTTGCAAATCCACTTCCAGCCATGCCAACATCAACACTGAGGCACTCTGCAGCCAAGATGGTAGGATGAACAACCCAGCACCCTGTCTTCAACTGTGCGTTAGTTTTATCAATTACTTTGTTCTTGGCCTTCAACTAAGCAATTAAGTCCAAAAAGGACTTCTTAAAATAAATAAATTTGATCAAATAAAAAAAATCACCATGCAAATGCAAATTTCTCTATAAGCATATAACAATGACATTATTGTTGTCACTCAAGGCTTGATACTGAAGTCTGCTGCGAGAGAAAAACCTCTCAAATTTGCATGACTGTATTCTAAATATCAGTTTTCACAGATTATGATAAACTATTGTTAAATGACTAGACTATAAATTTGTTTGACTGCACCAAACTCATCTGTGACATCTCATTATTGTATCTCTTTATGCAATTAATCAGTGCTTAACCACACTCAATTACCTTAGCAAATAGTTATAGAGACACACAGCAGAACCCAGTTTAAAAAACAGAACTATCAAATCGGATTACTGAAAAAGCAGGGCCCTAAACCACAAATGGAAATACAATGATGCTTTTAACTTCTTAGTTCATGCTTGTACCATTTTTGCCATTAAGAATGTACTGAAGGAAGCATATGCATATATAATAATAAAATGGAACTCTATGACAATGGCTTGCCTTGTGTTAAGTTTCATGGTTGAAAAGAGAAATATTTGATAAGACTTTATTGAAAGAAACCTCTAATATTGTACTGTAGAGTTGGCATAACATAACTGGGTGGATAAAATTGTGACCAGATACATTTTTCTCATAATTTATTATTTCTAACTGTATTTGTAGGTCCATCTAATCGCTGCAATGTCCTCCATCAATTTGAGAGAGCACAGACAAGCATGGAATTTCTTCTGAAGCATACATAAACATTAGGTCCAGCTAATATAACAACTGCCACAGCTTTATGAAGCATGTAATTATAGTAATTATTTACGTTTTATTTATCTATTTAGAATGCTCAATTGCATACATAGGCTCGTCTCAGGGTTGCAATACATTACATTCATTTCGGGAACATTCCTCTAATGCATGTGTTACCAGCTGCTACTTTTCACTCAGCAGGTCACCAACTGAGCCAACATAGTGAATGTGTTTTTAGGAATACAATTCACAACATTTGGCACAGGCAGACTGCAGGTACCTGATCAACCACAGAAGATTTCGGTTTATTGCGAACCCTGGACAGTCCTCCGTAGGGTTTTGCTGGCCTAAACAAGAATGTTGTTGTGGCCCAAAAGTGCACCAACATAAAGCACACCCACCACTTAACTTTACTTGGGTGGTCGAGGGATGGTTCTAGCCTTAAACAATTGCATAGTGTGTTTTTGCCAGCAGCCAGCTCTGGGCCTGCTAACTAGAGCCATCCATCCCTGAGTGAGGCTACTACAAATTATGTATCATATGCTGGAATCATTAGCACAGAGTAAACAATGCCGATGTGCTCACTGAACTCAAAAGCTATACTTCGTGTCTCTGTATCAGTCTCAATCATATTCTGCTCAGCTTTACTTCATATATATTTTAAATCCACTCATTTTATGGTATGGTCAGTAGCTTTACAATGTACAGCAACAGCATGGAGGCTATTACTCTACTCACAGTTACAAGACTGATTAATGCTTGTGAACCACTCCAGATAATATACCACTGCAATAATGACATATAATGAGTTACTGAAACACTAAAACAGTACTTCAAAAGATCTAGCAGATGCTGTGGCATTTGCGGCAGAGGAACCATTTGAAAGGATAAATTAACGCTATCTAACTACTAACTGTGTCTATTTTGGAATAAACGTATTGCATCATAACCTTTGTCATCGCCATACTTTAAATATTACCACGGCCGTGCATCAGATGCAATGACTATCTGCAGAGTAAAAATAATTGTGTTGCTGGCAACATGTGCTTCGGAGTACTGCTCATGTTTGTATCATTTGTGTTATTGTAATTTTGTATAATTGTCATGTTCTGAGTTGGAATAGTTGACCTAAATTATGTTACACAAACTGTCGTCTTGCCTCTGGTGTTTCTCACAACTCACATGGACGTACTTATATTTAGTCTCATTGTAAGTTGCTGGAAGAGCGTCTGTTGAATGAATGCAATGTCATTTCTGTGCCCTCCAAAACCGACGGGTAACATTGTAGCCATGGGATGAGTCTGCAGACAATATTTGGATACTCAATTGACTGCATTTGCCCAGTATGGCTCGTTCAACACTGTTCAGTTATCTTACAGAACTATTGAAATTCCTGGTTTGCAATTTAAAACGAATGGTTATGTAGGTAATGGTTATGAATACGGTCAACATGCCATGGTATGGGTCATCCTCGCTGAGAGGGTGAGCTACTATGAGACTGAATAGCAAATTAACCACTACTACTGGGCGGACACCACATCGACTATAAATATGGTGAATGTCCGCTGCCCATTCTCTTTTGCAGACTGAAGGACATAGAATTCCCAGCATGACCACGCAGCGTGGCGTGTTGACCGTATTCATAGAACAGAGGTTACCTACATAACCATTCGTTCTATTTCATATCGGTCAACATGTCACGGTATGGGTCAACAGCAGTCTTGTAGTACGCAAGTCCAGAACTTAGCCGTGACAATAACTGTGACTCGTGACTTGACTTGGACTCAACCATCTGTGACTTGGGACTTGACTCGGGCAGTCAGAGCACACATTTTAAAGATTAATAAGTAATAAAAAATACATTTTACAAAAAACACTTTTTTGTTGACTACAATAATTCACCTAGGTCTACGTAAATGGTAGTTTGACATGGTTTGAATGTGGTGTTTTATTTTTCTACGGTTTGTGGTTTTTAATGATTCTACCACGTAGCCTACAGCTAGGCTATGCCACAATCAAGAGCGATAAAATTTGCATTTGATAAATATTCTTTACATGATGGCAACAAACATTCCGCAACATGTACTGTCTGCAAACAAAAGATAGAGGATAAACTGGGAACAACGTCCAATTTTGTGAGGCACCTGTCCCGTATACATCCTGCAAGGTAAGTGACTGGCTTGGTAGTGGAGCACATGTAACGTAGAAATTAACGTTCAAAACAAAACACTGTTGTTGAAATTCATATCTATTCATTCATTAACCAAGCTGTTGTCAGTTGACTCTGCTACGTTACCCTAACTTGATCACAGCAGTTTGTGTTAAAGTAAATCTGCTTAAAGCAGAGTAGAAAACAAGGCTTCCGATTGTCAGTTATGATTAAAGGAAATTGAGAGAATTTACGTTAATTAGCTAAACATCGTCATGAGCGTCACTTAGGGTATGGCAAACTTATCGCACTTGCCAAATCTTCATAGGCTATAGTGTAACAATCTCCGCTTATTTTTAAAAACTTTAGTCTTGTTTGTCCACAGAGTCGCTTGAAAATATAGCTAGGTAGTCGCTGGTTGTGTTTTTTTGCTCGTTTCCTAACTGTCCTTGCTTTCTTTGGATCTTTTGGTGTCTGGCTGCTTAATGCACAAAATCATCACAGATGAAATATAACAAAACGATTGTGTTCAATGACAAGCCAGGTGGATCTTGAACAGTAGCCTAATCATTGCGTTTATTTGCAAGAAGTTTGTGATTCTTCAGTTTGCAAATAGAATTTTTCTTTTTGTGAAGTAGTAGTTACTGAATAATGTCCTATTCATACTGCCTAAATAAAAAAGGGGGATACAATGACTCTTTGTACTTGTAATCAATTTTGTAATGGCTGTCAAATGTAATTATTTTTTCTGTTAGTCACTTTAGGACATTAATAAGAGTACCATAGAAATATAGTGAAATCTTAGATTGTGACTTGAACTGGTGATTGGGTGACTTGGACTTGACTCGGACTTGAGTACAGGAGACTTGGGACTTGACTTGGGCTTGAGGTAAGGTGACTTGGACGTGGGAACTGGAGACTTGAGACTTGACTTGGACACTGGTCAACAGTATACCAAATAAAGTCATCCAGGGGATGTAGTGGGGTAACACCACATGCCACAACCATGCGGTACAAAATATATGAACTTTATTAGATGCTTGTTCTTTGGAAGGAGCAAATCTAAAGTGCAAATACCTACTGGTGATAAAAACATGAAAAAAAGGTAATGCAAATCATACTCAAGATTGCCCCGTTGCCCTGCGCACAGAGGAGGCAATCGATTTGGACACCACGTTTTACACCACAGTCCCTGTGCGGGGAAACATAAAACCGCAGGGCCTGGAAAGGGCACAGTGAGTGAACTCTGGCTTCCTCAGGTGATTCATGGGGGGGAGGATGGAGGATCTCCTTGTGCAGATTACTCCACTTTTGTGGTGTCATCACTACGGCGATCACTTATGGATTCCTTCTTTGTCGCGTCTGGTCCTCCGAACCTTACACTCCCCCTTACACTCGTAGCTGGTAGTGAAAATGCATCAGATTGCGTAATTTTTTTAAGGTAAAAAGGCTCGGCAAATTTTGAATGTTTGTTACAAAAACAAATGTGACGCGAGCTGGTAAAACGGTCCGCAAGTCGCACTTCTGCAATTCACAGTAGAGTACAATATAGGGAGGGAAACAAAAAATATATTTTTTTCCATATAACGAAAGTTTAAGTGTTTTAGAAGTCGCTTAATATACAACATATTTATGATCTCTAAATACCTGTAATAAGTAACAGAAATATGCTTGTTAAAATCATGTTTGCTGAGGGCGAGCTTCAATTTGAGGGACAGACTATAATCAGCTGTCCATTAGCGCCTTCCTAGTTTCGATTGGCTCTGATTTTCGGTATGCCTCGCACATAAATAAGAGCCTACTTCTCTGAATAAAGAGACATGTTTATTTTAGGAACTATATTGACATGTATTAACGTTAGCCTAATGATTCCGAAATGACTCAAACGTCAAAGATTCCAAGTAAAACGAGTCGAGAACGTACACAATTTACAGTAGCTACTTGCTCCATCTGCCCCCCTGGCTTTGATATGTATTGAAATATGATATCTTCAGACAAAGCTCCATATTACAAACGCTGTAACTTTTTTTGTAAGCCGTTTTGCTACTGAACGAAATCGAGTTCACTAATTCTATAGTTCTAACCTATTCTGGCACTTATCCTCTCCACAAATCTCAGCCAGCTAGGGCAGGCAATGAACGGTTGCCTGTAATCCATACTTTAAGCGAGCTATAACCGACAATTTCAATACAAACTAGGGACTTCTTCAATACACCCCCGGCCAGCAGCGTCAGTGCTGAGCGCATTGTCAAAGCGAAGTGTAAGGTGGAATGTGAGGTTTGGAGAACCAAGCGCGACAGCTAAGGAATCTAAATGTGTACACCGAAGTGTACACTAATAAAGCGTACAGGTCCGCACCAGGAGAGGGAAATATACAAACAAAAATAGAGAATGGAAAATACTCCAGGCATAAGCCAAATAAAAACAACCCAAAAAACGGCGAACTCAAAATCCCAGTGAACAGAGAATACCTCTTGCTCACAATACGAGAGAGCAATATAAACAGAGATATGAATAATAAACAAAAAGCAGAAAGGAAAAGGAAAGAAATCTCTCACTCCATACGGGAGAGCACGAGAGATCAGCAAAGAAAGAAAATAAAGGCAATCTGTCTAACAAGAACAGAAGCGAAGAGAAAACAAAATCCAACCAAGGAAAACTAATGCATTTATTTTTTAAACTGAAATTTTTTTTGTCAAAAAATAGATTATTAGCCCAAATTAAATAACAATAATTTTTTTTCGTAATTAGTTTTTGGGATAACTTTTTGCACTCCCCCCCCCCCCCCCCCTCCGTGTCAACGCCTCTCGCTCGTCCCGACTGCGGAGCTTTTCCACCCTAGCTCCTCAGTGGTGGAACAAACTCCCCAATCCCCTAAATTCTATTCCTACCCTGCCTGCGTTCCGTCGTGGCCTGAAGACACACCTCTTCAGACTCCACCATGAATAATATACTTTAATCTAGGACCTCTCGTGGTGCTTGTTTATTGTTTAACTGTTTGTTGAAGTTTATAATAGTATCTACACTAGAATTGTAGTATAGCTGATTTACCCATAGCTTACTGTGAACTACATTCAATGTTCATTGCTGGGGATAGCTGCTATGTTGTGGGAAGAATGTGCTTTCTTATCTGTTATGTAGTTACTTCGATGACGTTTCTGTATGCACTTATTGTATGTCGCTTTGGATAAAAGCATCTGCTAAATGACTGTAATGTAATGTAAATCTAATGATTGGTTTCTACGGCGGCTGGAGAATTGTTTGATCGATGTGACCACCATTTTAGCTGTGTGCAAGCTAAACCGTCAGTGCTAAAACATTTCTCTTTTTGAATTTATTCAAAGGAATTTATTATGGATAAGTGGTTACAAACAGGGTCTCTCAAAGGGAAAGATTCAAAGGCTGGTCCATCTACCAGTAAGGAAACAGCTCCAGTGTCTGACACTGAAAAGAGACATAAAGCAAAACAAAGGAAATACAGCAGTGAACATGAAGACTTTCTTTTTTATTCCGAACAAGCTTTTTATCGAATTATAAATTATGGCTCTTGGATCTAGTTTTATCTAGCTATGTTTTACAACTGTTTATGACAGTTCTGAGTAACATTCTGAGTAACATTAGCCTGGCCCTACCGAGTCTAGTAATTTTCAAATTTTTTAAATAACGTCACTATCATGTTTCTGTCCGCCTATCCCACAATATCGTTTCCATAACTAAAGGTTGAATTTGTCAATTAGATGTAACAACACATTTGATTAATCGCACATAACATCAGCATTGGTTTTGTATGCATTTGATTTGGCTCATGAATTAACTGTGTCCATTTTCATTGCGTTGCTACTGGTTAAACATTTAGTAACATGCATTTCAATTATGTAGTAGCTCCCTATTAGTCCAGGATCATTGAATGTTTTTTTTTCTGTAACATTAGTGTTATTATTTTTTATTGTTTGTTGCGTCAAAATTCATTAGCCCAGCCCCCCCGTAGCTCCCACAATCACAATTATCAATGCGTGAATCCGTGTTACATTGTGTAGGTCTGTCCATAATTTTTACATGTGTAATTGCATTTGTAAAACACTGGGGTCCTGCAGGGGGGCGGCAGAAGCTTTTGTGGTCGGTCGAGTAGGCCGCGAGTTGTAAAAGGTTGGGAACCTCTGCTCTTATGCAGCTAATAAGCAAGTCCCACGTAACTCTTTAGCAAGCTTAAAAGTGAAGTGGTCGCTTGAATACCTATACCTTACCGGCTTCTATGTCAAGTAGCAATGACAATATCGAAGCGCCGGTAAGCAGAAACCTAGATATAGTCGGCAGGAAACCCAAAACAGGTGCGAGGGATAATAGCCGAGCCAGATCAAAACACCAAAAATAGAACGACCGCAGAAACCAACAGAGGCTACCAAAAACCATGACACGAAGAAGTCTGTGGCATCCATGTTAATTTTTCACTAGTTTAAAGCTAAAAGTATGAATTACGGCTGAGATTTGTGGAGAGGACCAGAATAGTGCCAGAATACTTAAGAACTTTCATAATTCCTGAACTCTATTCCGTTCGGCCGCAAAACAGCTCTTAAGTTACAGCATTTGCTTTTTTCTATGGAGTAATACGGAACTCTGTCTGAAGATATTCATATCGAGTTTTTGCTATCAATCTGCCTGTTAATCGAGGACTGTGTCTGAATCTACTGTGTACTAGATAAGGTAGGCTAACATTGAGTCTTACAGCGTACTGTTTAGTGACATACAGTAGCCTATGCAAAAAATATCCTTAATACTATTATCAGCAAAAACCTAAGCAAATAAGTTTATCATTGGCGGATTTAAAGTACACTACATTTAGATAACATTTCACCTACTTAAAGCACAATTGAAGTTTGGTAGAACTTTGGGTTGTGTAGCTACCTGGCCATGATATGAGTCCAAATGTTTCCGAAATATGTTTGTTAGTTGTTCTGTACTCCCCTGGGGTGATAATCCAGAATAGGGTATTTGTCGCTCTCCATTCACTTCTATGGGGCAGCTAAAACGGTCTCAAAATGACACTTCTAGCAGGTATACAACCTGGAAAAAAGCTAATTCTGTCAATAGAAAAATTAACCAGTCCTCGTACGTATTTTTTTTGTGTAATTAAAATTATTTATAAAGTCATATTTTCTTCAATGTTGTTAGCAAGCTACCAGAAAAGACTACCAAAATGTCGGCAGGTCGGACTATAGATATATACTAGTACTAGGAACGTATGCTTCTGTGGAAATTTGGACCAATGAGTGATTTCTGATACATCGGCGCATTAAAGCCTACTGACCCGATCTACGTTCCAAATAAAATACCAAAAAGCCAGGAAAGGACCATTTAATTAAAAAAATAAATAAATACATATGAGAAATGCTTAAGGTTGTATTGACAGAATCCGCTTCGTTCGCGATTGTATATATGCTACAAGTGTTTAGCTTCCCCATAGAACTGAATGGAGAGCGGCAAATACCCTGTTCTGGATTATCACCCCAGGGGAGCTCAGAGCAACTAACGAACATATTTTGCCACCATTTGGACTCATATCATGGCCAGGTAACTACACAACCCAAAGTTCTACCAAACTTCAGTTGTGCTTTAACAACTTTCTCACAGCTAGCATACTCAATAGTAGCCTATAGAAGGGCATTGATTCAGACCAATTCAGACACATCCTTTGTTTAGCAGAAACCAAGTTATCTAACAGTTAGCTATCTAGCTAGCCACACGTCCAAACAATGTATGATTTGCAAGCATTTTCGTTGTGATATTCTTATCTATCTGTCGGTCTTTGTTTAACACAACCAAGCCCGTGCTGACTAAGCTAACAGTTAGCATTCTAGCTAGCCCCGTGTCCAAACAATGTATCTGCAAGTGTGTTCGTCGTGATTTGTTTAGTAACACAAACCAAGCCTCTGAAATCCAGAGTGGTTTGGGGTGGGGTTAGCAAACTACTCTTCACACCCATTGTGTTTGCCAGCCTGAGGTGTGAATTTTTGCTAATCTTTGAGAGCTGTTTTCTCAGGAAATTGTTTTTTCACCAACATTCAAAGAAGCATATCTTTCTCAATATGTGCATATTGCAGTGTATGAGATGTCATTTGAAAGCTCAGGACCTGTACTTTCATAAACTATACAAAACAGAAAAACTACCCTGTGCTACTTGTGGACTGTTTTACCAGCACAAATGTAATCCAATTAAATTCAATACAGGTTATTCTAACCAGAAAGATATCAATAACACTGATATAATTCAAAAGGAGAATGCAGGGAGCTGTAGATTAATCACAAAATGTAACGCAAGGCATTGTTGTGAGTGAAAATGGCTCAGGAAGCATAATCCTTTTTAAGGAAAAGAGGCTCCTTTCAGCTTTTTAATGTTTGTAACAACAAACATGTAATCCAATCAAACTCAGTATAGGTTATTATAACCAGAAAGATATCAGTCATAACACTTAAAAAGGAAACGGCAGTGAACTGCCTAAACAACCGCGGTCAACAAACTCTACCGATTAACCTTACTGGAAATGTGCACACACATCACTCAGTAAGATTAAATTGCAAAATACAATGCTACATGTTGCTGAAAGTGAAAGTATATCAGTTGTAAAACTGATATAGTTTGAAAACAAGGACAGCAATGAGCCGCTTAAACGGCCACACTGAGCAAATACTACAGATTTATCCTACCTGATGGGCGCACCATTGCTAAGCCTGGAAGAGAAAAAGCCTGGGGTAGTCAGCAGCGGGAGAGGGCAAAGAGGAGTTGAAATTTAGCCGATCCAGACGAAAGCAAAGGTTTCAAGTCTCACGCTCAATCTCGAGGAAGCAAAAAGAGAATGGGTGGCGGACACGGACCATATTTATGGTGGATGTGGTGTAGTGGTGGTTAATTTGCTATTCAGTCTCTCGGCGAGCATGACCCATACCGTGGCGCAAACTCCTTACAGATTGCTTTGTTTCTATTTATTTGTAAACTGATTATTTCTTCCCCTTGTTATTTTAGTTATTATGAATATTCATGTGAAACAGCAACATTGACTTTACTTCATTAACTTACCTTTGATGCTGCATCAAAGCATACAAAACCCATTCCAAAGTCTATTGTGAGTCCCATAAGGTGACTTTCCATTATGCAAGCATATGTCTTGCACTGAAAAGTAAACAGACGGTTAGTTTTCTTAGACAATGTGTACACTACATTAATACAATCCATAATATACTGTCAAAAATGTACATTAATCCATGTGCAACAACAGCAAACAAAGAAGTTCCATAAGTTACATTTTAAATGTTTCATATATAAACAAATAAGCAATAATATTGAGGGGAAAAACATTCTGTTTCCTATTAATAGCAGGTCTAATGCCGAGGACCCAGGTTTTCTGTTTCCCAAAACTAGTTAATGAAGATGCGTGAAGTCTGAGAAACCCAGCATACATCTGAAATAACGTGATACCATGATATTGCACCTAGCATTAAGTACAAAAAACATTATTTCTCTGTAGCCTGTTTCTGTAACTGGTGCTTAATATTGCATCTCAAAATTGGATTTAATGAAATGGTCATGAATTGGGTTTTAACAACTGGAAAGATAAGAATCTAAATCTAAAATGGTTTATCTCCAACTCATAACGTACCAGGTTTTCACAATTAATTGAAATTAATTTAAAGATTTTTTAATAATTTTATTTCAATTGACAGTTTTTGGCTGAAAGCATAAACTAACCTTGTGAGAAACAGACTATTGATATACAGTGCTCTCCACTATTATTGGCACCCCTGGTAAAGATGAGGAAAAGGGTTATAAAGAATTCACTGTTTGGTGAATTAGCTTAATCTCACACTGAAAAAAATGGAAAAATCCAACCTAATTCACCAAAACGTGAATGTTTTATAACCCTTTTTACTCATCTATACCAAGGGTGCCAATAATAGTGGAGGGCACTGTAAGTTATATAAAGTGGGAGGATAGTCGTTAGACAATGGGTGCGTTTACATGCACTCAATATTCCGATAACTGGGAGTAATCCGAACATGGTAATAATATGATAAATGCGATTACATGCACTTAAGTAATGCGATAATGGGAAAAATCCAGGTTTACATGATTCTGTCAATATTCCGATTTCTTTCCCTGAACGCGATGTGTAACTCAAACGTAAATTAGAAACATATATTAGCCTAAGGTTATATATTATAAATTACATATTTTAACGTTTATACATAACGTGACTATACTTCCTGTTGGGTTGCTAGAAACAGCACGCGGGTTGGTATGCGTAACCGTAAGTTAGTAAACACGTTAACTATAGCCTAACGTTAGTTACATAAGAAAAAACAGCAGCCTATAACGTATAAGAAAGTAACGTTAAACATGGTAACGTTAGACAGGAATGCTCTTATGGGTTTCGTCGTCATATGGCATATGTTATGGTTGCGGTTGGCAACTAACACTGTCTTTCAAGCGTTCTGTGTTATGAGCAGAAGACGACGAAGAGCTTTAACGTTACAACAAGCGCTGATTATTGGACCCAGAATAGGCCTTCCTCCAGCACTGTTAAGGACCCGGTAGTGCTGGATGCGCGTTAAGAGCAAGGACTGGTGGGAGAGAGTGGTGCTAAATGAATTCACCGATTCAGACCGTAGACTTGTGGACACCAAACTGGTTCGCTATCAGCCTGTACTCCCCGCAGCTACCGACTTTGTACAGCGCTATTGCGACTCGCATTTGAAGAGGTACAGCTGGACGCACTGTCACTTCGTCAGGGCTCATTATGTTCTGTACCAAACCACAAAGTTTCATAAATGATCTCCGAGCCATACTGAAGTTGCCTCTCCATTCTGAATCGGTGAATTAATTTACCATATGACGACGAAACCCATAAGAGCATTATTGAGTGCATGTAAACGTGCTCATTATTTCCGCATTTCTAACTTTTTTCCCATCTATGAGATGAAGTATATTCCTCTTTATTATTTCGGATAACATCAGGAGGGTTTCCTCCTCGCTCCAGAAATGACTTCTCCCGTTGGTTGACATCTCTCTCTGACCTCTCAACTGTTTTGACGTTAGCGTTACGTTACTAGTAGAGTAGCTGTTGCCATGGCTGTTGCTGTCAAACACGCACATGCGCAGATTTAAAAAAACAAACTAGATCGGAATAAGCGTTTACATGCAACCAATAAAACGAAAAACACGGCAGAAATCCAGGTGTAGTTATCAGATTTCTCATATTCCGATAACTGCTTTTTCCCAAAAAAAGCTTTTCGGAATATTGCGTTTACATGACAATTTCAATAATCCGATAACAGCCATATTCCGAATATGATCGTCAGGAGGTGGAACTGCCTTTTTACATCTGTGTGCAGGTTACAATTTAAGTATTTTATCATCTATCTTTTTGAACCAATGTACCCACGAAGCATGATTACATTTTACTCTTCAGGCACAATATGTAGTTTTCATTATTTATTTATTTTCATTTGGGGAGAGGGGGGGGAGAGGGGGGGGGGGGGGGGGGGCAAAGGGCACAAAAAAAAAAAGTAAATTATTTAATTTTGATGGTTTTTCAATCACAGTTCCAAACTCATTATGTGGATGCCAACCCAAAACTACAAGCTTCATTTTGTTTAGTTATTTTTTAACAAAATGCATTGTGGTGACATTGAATTAGATCCGGAATATAATATGATAATTATTATGATTTACCAACCATAATATTTGACACAGTTAGTTTGTTGCACATGGTTTAACCTGATCATATCTACCGTGACCTACATTTTTGGAAATATCAATATCAATTCATCAAAACCACTAGAACAGGGTGAAAAAAATTTAATTGCCCTTGATTATTATTTTCATGTAAAGTACAATAATTTTCTGAAACAAACCTACAAGTGATAGTTGCCAGCATGCCAGTAATAATCAAATGTCAACTGCTTTTTATGAAGAGGTGCCCCAACATTGGGTATATGTGTTGCTGGTACCTGTATTCTTTCAACTTCTAAAAAAGTTGCCATCTGGAAGGCTTTCTCCCAAATAATGAGCTCGCCGTCCAGCTCCACGCTGAAAAACATGTCCTCCCCGCTCTCCGTCTGCAGGCTGAAGCAGTGTTTCCGCTGGTCCAGAAGGTCACTGTCCTGAGAAAGCTTACAGTTATAAAATCTGTCACATCATTCAACTCTTTCAGAACTGCATTGCACCGCATGAACATAAACCACAGAAATGTTTGCTTCCAAAATTGGCTGTCTGCCTGAACTAATGTTATTATTTTCACTTGGCTGCCTTGCTCAACCTGGACAATTCCTCAAGAGTTCTCTTTAATTAGCCAAAGCGTATTCTGAACAACTATCCTGCATGCCCGGCCCCGTCACACACTACAGTGATGGCTGCTGCATCATTTATGCCAATTACTGCTTCTTTTCTTTTACTATGCCTGCAATTGTCACCCTCACATAAATAGTGTATGAAAAAATACAATAGCAAAATACTCACAAATGGAAACATATTTGCATCTATCTCTCTCTCAAATTCTAATTGCTTTATTGGCATCAATATTTTAAAAAGGGTTTGGGGGGGGTGTTGGTGGCATAGCCTGTAAGAGCACAGTGCACGTGCTCATTGTGAGCCCAGTCGCCCTGATATCGGTAGTTTGAATTCCATATTTAATGTTTTACCTTATCAACTTTATTGATTTTTGTAAATATACGCTAATTCCAAATTTGATGCCTGCAAGGTGTTTTTTGAACTTCCCAGTCTTTTTTTTGCCCTTTTGGAACGTGTTGCAGGCATCAAATTTGGAATTAGTGTATATTTACAAAAATCTATAAAGTTGATAAGGTAAAACTTTAAAAATATTTTCTCTGTTTTCAATTAAATATATGTAAAAGAGAATTTACAAATCACTGTTTTCTGCTTTTATGTGCATTTTACATACTGTCTCAACTTTTTTGGAATTGAGGTTTGTATATAATTTTGTGACATTCTACATCCATTGATTATAAAGTTTTATATTCAGTATCGATGGGTTTCCCCTAAAGACACACATAGCTTTCTACGATTTGTCAGAGGCATTTGTTAATCTTCAATAATTTCTAAAACCATCTTTAGTTAAAGGGACTGCCAACTCAAATCGATGATTCAGCTTTTCAATGGTTAATTGTTGTCATCCTGGGGTGGAATAAACATAACCCAAATATCAGTACTAAGTGATGTGCCTAAATGAAGATATGCCTTCCTTTTTTCCCACCATTGCCTGTAATTGATCAGGCAAGGTTTTGAGCGGGCGGGATTAAAACGGACTTCAGGACGTCATCAAAGTCCTATGGGCCAATGATTAACTATCCGGAAATTCTTTATGCCCTCCCCTTAATCAGTTGTTATATGCCTCCTTTTCTCACGGCTCATCCCTCTCTCACACTCGGAAAGTTGTAAATGTGGGGGGGGAAAAATGTTAACATGCCAAGTAGATTCTGCGTTTTTCCTGGGTGCAATGAAAAAACACCCAAACAGTTTTCCAAAAAAAAAAACCCAAACACTGAAAAAATGGGTCACGGACGGCCTTTATATAAAATAAATTCAAAAATGCGGGTTTGCAGTGCTCATTTTTCAGTAGAGAATCCTGGCTAATGGCTAAACATTTTGTGAATTTACAGCAGAAGGGATTTGCAACTCTTCTCCTTTTGAAGGATGGAGCAGTCTCCCTGTCCCTTCCAACTTTGCGGGGCTGCACAGTCCAAAACAGTGTAAGTGCATGGTTACAGCTAACTGGCTTCTTAACTAGGGAAGACTGACTTCCGAGACTTAATTCATAGCTAACTTGCATGTGAGCATGTAGCTAACATGTAGGGTAATGAATGAGCTGATATTACAACAAACGTTACTTTTTTTTTTCAAGAAGCATGCGTGAGGTCTAATGTTTGCTTCGGACTTCGGTGTGACAAAAGTATACCCGTGCAGTTATTTAGGCAATTACTATAATAAATACGTAGCCTATATAATATTGATCATGTTGTTGCCTCGTACTAGTAGGCCTACTACTAATATGATAACTGTTATTATTATTATTATTACCGGTATGCTTCAAATGGAATATGTTTTGTGAAATCAACTGTGAAATACTTTTCCCATACAGTGCCTGTTACGTAGGCATTCAGCTAAAATCAGCAGCTCAGACGCCTAGACTCAACTGATTTTAGTATTTTCAAAAAAGACTACCCAAATAGCACACCTGATCCAGCTTGTCAAGGCACAAATCAGATAAGATAGCTGTCAAGCTGGGCCAGAGTCATTGTGATTTGTGCTAACAAGCTTACGTTTCGATCTTAATCTAGTCTTCACTAGAAGCTAACATTACTGTTCAAGCAAATCCGAGGTCTGCCTGCACAGCGCAGGACGTTGGAACGCAATGGGATATATTCGCAGAAGACGTTGGGTGTCAGACCGGCATTCTCTCTAGCCACAGGACATTAATTGCCTTCATGGCTAAAATGTTTTTTTATTCCAATCTGATTTTAGAGTACCATGCAATAGACAATCTCTTCTCAAAGTTAGAAATGTCCCTTTAGCTGCAGACAGTGGTAAGTACTTAATTTTACAATAGCCTACTCTACTAAAAGGTCTAAAACCAGACTGAAGCATGTGTAGAAAGTAGCCCACACTTTTAGGATCAATTTAGCTTTACTGAAATGTAAAAATTAAACTTTTCGTCAAACAAACACAAAAATCCAATGCATTTAGGCTATTACATATTGATTCCAATGATAAAATCCATTGTACACATAAATATGTATTAATCTGGCCTTCCAGGGTTGTTATCTGGCTCTGAATTAATTCTCAGCTCTCGGTTGTAATAACCAATTTAGAGACACAATTTTCAGGCCTGGATGGAGTGACATACTGGCCTCTGCTCTTCTAATCGGAGTCGGAAGGCTGAAGTCTTTGCATTAGCCCAATTGACTGCTAAAAGGAGAAGGGTCTAGCTGTATATAGCCCAGATATTTAGCTAGCTAAGGTTAGCTAATATGCATGCTACGCTGTACCGGTAACGTTACTATTTGGAAGACGTGGGTCTCTGAGTTTAACGTTAGTATTATTATGTGAACGGATATTCTTTAGTTCAGTGGCTCAAACATATGGTACGATTACAACTTGCACCACGCACTTTCTTTTTTAGGCTATTTAGCTATCGTTTGTTTTGCTAAATGGTGTTTGCATTTCCAAGTCTGCACATAACTTGCCTAGAGTTGGCAAACCCTTTAAGAAGCCTTTGAGAAACGAAAGATGCTTCGTAAAATTACTTTAACGGTCATTTTATGCTTAAGATGGTTTTAGGAAACGTGGCCAAAATCAGGATGTTAATTTGTTAATTTCTTTCCCTATTTTTCTCGCTGTCACGTATTGTGCAGGTATTTCTATAAATTCTGGCACTTCTCACAAAAATAATTGTCCATATGTTTTGCTGTCATATGATGTGACTCTGATTTTACTTTATGTATGAAAGCTTCTCTTAAATTAACATACAGTATGTAGGGCAGGAGAGGAGAAAGTGAAATTCAGTTTCTATTTTTCCTGATCCACAGTATTTACATGTTCTCTCCTGTCTGGGCTTGCACTGTTTCTTATGGTGTCCTTTTTCTATTTATACATTATGATTACTGAGTCTGTTTGTGATTTTTTATATCAAGAAGGTTTTGTGCTAAAGTATATTCTCTGTCCAATGATCGATAGCATTCTAAGATGTTGATGTTGTTTATTTTGTTCAGCCTATTTTAAATGTATTTATTTTGTTATACATTGTTTTTAGTTATGTTTCTGACTATGGGAGTCATTGTTTTGAAGATGGTATGCATCTTTGATATGTTTCAAGGGGTCTGTCTCTCGGCAAAGGCAGTTACTGATGAATGCTCTGTGCTGGTAGGATTCAGGATCAGCTTTTGCTATGTGAGGCTGGAATTTAATAGCTTTTTTATCATGAGGAGGGACAAAGGGCATTTACCTAGTTTTGCTCTTTAGGTGTGCTTTGGACTATTTATAGAAACTATGAGGATGTCTTTGCAGAACTCAAGGTGTTTTTTAGTCACACTTTTTTAAGGCCTACTCCTTAATCAGAGACACACATCGTGAGACACAAATCCTATAGGAAAAAACAGGTCATACTTTAAACAAAGTCTCCATAAATGTGACATAACCAACAATAGTCACCTGGCTAATGGCTAAACATTGTACTGGGTGACATAAAACATGCTTATGATTTATGAAGCCATTGTGTCATGTTTATGAAGGCTTTATATAGCATACTTTGTTTAAAGTGTGACTTGTTTTTTTCTATAGGATTTTTGTCTCTGATTAAGCAGTAGGCTCCATATCTCACTCCAATATGGAAGAAAAGCTTGAATTACACTGTCAAATATTTTCGACCAAATTTGTCCTGCTGATGCTATAATAGGCCCTACATGCTTCATCTGTCAATGCATTTATAGCTTTGTCAAACCTGCCAGAAGCACTGATTATTATGCCTAGATAATTGTAAGACACAGTGTGCTGCAATGTGATTTCTCCTAGAGTGAAGCTGTATCTGGATCCCTGTGATCTGCCCTTTTTTTGGAACACCGTAATTTGTAATAATGGTCAGTGCCCAATTTTGACATTAGTTCTTAAGCAGTGATACTAGCTTTTCTCTCTGCCATGTCTGAATCCGTTGGTGCACGTTTCAATTAAATTGTTTGAGGGAACTATTGCAGTGTTAACTTAAACTCTTCAATTTAGTATATTGTCTGCAATCCAATAGTTCTCTAAAAATGATGTTTAAAATATGAATCGTATGAATGGCGCAAGAGAGACCTCACAGGCATTTGCCTGCCTTCTATAAGAACTGCTAGAAATACCGTTTTAGAGCTCGGTTTCTTTTTCATCTTAATTTCAGTTCAACATGTAAATATATATTGTGTAAAGCCATGCAATTTTCATAAAGATAAGATAAAAAACATTTTGGTTTGAGGTAACATTTGGTTACCTCATATAGAATTGATGCTTAATTTAAACTTAATTTAGTGACCACAGTTTGTAGCCTGCACTCAATTTAATTGAGTTCTTTCACTCATGTGATTGGGTTTATTTATATATAAGAAAATGAAGGAACTCCACTCAATTTTACGGGTACTACTAGTAATCTGTACTCAGTTTAATTGAGTTAAATCTCATTTGTAAGTGAGTTTACTTTACCAAGAAAATTAAGTTAATCCAACTTAATAATATGGCTAATCGTGTTCATACTACTTTAAAAAGACTAGAAGTTAATTTAACAAATTGTTTATTGTTACATTCCTCTTTTTTCTCTCTCCCCTGCTTTGTGTTTCATTTTGGGTGCTGCTGCATTTGTGTCTGTCTTCCCTACAAGTGGAGAAGATGACGTCATGGTCCCGTTGCAGAGATCCTGGTCCGATGATGCGCTGGAGAGAAGATGCACGCTGTTGCCTGGCAACCATTTTTAGAGGACGCCGTTGACCATCAATTGGCAACCACACTATGCTATGCCTGCTATTGAGGACGCTGAGGACTGTCGTGGAGCAGTGAATTTGAAATGATGCAGGACTATAAATACACTGCTCAAAAAAATTAAGGGAACACTTAATCATCACAGTATAACACCAAGTCAATTAAACCAAACCGGTCATGCTGGATTATGTTGCAGGCAGCATAACATTCACCACGGCGTCTCCAGACTCTTTCACGTCTGTCACATGTGCTCAGTGTGAACCTGCGCTCATCTGTGAAGAGAACCAATGGCGAACCTGCCAATTCTGGTGTTCTCTGGCAAATGCCAATCGAGCTGCACGGTGCTGGGCTGTGAGCACAGGTTCCACTACAGGACGTCGGGCCCTCATGCCACCCTCATGGAGTCTGTTTCTGACAGTTTGGTCAGAAACATGCACACGAGTAGCCCGCTGGAGGTTATTTTGTAGGGCTCTGGCAGTGCTCCCCTGTTCCTCCTCACACAAAGGAGCAGATACCGGTCCTGCCGCTGGGTTGTTGCCCTTCTACGGCCCTGTCCAGCTCTCCTTGTGTAATGGCCCATCTCCCGGTATCTCCTCCACACTCTTGAGACTGTGCTGGGAGACACAGCAAACCTTTTTGCGACGGCACGTATGGATGTGCTATCCTGGAGGAGCTAGACTACCTGTGCAACCTGAATGGGCTGCAAGTACCGCCTCATTCTACCAGTAGTGACAAGGGCACTAGCAAAATGCAAAACTAGAGAAAAATCAGTCAGAAAGGATAAGAAGAGAGAAATGGTCTGTGGCCACCACCCGCAAGACCATTTACTTTTTGGGGGTTGTCTTGCTGTTGCCTCTCTTGTCCATCTGTTGTCACTTTCACTTGCACCAAAGCAGGTGAGATTGATTCACAATCGTTTTCGCTTCCTAACTGCACAGCTCGATATCCCAGAAGTTTAATTGACTTGGTGTTATACTGTGTTGATTAAGTGTTCCCTTAATTTCTTTGAGCAGTTTAGATAGTCTGCATTAACGTCTATCAGTCCGCTGACTTTGATGAGACAGACAACTGTGCTTATGCTTTTAATTCAGCTTGATTAGTCATCTGTTTTTAAATGTTACTTCTTCTGAACTAGCTATAGATAGCTATTTTGGAGATAGAGCACAGGTTTCATAGTCAGAGATTGCCCCAATTCACATTTGTTGTGAAACATCTGCGAAGGATTGGTGGCCGGAATTTGATAGAGAGGACCGTTTCCACTCTGGCATGGGTTCTGGACCAGTACACTCACTGCCTGGTGAGACCTTACAACCTGCGCTGTGCTTTAATGCTAGACTGCTTTACATCTTTAGAATAGAAAACTCCTTTTTGTGTTTCATAATAAACACCTGGGTTTTTCTTTGAGGTTGTGGTTATTGTTGAAGTGGCTTAGTGTTACGTCCATTATTTTGGGGACATATCATTTATGAGTTGGAGAAAGGCAGCATTTTTCCCACGGCGCTCCGCATGGCGCGCACTGTGGGAAAAAAAGTGGTCATTGCCGGTCAGTCACTCACTCACTCATTGACTCATGGATGGTGTGCACGGCACATGCACAAATCAGTTGTCGCAAAGTTTCTGTCGTAACCTAATAACGGACGGCTATGGAAAGCCAAATGGGTCATATTTCACCTGCCCACGCACACGTTTCCTTAACGTCGCACGCCGCTTGCTTAAGGCCTGGTACATACTCTACACAAGGAACGCGCGCAACGACGCAAAGAACAACGCAGGGGGCGTTTTCTCGTGTTCTTGCATAGCAAAATGTTCAGTCCAAATTTTGTAACGTGACACAAACGTGTGGTGCAATTCCACGCGTTTACGTTAGAGCCGCTGAATGTAAATACTGTTTAATAACTGCAGAATGAACAACTACACACAAAGAATTATCATTTCCGGTGTAAGGTTACTTGCTCCAACTAGATTAGCCTAGGCTGCCAACCAGCGGACAGGGCGAAAAGAAGCCAGTAAACACGCGTATGGTATGTAAGCAAAGAGCTTGCGTATGTCCCGAATCTGCATTGGCGATTATATTCCTTGCATAGAGTATGTACCAGGCCTAAAGGTGGATTCTCACAAAAACCATCGACAAAGCATGGGGACGCGCGAGAACCCCAAACTGTGCGTTTGTTGGACGGTGCTATTAAGGTAGGTTTTCACCAAATCTGGCAAGGTGCATCGGTCGGACGCATTCTATTAATTTTCTATGGAGAGGATGCGATGCGATCGCGTGGTGCATGATGGATGTGGCGCAGCAACTGTGTGGTACGTTCGTCGGTTCTGAATTCGAATAGGATAGATTCCAAACCTACTTTAGGCAAATTAATGCGTCCGCCATTGTTCACGAAACTCGGACCACCGGACAAAGTAGGCGTTTTAGATCAAATATGAATCAAGATCTAGCAACTGCATAGACTATTTCTCGCCTCAAATGTTTTCAGAAATGTATTTTAGTGGACCGTTTCAGTGGGATAAAATAAAGTTTATTAACAGGCCGCAATATTGTTCCAGTTTAAAAACACAGGAAAAATACGTCGAGCCAATCAGGTGCCGTTAATGTTCTCGTAGGCTACTGAACCCGTCTAAATAGCAACACACAGTTTAGGGGTCCGGCGCATCCCCATGCGTCGTCGCCGGATTTAGTGAGACCCCAGCTTTACACAGACGATTCACAGAACACCGTTTCCTTGTTACACACGCATCTGTGTAACAGGTGGATAGAAAATGAATAAAATGCGTACAACCGATGCACCTCGCCAGATTTGGTGAGAACCTACCTTAAGGGAATGTGAAACGGCGTTTCCGAAACGCCGTATGGCGTTAAGGAAGCGCGTGCGTGGGCAGGTGAAATGTGACCCATTTTGGCTTTCCATATTTCATGCTGATTAACATTACCAAAATTTGTAGTAGAAATAGTCTTGCAACGTTAGCTACGGAACAAAGCAAACAAACTACAGGTGTGAAAGCACCCTTACAAAATTTTAATTGCTGTTAGCTTGCTACCTCATTCACCTTATGCACAAGGCGGTGCTTTCCCATTCTGTGATTTAAAACAGTGCGCCGTGGGCCTCAATGTATTTGTGCCTGTTTACAGTGTTGGTTCTTTTGTAACCCCAAGACTAGATCATCTGCATACATGAGGAATTAGCTTTATTTTTATTGTAAATCTAGTCCAGGACTAGGAGATTGTTCAAGTGCAGTGGCTAATTTGTTGATGTAAATGTTGAAGAGGGTAGGAGATAAGTTGCAGCCCTGAAGAACTCCTCGTCCTTGATTTAAAGACTGTTTTTATTTCCAAGTTTCACAGAGCATGTATTTTCTGAATATTTTAATTGAATTAGGTCATGTATTTTCCCACCTATGCCACTTTGAAAGAGTTAAAAAAGTAATCCGTTGTGCCAAATTGAATCAAAAGCTTTTTGTTTTAGATCTACAAAGCAGACAAATATCTTTCCTTTGTTTTTTTGTGGACTTGATTCATGATAAGTATGTAAAATGTGGTCTGATGGTTGGGTAAGAAGCTGATCTGACTTTGATAGGGCATTGTGTTCAATGAGGTATACCGATAATCTGTCATTTAAGAGACTGTACAGAGACTTTTCCAAGGTTATTATTAACAAAGATCCCTCTGTAGTTGCTAGGTCAAGTTGTTTTTGTTTTTTTTGTTTTTAAATATGGGAGTAAATAGACATTTATTACAAAACAAAGTTAAAAATCTGGATTTTAGAACTAGTTTGAAAAGCTTTAGGACAGCAATTTAAAGTTTAGGACACGCTTCATTCATTGATTGCCTCGTTATCTCGCCTATATATTCTCCCTTCTCTCCTTGTCTCGTGGCCAGTTCATTACGCCTTGTCATGCTTGTTGTTTTCTTGCAACTCAGCCTGTGTCTTGTCTAAAGTCTTGCTAACCTGTTTATAGTTTGTTTCTAGTTTGCCCGCCAGCCTGCATTCCCTGCTCTGTCACTGCCCTCGCCCATCCAGCTTCCAGCTATGTCTCCGGTTTGTCGACTGCTCGCCTAGCTCCTCTCCTGATTCCCCTCATCTGCTCTGCCCCTTTTGTTATCGCCAACCCCGCTTCCAGACCCTCACCTTGCTCTCCCTCTCCCTTGTTGTTTGCTGATAGTAATAAAGTGCTCCACTGGAGCTTATTCCCGATTCTGTCTCCGAGTCCTGCATTTGGGTCCATACCAGTTGAGGGAAACGTTACAGTCTCTGTTTTTATATCTATGACATTAGGCTGAGCAGACGTCCACTTTTTCCCAGACATTTCTGTTTTTCGTATATAAACAGGTATATAGACGGTATATAAACAGACAAATGACCTAGTATTATGTTCATAATGCCCACCGGTTCCTGTTCTTTTAAAAAATTTTATTAAATATATGATTACCCTGAACAATAAACATAAGAAGCTGCGGTGTTTTGGAAATAGCCATGGTTAAAGGGTGCTGTTACGTATAGTCCTAAGTAGAGTGCCTGCAAGGTGAAGGTTGTGATTGCATTCATGATGCCTATCATGGCCTTAAATACCTTATTACTTTCATAAAACAGATTTATATAGTTAGCCATTCAAAAGATTTTTTTAACAGGAGAAACTACCTGTTACCTAAAATAATAACAACACAGGTACATACTTAGATTTCTTCTAAAGACAAGTCTACATAAACTTGGCTAATGAACATAGAGGTGGCAGTGTATAATTATTTGGGATGTTCTTTATCAGGTTTCGATACATACTTTCAGAGTGAACAAACTGAATCCCTATCTTATAACTCTCATATTTGCATTCACCAGTTGCACTTGTAAACCAAGCTGCAGCCCATTGGTTCAGGGGGACTGATTAGTAAACACGTGGGTTTCAAAATTTGGAGAACAAAAAAACAATTAATTAATTAATTAAGTTTTTATATTAAAAACGTTATCATTCTGAATCTTGATCGCCACCACATCAACCGTTTTCTTAACAGTACATGAACCCAAATACATATTGTAAAGATTTAACCAGTAGGAGCGTATATAGGTGATTAATGTGCTCTTGAATATTCCCACAGTATATAATATTCCCTCATCCCTTCAATTGGTTGAATTGAATAGAGAACAGGTGCACTTCAAATGGGCCATGATTGCCTCAGAGAAAGCATCGACAGCATCATTTGAAGCAAGTTATCATAGGCTATGAAACTACATACTTTAATCTTGTCTGCAGCAATTTACAGTATTTGGTGAGAACTAAAGGTAGGGAGACAAAGGCACCGAAACTTAAATCAAGTCCTTCTAAAATACCACTGTGAATAGGAACCAGGAAGCAAGAGTGGAAAAAAAGGGAGGGACAAAGATTCCCCTGTATATGCTCTCCAATGAACATTAGCTGTGAGGACCGAGATGCTCATGCTTTGACTTTAGTTCCCTACACCTATGAAGATGAGGACATTTTGGACTCCTTCATCTTTCCAAGCATGTAACCACTAAGGCGTGTTCTCTGTGCTATGGATCTAAATTGTGGAAAATCAGATTCCAGGGGATCCAATGGTATATGTCTATATCGGGGAGAAGGGCATGTCACTCCCTCTGCCATATGGAAACAATTAATTATACACCTGAGCAATTGGTGACCAAGAAACTGAGTACAGACATTTACTCAGATGCACAACAACAAGTGACATCCATAAAGCCTTATTCACTGGGAGCACGCCTGTCTGCAAAGCTCCACACCAGTATGGGGTCAGACCACAATGTTTTGCTCTTTCACACAAAGGCCTCTTGGTTGTCATGGGGAATGGCGTTATAGAGTTTTTTTGTGTCGTGTATGGAAGTATATCGCAGGCAAAATCCAACTGAAAATGCAATGCATAAAATGGCAATGTAATCCAACATTTGTATTTAAATTTTCCACTCATATGTGCAAATTTTTATTTAAATGTAATTTACCTCATGAGCATTTGCACTCTGTAACAAGGTACACTGCTCAAAGAAATTAAGGGAACACTTAAATGACACATCGCAGATCTCGATGAACGAAATATTCAAGTTGAAAATATTTATTGATTACATTGTGTAATTCGTTGAGAACAAAATTATGTAAGAACAGTCAATGGAAACCAAAGTCATTAACCCATTGAGGGCTGGATTCAAAATCACACCGAAAATCTAAGTGAAAAATTGAGATCACAGGCTGATCCAACTTGTGTGAATTTCATCACGACAACTCATAATGTGGCTCAGTAGTGGCCCCCACGTGCCTGTATGCACTCCCGACAGCGTCTGGGCGTGCTCCTGATGAGACGGCGGATGGTGTCCTGGGGAATCTCCTCCCAGACCTGGATCAGGGCATCAGTGAGCTCCTGGACAGTCTGTGGCGCTACTTGGCGGTGGCGGATGGATTCAGGTCTGGGGAATGTGAGGGGCAGTCAATGGCATCAATGCCTTCGTCATCCAGGAACTGCCTACACACTCTGGCCGGGCATTGTCCTGCACCAGGAGGAACCCAGGGCCCACTGCACCAGCATATGATCTGACAATGGGTCTGAGAATTTCATCCCGGTACCTAACAGCAGTCAGGGTACCGTTGGCTAGCACATGCAGGTTTGTGCGGCCCTCCAAGAATATGCCTCCCCAGACCATCACTGACCCACCGCCAAACCGGTCATGCTGGATGATGTTGCATGCAGCATAACGTCCACCACGGCGTCTCCAGACTCTTTCATGTCTGTCACGTGTGCTCAGTGTGAATCTGCTCTCATCTGTGAAGAGAACGGGGCGCCAATGGCGAACCTGCCAATTCTGGTGTTCTCTGGCAAACGCCAATCGAGATGCACGGTGCTGGGCTGTGAGCACAGGTCCCACTACAGGACGTCGGGCCCTCATGCAACCCTCATGGAATCTGTTTCTGACACTTTGGTCAGAAACATGTACACGAGTAGCCCGCTGGAGGTCATTTTGTAGGGCTCTGGCAGTGCTTCTCATTACATTACATTACATTACATTACAGGCATTTAGCAGACGCTCTTATCCAGAGCGACTTACACAGCATTTTCTTTGCATTTATACACAGTATCCATTGATACAGCTGGATATATACTGAAGCAATGCAGGTGAAGTACCTTGCTCAAGGGTACAACGGCAGTGTCCGACCTGGGAATCGAACCGGCAACCTTTCGGTTACAAACCCAGTTCCTTAACCATTATACCACACTGCCGCCCACTTCTCCTGTTCCTCCTCGCACAAAGGAGCAGATACCGGCCCTGCCGCTGGGTTTTTGCCCTTCTACAGCCCTGTCCAGCTCTCCTCGTGTAATGGCCCATCTCCCGGTATCTCCTCCACGCTCTTGAGACTGTGCTGGGAGACACAGCAAACCTTCTTGCGACGGCACGTATAGATGTGCCATCCTGGAGGAGCTGGACTACCTGTGCAACCTGAATGGGCTGCAGGTACCACCTCATGCTACCAGTTGTGACAAGGGCACTAGCATAATGCAAAACTAGAGAAAAATCAGGAAGGATAAGGAGAGAGAAATGGTCTGTGGCCACCACCTGCAAAACCATTAACTTTTTTGGGGTTGTCTTGCTGTTGCCTCTCCTGTCCACCTGTTGTCACTTTCATTTGCACCAAAGCAGGCGAAATTGATTCACAATCGTTTACGCTTCCTAATTGGACAGATCGATATCCCAGAAGTTTAATTGACTTGGTGTTATACTGTGTTGATTAAATCTCTTTGAGCAGTGTATTTAAATCTCTTGAAATTTAATAATCAAAGAAAATATGCTATATGCTATGCTAAGGTGGCAAAATTCAAATGGGAAAAGGGAAACAGCGCCTCCTGTCTTTGCCATTAAATATAGACACCTACTATGCTACAGAAGTGGCATTTTCACGGACTTCCACTGTCAGTCATCCCATCTACCAAACCAAGAGGTGTACAATCATATTTTAAACCCTGTTATGCCGATATATGAATACATATATGACTAAGAGACAATGCATGATTTTACTTGACACAAGTTGTTTTACTCATCGTATAAGTTAGTATACACTAGACACTCTTGTAACAGCTCTTTTTTAGTCCATGTTCCAGATTTGGGAGGGTTCCGTGTTTTACTCAGTGCAGTTATCCAGCTAACTTAGTGCACAATTCTGATTTATTGCTCAGATCAGATTTTTTTCTGGCTGTTCACATGAATTTTTTTATTATATATTCACGCACTACACACCTTTACAGCGTAGCGGGTGAATATATCTAATGGCAAACGCACATGAGGTAAATTACATTTAAATGATCATTTTGACACAAATAATTATTTTGATTATTGCATAATCACATGAAACATATCCATGCAGTTCGGAAAATACATTTTAATTTTCCAGTTTGCATTATCATTTGAATAAAGCACCCATATTTAAATTAAATGTCAACACCAGTATATGAAATGTCAAATTCAAATGAAATTATTGAATTGGAAGTTACATTTTTGACTAAAGTTGCACATATGAGTGGGAAATTAAAATGCAAATGTAGGATTACATTGTCATTTTACGTACTGCATTTTAATTAGAATTTTGCCTGCAATATGCTTCTATAGTTGTGGGAGTTGTCATTTGCAATGGATGCAAACTGAAAATTCGGAATGTCGTGTGTTTTGAATAAAATGTGTCTCCTTTCCTGTGTAATGGATATATTTGGAAAACTGAACAAACTGGATGCAGTTAGAGAAATAACAAGATAACAAGTTCTACAACTGACTGAATGAGTAAATTAATTCAAGGGAAATATTTGTTTGGAGGGACAGTCTTTCAAAAGTAGACTTCCCTCATCTGCAAATGTTTGTGACAAATATCTTGAAGAAGAATGCTCAGACATACTTCCCAGATTTGGACATTTCCAAGTATGACTAGATGACCAAGTTTGACTGTCAGCTAGCATCAATTAGTGTGCCACTAAACTAAATCAAACAGCTGATTGAGCTGTCACATGACAAAATCCTACAAAGAATCAATTGACGGGTCACACTGGAGTAGTTTTGGTACATGGCTAAGACAGGATACCAAAATGTTTCCTCGTGTGTATTAAAAATGATGGTTCCATTTGCAAGCTTTTATTTGTGTGATTCCCGACACAGTGTTATTCAAGGGCATATCCATGTTCTAGACCAGTGGTGCCCAATCATGTGCCATGGAGGGCTGAGAGTATGCAGGTTTTAATTCCAACCAATCACTACACCTTCTGATTTCACTCATTAACATGCCTTCGACCAGAGGGGAGGGAACTAATTAGTGAAATAAGCAGGATACAACTAATTCAACACCTGATTTTGAATACCATTGCTGAACTAAAGTTAATAGTAGTCAGTCTGAAATATCCTGAGCAAGTCTGTCAATGAAAACTTCTGCATAATACTTGCCTACAACTTCGGTCAGCTAACATAGCTAGCTAGCTATTATAATTACATGGCAGAGGACTTCATACTCACATAACTAGCTAGCTAGTTAGCTACATTCTAGAATTTTCCACATCCATTGAATCCAATTCAACCTCACAATACAAAAAACTATGGCGTTAGACGGATGGCTAGCTATGTTTTCTAGCTAACGTTACTGGATCCGTTCTGAACCATCCGTTTTGCCAAGTCTCTTAGGACAACTTTATACAGTATTATATACCTAGATTTCCTATGAGAAGCTAAGATACCGCAATAGGTAAGAATTTTCCAGATTAAAATGATTATTTCCAAAATACACCCTCCTACTTATAGTTTTGAAGAATTAAAATGATTTAATTTAGTTGTGAGGGGCATTTCTGTATTTGGGCGAGACAGATCAGGGGGACACAACCCCACCCACCCCCCCCTGCCAAAAAATAATGCAAATGTTGGGTGGACAGATTGGTATTTTTCCAACATTTGAGGGGGAGATGAGCCTTCAAGCATTAAATCTAAGTACCGATTCAAGTTGGCTGTAAATGCAGAAATGAGACGTGTAATTTCAACCACACCTCCCGACTTTGAAAAGCTCTGTCGGGAAATGGAAGCCCACCCATCCCATTTTCTCAGGTTAGTGCACATAACAGTAACTGTCTATATTTTCTATATAATACTTCTGGGTTCATACCCTGAATGGTTGATTGGTCATTCTTTATATATGTCACATTCATATAGCCTTGACAAAAATGCATAGTATTTTTTTAAATGGCAAAAAACTCCTTTACATAATTGCTCCCTCATTTGGAGATGATCTAAGGCTACTAATGTATGCTGGAACAATAAAATATGTTCCATGAATGAATTTGAAAGCAGATAGAAATAATCCAAAGGTGTCACAATAACAGATAGAGACATGCCCTCACCTCCACTTGGCATTCTCTCCAACGGTTGCATGTCTCGGTTAGGACACGTTTTTTTATCATTCTTGCCTAATCTCTAAAGTGCTAGAATATCTTCAGTAGGAACTCATGCCATGTGTTTTCATGTGTAACTTCAGATTGAACACATACTGAAGCTCTTCTGAGAGTTCTTGTTTGAACAGTATAGTATTTCATTTACAACTGTAAGAACTTGAAAACATTTTTTTTACAGGATATAAATGTATCATTCTTAGATGAGCCTGGAACAAAGTTACTTGAAGTTTTACTTGAATGATTATTTTTCTCCATCCTTCTTGTTATAATTTGTTTTTGAATTTGAAATATAGAATATTTTCAGGATCTCTAAGGAACTTTAAACATATTTCGCTCTGAATATATTCTAATCTATTGTAAAATAATGCAATACAATGTAATAACCACTTTGGGCATTAACTAAGCTTTTCAGGGACACAGTTTTGGCCAACTAAATAGCTAACAAGTTTAATGTTTGAAGGGTGAATTATGTATTAAGTGGTGAAGCATCCTTTTTTGTGTATGCACCAAAACTATGGAACAGTTTGCTACAAAAATTTGAGTTTGGTCCACTGCTAATTTGAAGTCTCAGATGAAATTAATCTGGCTTTCATTAAGTTGTTGTTGACTTTACGTTCTTTGTTTCGTTGAATGAAATGTGCTCTAACAATAAAGTTTATGATTATTATTATTGCCATTTGTATGCACTTGATGGCACGTGCATATGTACAGTATATAGAAAGAGAAGAGGTGAGAAGATTAATAGTTTCTATATTGAAACATTCTAATACAATAAACATTACAGTATGTAACATTTAACATTATACAATGCATCTATTAAAACCAAATAAATGCCATTCTGACTTGTCACTTGTCACAAAGAGGCTGAAAACCAGACTGTCCAGATGAAAACCAGACCTAACCCGAATCCAGCATCTACTTTAATTTAGCTGACACCCACCCCTTTAATTATGGATAAGTTGTTTCTAAATTGTTTCTGCTCCCCTCCCCCTTTTCTTCCCAATTTGAAATGCCCACTTATATTCATCAGTGCTCATTTGCACAGCCCTCGCTATCAATTTAGTAGACTGCGGACATGCATGTGCTCTCCTCTGAAGTATGCTGCTTCTTATCACACCTCAGTTCTGTCTCACAGAAATATGAGGAAGACTATTGAAATGCAGCATAACAGAAGGGCTTGCAGGCATCTGATTGACCAGCAGGGGCTGCTTGTGCATGATGAGACGTGGTCCTCCCAGCCCTCTGAAACCCTCCCATCTCCGGATAATGCTGGTGCCAATTGTGCCACACACTGTGAGATGCTGGCCATAGTCGGCACTGGCACAGTCTGAATCTGACATCAGACCAAGGAGGTCCATCCATTTTATTCAGGTCAGGCTCTTTGCTACAGTTAATTTTGGAAACGAAACCCCTCTTTTTTTATTAAAACCCAGTCTCTGCCTGCAATCTTCTGGTCACCTGGGGGTAATAAAAGTTTGTTTCTAACGAAGAAAACTGCTTTAGAGACAGATAGGGTGCTAGATAGGGTGATATTTTAGCCTTCTATGACTGAAGTCAGATAAAATGTAAGTGAACCCAAACATTTCAATTCCTCCTACAGTCCGACAGCACACTGCATTACAAAATAATTGTTGCCTTTGGGAAACAATAAAACTGTATTATCCATAACCAAAATACAATTTTACACTTATGGGGATTTATCTTATAACTACGTGTATATTATCTGCTTATTCATGCTGTCAGTGATAGTGCTGAAGTATTTTGGTCTGGGGCAAACATATTTCAGGAGTCTTGGAGTACAACCCTTAAAAGAAACATGCACAAACACTCAAATAAACATATTTACAAGCACATGACATATGAAAAGTGCGGCCTTACCTTTAAAATTTTGCACATGATTTCATACACAGTGAAGCTCTTTTCTGCCCTGGTCCAGTCCCACGTTGTTACCTGAAACATTTCACCAGAATAGCTTTACTTACATTTGTGATGAGTTAGAAAGTTTTCAATAATCATGAGTTATGATATTATTATTATTATTATTAACATAACATAACTTAATGATGAGAACAGGCCATTCAGTCCAACAATGCTTGCCATTTTCCTACCACTAAAGGCTACCTACCGCTCACCTACAGACTAGATGGTATCCAGCACCATATCAAGCCTGGTCTTGAAAACACCCAGAGTTTCTGCCTCGACTACATGACCTGGCAAGCTATTCCACACAGCGACGAGTCTTATTATTATTATTATTATTATACTTTAAATCTTTCTGCGGTAATAATCCATGAGGGTTGAGTTTCTGTGATAGAAATAAAATAATGTGTTGGGCGAGACGTGTGGAGTAGTCTGTAGGCTTGTCAACTCTCAGCCACATTCAAGTCTCCCCATGCACGGGGTTCGACCCACCCCCACAAAAAAAGCATAACCATGCCTCCAAGGACATTTTATCTCCTTAATTAAAGAGGCAATTATCACTTCTGGAGAGCTCTGAATGTTAATCAGCTTTCATTTCTAAATTGAACAACAACAACTGGCGGTGTTCATTTGCTGACATTATGCTGGCCTATTCACCCTCGATCATCCTCTAGTTAGCAGTGGATATTACTGCCAGAGTTGCTCAACATGGATGTTAGTAAAAGTCAGTGATGCATTCCTGACTTCAGGAACCTAACTGCTTTTTTTACACATGACCAGCTATGCATGACTTAGGCACATCTGATATAGGTATATCCTCACTCGCGATATGCAACCATTTAATTCCCAAATGAATGGTCCATGCTGGGTTGCACCACCCTGGATATAATTAAATTCGCTCATCCCACACCCACAGATGAAAAGATTTGCCCAGAGTTCCCATTCCACTGCCTTTTCCTTTATAACAACCCATTATTCACCACTACAAGGCATGGGTGCTTTATAAAATAGTCAACCGTATACACATTTAAAGCAGATTTATTTCCATATTTCAATTGCATGGATTCCCAATTGGAAATGTGGCTTGGAAGAAGCAACAGGTGAAGGCACACACTTTAATATACATCTTACAAGATGAATTTTTATTTTGAAAACTAAAATAAGTGTTGCAAAAATGTTTTTAATAGAAGAGTTCAAGTTTGCATGGTTAATCATGTCATTTAGACAGAATGTCAAAATGTGCTAATTTCAGGTGAAAATATGACGAGAAAAAAACAGCACTGCATGAGACAAAATTTAATTACCTACCAATGGTCACCGATAAATGATATAATTGTCACGTTTGTTAATAAAACAAAAACGTTAAGTCTCTGCTATTACGATACCATGTATAACATATTTAAAAAGCTTCAGGTTTAACAGCATGGACACCTCACCCTTACTCAATTGCTGTATATCCATATCCAAAGGATATGCAAAAGCTGCAGAAACGTTGCACGTGTCAATGATAACAGGAACTAGATACTGCACCTTTTAGAGCTGGCTTACATAAGGGTGGTGGCTATGTCCATTAAAATTAATAAAAAAACAAATAAATAAATATTTGGGATTGTGCTGTTTGGATGTGCAGATTTTATGTTTAAATGTCAAAGTCAAACTGACATTGAAATTACATTGTTTTGATCAGTGTATAGTTGTCTTGACAAAGAAAATCCATTAAGCTGTAAACAAGAGTAAACCTATCCGTATGCTAGGTGATGTTTACCCCACCGTTTGTGAGCAAAGGCTGTGCAGATAAACCCTGATAAAAAGCATGCAAGTCCCAGGATTCGCCTTGAATTGAATGGTGCACAGCTATTTTTCAGCGAGACTCCGCCCCAAGCGTGCATATATCATTTCCCCACAAATTCAAGTTTGCTTGTATCGAACTAGGATCTGGCCCTCTGTCCATGATAAAACTGTTTATAAATATTTTTCCCTACTGTTGTGTGGGACCATGTGGCTTCATATGTTTGCTTCCCCTTAAAGCTTTTGTAATTTGTCTTGTATACTGTAATCCACTTGGATTTCATTTTTATAGGTTCATCTCACAACTACAAATTATTTTTTGAGAGATTCAAGACACAATGGATTTACTTGGTGCTACAATGAAAAGAAAATTAAACCAGGGCCACGTTTCCCTATAACGATCAATATTAGGGTTAAGTGTGGCTCTTTATATGGTTCTACGATGGCTCTTTAATTTGTAACACGCGTTTCCCAAAACAGAGCTACTTAACCAGAGCTTAACCAGCTCAGAAAGTAAAATGTCTTCCCCAGTATTTAGTTCCAATCACAATGGATTTGCTCATTTGCACAATTCTTCAGCCAGGAGGTAGAACAAAATCAGCTGGCTGAGTTCATGGGTGGAAGAAACACACATAGCATGACTTTTCCTTTCTGATCCCTGGATTTTACATCTCTATCTGTGGTGTTGCTGCTACGGGAAGAGGAAGGGCGATAGGGACGTTTTTTATAAACAATATTCAGTAGATTTTGAGCACATGTTCATTTCACTTAGGATATATGTCTGCAATAAGTATACAGTAAAATTGTTTTTAATTTACAATTTATTAGAGGTAAATTGCCTGTGAGTCATGTCTTTCCTGTCTGCGCATTGTTCCTAATTTATCAAATACACTATATAGCCAAAAGTATGTGGACACCCCTTGGTCTGGGGCTGTTTTTAATGTTTCAGGCTAGGCTGATGTTGGATGAGCAGGTGTCCATATACTTTTGGCCATCGGATAGGCAAATACTATAGAAACAAATATTTTTTAAATGTTCTATTTACTCCAGAAAGTGCATGAAGGCAAGTGAAAATATCATAACTAAAGTTCAGTGGGAGATCTCCATTCCCCCCTGCACCACACAGGTTAGACCTGTGAATGGACAGTAGCTTAAAAAGATTTGTGGAGCTGCACTATGCGCATGGCCTCCTCTGCAGTGTATCTTTGTGTGCCATTTTGCCGATGAAGGTTCAGTAGGCTACGTTGCTCACAGCAAGTTTTAACCCAGTTCAAATTTTGCCCAATGTTAAAGTCATCTCTCCTTATGATTGTTGTTACATAAGTATTGGCCCTTTATGAATGGGCATAATCGATTGCTTTTTGTTTCACCCATATCAAAGAGGTCTTTGATTAATTAAATTTCTACTGAAGATTGAGCTTCGATTGCCATAGCTTAGGCTACTTTGTAAAAATAATTGTATTATTTACGGTTAAAAAGCACAATATAATTAGATATAGGCCTGTTACCATATGCTTACAATAGGAATAATTACAATTATTTATAGTTCAGCTGTTTACAATTTCATACCTTCGCTATTTTATATAGGCTACTTTTACCATAACGTTCTTAGGCCTACAGTATAGGTCTACCCATACGTATCTCTAAATAAACCCATGAGAGTTAAAAAATTTAGCTAATCCCGAATCAAATGCTTTTGGTTTCACCCTTATCAAAGATGAAAATATGAAACAATTGTATTTCTATTGAAACTTTGATGTAGGCCTATCAAAGCAAATTCGAGACGGAAATGGGAATAATTATATCAGCAGTCAGTGCGTACAGTATAAATTAAATAACGAGTAGACTAGTCGAAAATAGTCATGAAACAACAACGCTGAACACTAGGGTTATAAGTAGTTTCATTATACACTGCTCAAAGAAATTAAGGGAACACTTAAATTACACATCGCAGATCTCGATGAACGAAATATTCAAGTTGAAAATCTTTATTGATTACATTGTGTAATTCGTCGAGAACAAAATTATGTAAGAACAGTCAATGGAAACCAAAATCATTAACCCATTGAGGGCTGGATTCAAAATCACACCGAAAGTGAAAAACTTTGATCACAGGCGGATCCAAATTGTGTGAATTTCATCACGACAACTGATAATGTGGCTCAGTAGTGTGTATGGCCCCCACGTGCCTGTATGCACTCCGACAACATCTGGGCATGCTCCTGATGAGATGGCGGATGGTGTCCTGGGGGATCTCCTCCCAGGATCAGGGCATCGGTGAGCTCCTGGACAGTCTGTGGTGCTACTTGGTGGCGGCGGACGCACCGATACATAATGTCCCAGACGTGCTCAATTGGATTCAGGTCTGGGGAACATGAGGGCCAGTCAATGGCATCAATGCCTCCATCATCCAGGAACTGCCTACACACTCTGGCCACATGAGGCCGGGCATTGTCCTGCACCAGGAGGAACCCAGGGCCCACTGCACCAGCATAAGGTCTGACTATGGGTCTGAGGATTTCCCCGGACCATCACTGACCCACTATCAAACCGGTCATGCTGATGATGTTGCAGGCAGCATAACGTTTGCCACGGCGTCTCCAGACTCTTTCACGTCTGTCACGTGTGCTCAGTGTGAACCTGCTCTCATCTGTGAAGAGAATGGGGCGCCAATGGCGAACCTGCCAATTCTGGTGTTCTCTGGCAAATTCCAATCGAGCTGCACAGTGCTGGGCTGTGAGCACAGGTCCCACTACAGGACGTCGGGCCCTCATGCCACCCTCGTGGAGTCTGTTTCTGACAGTTTGGTCAGAAACATGCACACGAGTAGCCCGCTGGAGGTCATTTTGTAGGGCTCTGGCAGTGCTCCTCCTGTTCCTCCTCGCACAAAGGAGCAGATACCGGTGGGTTGTTGCCCTTCTATGGCCCTGTCCAGCTCTCCTCATGTAATGGCCCATCTCCCGGTATCTCCCCCACGCTCTTGAGACTGTGCTGGGAGACACAGCAAACCTTCTTGCGACGGCACGTATGGATGTGCCATCCTGGAGGAGCTGGACTACCTGTGCAACCTGAATGGGCTGCAGGTACCGCCTCATGCTACCAGTAGTGACAAGGGCACTAGCAAAATGCAAAACTAGAAAAAAATCAGTCAGGAAGGATAAGGAGAGAGAAATGGTCTGTGGCCAGCACCTGCAAAACCATTTACTTTTTGGGGGTTGTCTTGTTGTTGCCTCTCCTGTCTACCTGTTTTCACTTTCATTTGCACCAAAGCAGGTGAAATTGATTCACAATCGTTTACGCTTCCTAACTGGACAAATCAATATCCCAGAAGTTTAATTGACTTAGTTTTATACTGTGTTGATTAAGTGTTCCCTTAATTTCTTTGCGCACTGTATATATAACACTATATAAGTGAAATTGAACTCCTCTATTTTATTAGACCCATGCATATACGTAACTTTGGAGCATCTGTTTTTAGAGCATCAAAGATAATTTTATTCACGCTATCAATTTAAACATTTTTATCTTAGCCTATGCAATTTGTGGAATAGCACAGGTGTCATAACGGTGTCATCTCGGTCTTTGAATTTGTCTACATGTAGTCAATTAATGAATTAATTGTTTGTTTTGCATTGAAAAATGTTTCGAAAAATGTTTCAATGCGAAATGTTTTAGAAGCTAAATAATTAGCAGCTGTTATGAATTGTTCATTTTTAGAGGACCGAGCAGCTGCTGGTACCCTATTGTTTTTGTTCAAATTCTTTAAAAAAAAATTCTCCCGTTTCGCCTAAAATTCCTGTGAGCTGGTTTGCCCTAAAATCACCAAACTTGGCAGGCTGGCCAAACTTTTGGATCCTGTGTATTATGACACAGGTTGAACACCTGGTGGTGCTGTAGTGTACGTGACAAAGTTTTGAAAATGACACACCCACTGCAGACGCCCCGTTTGACCTAGAGTCACACAATTTGGTGTACAGGTCCCTCTGCTCATTCCAAACAAATTTGCCTCAAGGACCCATAAAGCCTGCCATATTGGATTTTCCACTAATTAGCATTTTTTGTAAAACACTTAAAATGATACTCCTCCTACAAAATTTGACCAATTTGCACAAAACTTGGTGTGTGTATTCAACTAACGGGCCTTCCTAAGGCTTCGGTCAAGAAATGGCCAAATGATGAGCCAATAAATTTTCAGGGGGGGTAGCTTATCACATAAATGCTGATAATTTCAAAACCGTTTGACAGAAACTTGAAACTTGGTAGGTCTGTTAAGAGTAACATGGTGGCACTATAAAAATCCTGTTCTTTTGCAGAGGTTTCAAACTTGCTATAGTGACAAAGGCCTGGATATGGAACATACATTTTTAATAATTGGGTGTGCGCCATCTTGAATGTGCTGTCATTTTGGTTTAAATGTACTCATCTTTACTTCTCTGTATTTTTCCTTAACCGCTTGGCTGATTCTTATGCAACTTGGCATCCCACAAGCCCTCACCAAATTTGGTGGCGATAGGCTAGTTCGTGGCGCTGTACTGCATGTGACAATATCTTGACATTGGCACGCCCACTGCCGATGCCCCGTTTGATCTCGAGTCACTAAATTTGGTGTACAAGTCCCTCTGCTCATGCTCAACAAATCTGCCTCAAGAAACCATGAAGTCTGCCAGCTTGAATTTTCCGCTAATTAGCATTATTTGTAAAACACTTAAAATGCTACTCCTCCTAGAGAATTTGATCAATTTGCACAAAACTTGTTTGAGGGACTCATCCCACATCCCTGCATTACTTAAGGCCTATGTCAAGAAATGGCCGAATGAGAAGCCAATGAATTTTGCATTGGGCGTGGCTTATCACAGAAATTCTAATAATTCTAAAACCGTTTCACATAAAGTTCTGAAATTTGGTGGGTTGATTGAGAGTTAGGTCAAGACTTGAGTCCTGCAGTTTTAACCCAATCAAGCCATGTGGTTGTGCTTTTGAGTATTCATTTGCGACAAAAAGGATGTGCACTTCAGCACTGTTTGGGTTATGGTTTTCACACATAACACAATTTCACCATAAAAATGTATTAAGCTACTAGGAAAATAAAAAATTAACGATAATACACAAGCCCTTACAGCAGGGGTCGGCAAGTAAATTTGGCCTCGGGCCAATTTTTTTCTGAGCCACTAGGTGGCGGGCTAGAACATAATAAAAGGCTAATTTAAGTAATTGATCGTTAAAAAATGTGACACGTTCTAATGCTTTGGTCCTCATATCGGGATCTGGTGTAATGATCTGACTTTTCTTTCGAAAAATGTGAATACATTTCTTAACTAGGTAGCAGTGGGGATTACTCACCGAATCCATTGCACTGCAGTATTTTGGCTTGACTAGCGAGTTTGTGTTGTGATTCTCAACAACGTTTCCGTGTTTCAAAAGAAAAGTCCGATATGAGTACCAAAGCAAGTTCAAGTTCAAGTTCTTTTATTGTCACTTCACAGTTTACACAGGTGTAATCAGAGTGAAAAACTTTACGTGCAAAACGCCCGACAGCGGACAGCAGTTGTATCAATTAAATATCAGTGTCACAAAGACGCACGAGAGGAATCGATTGACACATAAAAACCTTGAAAACTGCCTGCGGATTAAAGTGACGTCCATATCACCAGATATCCAACGAATAGTGACCGATGGGAGATGCCAGTTTGTCACATTAAGTGAGTACTAAGCCTGTCGTTATTGCATTTAATAGCCTAATTGTATTTTTAATATTTTTAATGAATGGCTCATTTAATTATTATCCCTAATGTAGCGTGTTTGCTCTGTCGTTTCAGGAGCATAGGCCTATGCACCACCACCCCTCGCACTTCATGATCAAGCGGATCAAGCTTTTTTTTGCGCCGATTTTGTTGTTTTTGATGTTTTTCATAAAATTAAACAGAATTTGCGTTGTTGCTGTTTACATGTGTGGTGCAGTCACATATAAGTAAACATTGCGTTTGAATGATTTACTGAGCTGGTGTTATTTTTTTCAAACCACACATCGCATGTTGGCTATTTCAGCACCACGCGTTGTCCACCTACTTATTTTGATTCACTACTAGGGGTTCAGCGTCAGTGCAGCCCACTGCCTGATTGTCTGTGCGTGTCATTCACTCTCAACATGGATAAAAGTACAATAAGCATTCTTCAGGTGTGGGTAGATTCTCTATTCGGACATTATAGCCTATACGTGGGACTGTCGGTTCGATATTGTAAAAAAAAAATATATATATATTTTTTTAAAAACAGATTTTTTTTATTTTTTTTCAAATCTCAAAATTATGAGGTACGCCTGTTGCCGACCCCTGCCTTACAGGATCGCGGGTTTAGACAGGGTTCGAATTGTAAAATGTTAACAAGTTTGTTGGGGGGGGGTAAGCTATTGCTATACATTTGCCGCAGTCAGGCACACACAATCCGATCTTTCCAATCTCCGTTCCTTTTCATTTATTATAAATCCATATAACAACACTCATTCTTTAGGACCAACAATAGCCACGTTTATTCATAAAAAATGGGCTAAAACACATGACAATTATGTGCGTAAGCATATTACTGACGTTTATATTTCCCATATCATTCAGTGTGTTTTTTACTAAGAAACATTACATTACATTACATTATAGACATTTAGCAGACGCTCTTATCCAGAGTGACGTACATAGTGCATTTTCAAACTAGGAACAAGAACGTTTAAAAACAACCCTAAAAAGGCAAATACGAATCTAAGTACTACGCAGTCAGTATGATTGGGGTTTTTTTTTTTTTTTTTTTGGGAGGGGGGTAATTACACAACATTAATAACAATAGTCACAGGGAGGTAGGGAGGGGTGGAGAGAGGTGCAGCTTGAAGAGGTGAGTCTTCGATCTGCGCTTGAAGGCGGTCAGACTTTCTGCTTTTCTGACCTCCACGGGGAGCTCATTCCACCACCGTGGGGCCAGGACAGACAGACGTCGAGACCGGGTGCTAGTATGAAGAGGGGGGGGGGGGGTACCAGTCATCCTGAGGAGGCGGAACGCAGGGATCTGGCAGGTGTGTAGGGTCTGATTAGTTTTTGGAGGTATGGAGGGGCAGATCCTCGGACTGCCTGGAAGGCGAGCACCAATGTTTTGAATTTGATGCGGGCCATCACCGGTAGCCAGTGGAGGTCAATGAGCAGGGGGGTGACATGGGAGTGTCGGGGGAGGTTGAAGACCAGGCGCGCTGCTGCGTTCTGGATAAGCTGAAACGCAACCTTCAATGCTTAACGTTAACCAATGTCCTTTCAAAAATATAGCCTATACATTTTTCCGTATGTAGCCTATCCATTATGTCACGTTTAGACTATAATTATAATTATGTTCATACAGTTGAATGCATCCAGCAAATAACTCCAGTTCATACAGTTGAATGCATCCGGCAAAAAATAAATAATGAAACTGGTTGGATCTACTATGAGGTGGTAAACTCCCGCCCTCTAGGGGGGTCTGGGGGCATGCGACCCCAGGAGAAATCTTGGTAAATTTCAAAACCATTATATTTACTAGGCCTAGAGAGCTGTTTTGTAATGACATCTGAAGATGAATCTTTTCAAAACTCAAATGTCCGTCTATTGCAGCGCGCAAGTTTTCCTTTGAATGACAATTCACGCATTAGGTGTAAATGACAATCTGCGCATTAGGCTTGATATAGGTGTTATCAGCAAATGGAAAGCCATTTTTAATGGATAGCCATTGTCCCGTAACAGACGATTGTCCCCCCAGAAGATTACAGGAATTATTGGCAAATATAGGCCAAGTCATAGCTTGATCCAGGATAATTGCGAATAGTCTATAGCCTATACATGTAACCTTACACGTACCATCGCACATCAGCTTGATGTTGATGGAGTGGGCTGAAAGCAATTTAATTCTGCATTCCCTTTGCTGAAGACCAACACGCCCAGTTCACTTGTATTGGGCACAAGAATACATAGTATTTAAACGACATGAACGCGAAATAATGAACCATGCACTGGGTGTAAGATAGCAAAGACACTTGCATTTGGGTTAGCGCCGCTTAGCGCCGGGTATAACATAGGGCCCTCTGTGTTTGACTTATGCTGCTCAGTCCCCGGGAATCGCTGCTTGCAGCTATATTTTAAATTGAGTTTGAGTTTTTTGACTCCGTATTAAAAAAAATTGATAAAAAAGTATTCTACTAATAACTTGCTAATGTTATAGTTGTCTTCTCAATGGGGCTCAGCAGTTGAACTAAAAACGTTCAGTGATTCTTAGGTGTGAATGGGTGACTGGGAGAGGGGTAAGGGGTAGGTCATTTGACCGCTTTTACCTGTCTTTCTAGGTGTTTTTTATTAATATTTATTTTCCAGAAGGTCATTTTTGAAATTTTAAAACATGACCAGGTATATACAGTGAGCACCATAATTAATTGGAGAGTGACACTTTTTTTGTTATTTTGGTTCTGTACTCTAGCACTTTGAGTATGAAGTGCAGACTGTCAGCTTTAATTTGAGGGTATTTTCATCCATATCGAATTAACCGTTTAGAAATTATAGAACCTATTGTACATAGTCCCCCCCATTTTGGGCATCAAAATATATTGGACAGTTTAACATAATGTAGAATAAAGTAATCATTTTTAAATATTTGGTCACATATCATTTGCATGCCATGACTTTCTGATGTCTGTGACCCAACAACATCAAAAGATTCTTGATATCTTATTTTCTGGTACTCCTACAAGCAATACTATAACCTCTCTGCATTTGAATGGATCTCTATGGGAATTGGGGGGTGGTACTTGATTTTGCTGTAAATTACACTGGAACAGTATGGAACACATGGTTGGCTAAATTGGTTGACTAAAAAAAGTAATCCAGAGTCTGACGTATCAAACAAGCCTTAACCCATCACTCTGCTCCCAGATATGCAGGAGATATGGGTCATGGATCGCGCCTTCCTTCCCTTATCTCCGTGCTTAGTATTCCGTTTTCTCATCTACCTGTAAATCTATCGGATTTTTCTGTGTTCCGCTACGGGTTTTGCTTTTGCCTCGGTGATTAGTGAGTTCACCTGTACTGAATTTCCTCTCGCTATTTATACCCCACTTCTTCCTTTTCTCGTCGCTTCCATGTTATTTCACGTAACATTCTAGCCGGTAAAGGTATAGGAAGTTGTACTGCTATCTACCGCTTTGCTTCTCAACGCGGGACTTGTTAGCAGTACAATTTAGGAAAAAGTTTAGTGCGCTCTTTCGCTCTTATGTCAGAGCAGAGGTTTTGGGTCCTTTGTTTTCCACCCAAACCTACGAGTGTTCTTTTGTTTTTCTCCTTCCTTTCTTTTGTTTTTCTCCTTCCTTTCTTTTGTTCACTCCAATACAGGAGTTAGATAAGTGTTACTTTCTAGCGGGTACAAAAAATATATAGGAGTCGACCGCTTTGCTGCTCTACGCGGTTCTTGTTAGCAGTACAATTTATAATATTTAAAGTGCGCTCTTTTAGGTCAGTGCAGAGGTTTTGGTTTCTTTGTTTTCCTCTCATACCTACGAGCGTTCTCACCCTAAGGGTTAGGGTTATTTTTATTTCTCTCCTTCCTTTCTTTTTGTTTACTCTACTACGGGAGTTAAATAAGCGTGTCTGCTTATTTCTTTTGTTTTGCTCGGATATCGAGCTCCTCGCTTTTTATCACATTTTATTTGTGTTCTCCTTATTTTCCCCATCCACTACGGATTATTGTCCGTCTTAGTGGTGTTCGTTGAACACTTTAAGATTCCTTATATGTCGCACCACCAATATTTCCTCCGTGTCTCTGGCATAGAGAACCCCTACAATATGGATGGATAACTTGGAAGGGTTTCTTCTCCTGACTTATTTTCCCATAGAGTTTGATAGGAAAATTTGTCAGGAGAAACAACCCTTAATGTGATCCATCCATATCTACTGCATATCTGGCAGCAAAAAAAAAAACAGCTATTACATATATACATGGATACCATGTATAATATATTTAAAAAGCTTCAGGTTTAACAGCATGGACACCCCACCTTTACTCAATTGCTGTATATCCATATCCAAAGAGTCCACGTGTCAATGATAACAGGAACTAGATACTGCACCTTTTAGAGCTGGCTTACATAAGGGTGGTGGTTATGTCCATTAAAATTAATAAAAGAACAAATAAATAAATATTAGGGATTGTGCTGTTTGGATGTACAGATTTTATTTTTAAATGTCAAAGTTAAACTGACATTGAAATGACATTGTTTGGATCAGTGTATAGTTGTCCACTTGACAAAGAAAATCCACTAAGCTGTAAACAAATTGAGTAAACCTATCCGTACGCTAGGTGATGTTTACCCCACCGTTTGTGAGCAAAGGCTGTGCAGATAAATCCTGATAAAAAGCATGCCCCAGGATTCGCCTAACTCAGAATTGAATGGTGCGCACCTATTTTTTAGCGAGACTCCACCCCAAGCGTGCATATATCATTTCCCCACAAATTCAAGTTTGCTTGTATCGAACTAGAATCTGGCTCTCTGTCCACAAGTGATAAAACAGTGTGTATTTTCCCTCTGCTGTTGTGTACTCTGGGACCATGTGGTTTCATCTGTTTGCTTCCCCTTAAAGCTTTTGTAATTTGTCTTGTATACTGTGATCCGCTTAGATTTAATTTGTATAGGTTTGTTTTTTAGTTTTTTTTTAGTGATTCAAGACACAATGGATTTACTACAGTGCTACAGTGAAAAGAAAATTCAACCAGAACAATCTTCCTTGAACATCACAGATCTTGCCTGGACACAATGCGTGTTCAGTTATTTGTACCCTCCAATTAATTGCTGCTGAAAAAGTCAAGAGCAATATCTCAATACCTAAGGGAAAATTTATTCTACCATTTTTCCACTATGTGTATTTAATTGCAACTTAGTCAGTGAGAAACAGAAGAATTCAGTAGAAACAGAAATACAACCTATGAAAAATTGCAGACTTTCACCATTGTGATTCAACTTTGAGTAGTAAACTTTATTACTGCGTCTTTTCAGTATAGACAGACTTACAACACACAGCAAGCCATAAATAATATCCTTTGGATGAGGGTAGTAAACAAGAGACCGCATAATTGTTTAAATGAGACATCAGAAAAATAAGACCCCTATTCACGTGAAGTCTGTATTTGTGCTTTTCCATCAGACATTGTATGAAGCTAAATGTACTGTATATTAATTAAATTATATCACTATATTTAAAATTATTACCTAATACCACCATAATGCTGGGATTTATTTACTTGGATATGTGAAGTGGTAACTGCACATACATCAATTAATATGCTACACATTACAGGGAAATGGATGCGTGTAATCAATGAATAGTTAGGGTGTATGACCATTTAAGTTCTCTGAAAAGAATATGAAAATTCATATAATTTACAACTGTAATACGTTTTATATCTTGAATTATACAACAGTTAGTTCCGACCAAGCATACCGTATCACTCCGACCTCCGACCAATCACCTTTCGGGATCAATCCGCTTTGTTTACTTTCTAATTGAGCTCAGGGAAGTTTGGTCTGTATGGCAATGAATGGAGGCCAAGTGACTGTCGTGTCCCGTGTAAAAAGCCCTCACTCTCCGAATACCGTGATTTAGAGGAAAGCTGACACAATGTGAATGATATGACGTTGTGTTAGCGCTGACTAAACAATATTGGCGAGGGCGACTATACTGGACAATACCAGCTGGCTACTACCTAAACCGATTAGCCAGCAACTAACACAGGTTATTCGTTTTCTCATTAAACAATAGTTTATTAACGAGCAACTGAGACTGAGTCGGAGTGTCACAAACCGGCAACTTCCCTGCCTGGATCATCCAGACGGCGAATCACCGTGAGAAAAAACGAGAACGCAGACACGGCCTCGGGATCCAGGCAAAGAAGAAACTCCAGTGAGACTCTATCTAAGTTGTTAATTTGTTTTGTTATTAAACAATATGAACTATTTGTGTTAATGGTGGTACGACTAAGGTAAATTAGGTAAATTAAGCATTTTTGTGGTTAGATGTGCAGTATATATGCAGTTTGGAAATATTAATGTAACATAGTAGGAATTTACCTAATGCTAGCAGTATGCAGACTGGTTGCGAATGCGAGTAGGTTTTTGCAGTCTAAATAGAACTAGCAACTAGTCATAAAATTCACAATGAGAGGTTTTTGCATAACAACAGTCCAAATAGAACAATCAACCAGAGTTTTGCTTGACAACTGTAAAACAATATGCCCAAAGGGCTGCGGAAAAATATAAAAATTTCAGCTCTCGATAAAATCAAGAAAGATAAAGGTAACTAATAGCCCATTTTATAGGCTATTATAACTGTTGTATAAAAGCAATATCAGACTCGAGGTTGTGCGTTTATTCTGTATATCAGCACGGCTGTGATTATCTTCGGCCTGTGGCCTCGTGCCTACGACCGAATCACAACCGTACAGTATAACAGCACTCCCTTTCGTGTGATATTGCTTAAATGTGAAGTCACTGTTGCATGATGAAGCAATGGCACGGCCTTATTTGATCTCAGATCATTTGCTCAAGATCCAGTGTTTTAGTTGTACGCGCCATCTAAGCGACCCAGGATTCAGGCTTACTCTTGACCAGCCGTAAGGATTGTTTGAAGAGATGATGCGTTGTGCTACGCATTATTTCACTATGCATGCACTTACAGGCCACGATACCTTTAAAACATCAAAATTAGACATAGCTGAGGCAGAACACACAGAGTGATGACCCGAGGTCAGAGGACGAAACAGAGGGTAGCGAGCTGACAGGTGACATGGTCCCTTGGTGGCACAGGATGCCATTGCAGTGACACAGAATGTGCGATAAGGAAGAAAAGAGGTTAGCAGCTCACAGGGGAAAAAAGGACTTATCTAATGTCCAGTCCACTGGAATCGAGAGGGGGAAATTAAAAGAGAGAATAACATTGGTTTAAAAGTTAGTGGTCAGAAGAGGGATGTTGACATCGGCTAACGAGATAAGCGGGACAGGATAACAGGGACAGAATAATAACAGAGGGAGCCAGGAAAAGTTAATTGAGGAAATATATGAAATAACCCCCCTATGAACAGTGATGAGGGGTTAAGAGAAGATGTGACTTCAATTTCCACATAGAGATTATTCTGCTCATTCATCTCTTTTTTTCCCTCGAAGTTAAGCCGGTTAAGGCTCTATACAGTACACCTCATTGAAGGATTGCCTAATTTATCCCTACTGATTGCAAAGATTATAGTGTATTACAGAGGGCTAGTCAGACAATGTCTCGTAACAAAGCAAAATAACAGGTAAAATTCCTTAGATCAAAAATTAAACTCATGGAACTTTTGATTTATTTCACAATGATAAATTCAAGTTACACCTACTCCGCCCCCCCCCCCCCCAAAAAAAAAATCTGTTTCTGATTTCCAGTTATGTTCTCAAGCATATTTCAAATTCACTTCCAACTGCAGTATGTCAGCCTGCACACCCTTTTCTTCTGAGAAAATGTTTTACATTTTTTCCTCAACTTTTAAAATCCTCTCTCCTGGTTCATATGTTTCTAGCAGTTATGCTGTCGAGGATTCTGTGCTGGAGCTCTCCTGTGCCTTGGGGAATAGAGACTTTATGCACTCGGGTGTCACCTCACTGGAGTAACTATCGCTGTCTTCACTTAATATCAGTTTCAGAATCTTGACACTATTGTTTTTCCTCATTAAATTTCATATGGTTGTTTCCCTCCTCTTGTATCTTCAGCAACAATGTTCTTTAAAGTATCAAAATTGGAGAATTTGTCCTAGGCCCTTTGGTAATGTGATGTTATAGAGTGAAGTAGAGACTGTGTTCCTGTAGGTACTCCCTGGCATGGACAAAACGTTGTGTGTTGTTTTATAAAACTGAAACTGAGCGTGACCACAGCCAAAATGACCACCGTGCTACAATATTGTACATTCTCCATTAAACTTGCCAATACTGGACATTTGTTTCAGGGTCTCCTGTGACTGCAATTATGGTGTTACCCTAAATTTGAAATGGGTAGGTTCCCTGGGAATAGGCGACAAACATGAAAAATAAAATAAGACCGTAACCACTATAGACAGATGCATAAAGCATAGTACACTATTTAACTATGATGTTGTACGTAATTACAAACAATACATACAACAGTACAGAAAATAAGTAGTATTCATGTTTAATTTCTTATTTTTTGATAGTTTGTATAACCATTGTTCACCCAGGGCAAACGAGTTGTGAGATGACACCACACTCTGAGGGTAGAAAATGATAGTCTATGGATTATATTATTTTGATATATATTTTTCTGTACACCCTTGGATGGTGTGTCATGATTACATCACCATGCCCAGCTGCTAAACAACATCTGCACCACAAGAGACAAGTTTCTGCTTGACAAGGGAATGAGGAGAATGATGGAATAATAAAAACCAATAACAGTACTGGGAAATGTACACCAACAAGGAATAACTGGATAAATATTTATCAAAGTCAAGGTAATATTACAGACTTGAGGTTTCACAGAAGCATTTCATGTTCACAATGATTTTGTTCACAAACTATTTTTTCATAAGCCTTTAGCTCCACCAAAACATACCTTTGGGGAGTCATGTTTACGTACCCAGTCCACTGAATACATAATAAATTACAGCAACAGAGTTTAATCACACACCATAGGCTAATTTTGCATCTTCACTTCAGAAGAAAATCTCATATCCAAGCATCTTTGCACTTACTGCCTGCACCGCTTCTTTGCTGTCATTGTTACTTCCTGCTTTGTCATTTATGAAGTGGCTTTTTTCTACATCATGCTCCTTTCATGTACCTACAAGTTTTACAAGTTTTGTGTCCTGTAAAAAACTCTGAAACCTACAGCTAGCAAACTATATTAGTTATGCTGAAAAGAAAATGTTGCAAGCCTGAAATTAAAAGTTTATACGGAAAACCACAGGTCTTGCCTAAAGAAATAACTGAAATTTAGCTTACCAAAAATGGTTGTTCCTATGTCATAAAGAATTCAATTGCACATAAATGTTTGTGTTTTAATGCATTACTGTTTATGTTAAAACGTTTAAAACTGCACCGCTTCTAATAGCCTTACTATACACAAACAGTAATTGCATGTGCTTCCTCTTTTCATATAAGACAAACATACTCTACGTACTTTACGAAGATAAAATAGGTTAACCCGATCCATGTTGGGTCCCTTGTGGTAGACGTATCCATCCCAATTACAGTATTCATGTTTGCCTGACACAAGATCGTTTAAAAGGGTAGCTGATTGCGAAAACCTCAGCCTCTCCAGATGCACTGCAGGGCAATAAAATAGGATACTATTAATAGCCCAAAGTGACCCTCGTCTTGCCACAGTAAAAATGCATATACACGCTAAGAAAATCATGTTCAGATAAAGAAACTATAATATGTATTTAAAACATTGTAGAAATAAACATTCTGCTTTTTCCCTTGCTTGCTGTAATATATACAGTACCTGATGCACTTTTGGTTTAGAAGATACCTAATTTTTCTCTCCAAAATATCTTGCATAAATATGTTTATGAAACCAAATATCTTACCTTTATATAAAGCTACAACTGTTTTCTGATTAACCCTGAAGAGTTTATCTTGTTACATTTCACCAATGTCCTGTACAATCAGCATTTCCACAGCGACCACCTATCGCACTTAGGGCTGAAATAAATTGCTGTTATGGAAAAACACATGTCCTTTTGTACATCTAAAAAAAACGTATTGAAATATATTAGGCTACTTATTTTATGCGTATTATGTGTATGTGACTATTCTGAAATAAATGTATTCTGTTGCAAGTTTCTGAATGATACAGACTCTTCTTCAATTCAAACTTTGAACCATGGATGTGCAGTGAATTTTTTTTGCAATATTCACACTGAAATAAGACCAGTAGAAACTAGGTGGAAATTGCTTCTCGAGGGCCAAAATTAATAGGTTTAAGCTGCTTTATGCACATGAGTAACATTGGCGCATACTATCCAATAATGTGATGAGCCAACAGGATGACCCATCAATGTGATTTAAAGGTCAGGGAGTCTCTGCAGCATTGCTCAGAGAAGATTTTTAACCAACAGCAGTCAATCTAGGTGGGCCAAATCATCTTTACTTCTCCCTTCAGGTCTATTACATCAATACACTTACTAGGAGGAATGTTACTAAAACGCACCTCACAAAGACCTTTTAGGTCAAAACGTTGTTTACATAAAAAAAGTGGAGCCCCCTTTTTTGAGATGTTGATGTTATAGACCGTTCCTCCAGCACCAGAGATGTGCGTGTCACTCTTTTGAACAAGGAATATATTTTTAACCGTGTTTAGACATTAAAAGTTTCCCTCTAGAAGAAAGGGCCTACAATGCTCCTGTATTTTGTAAAGTGTTAAGGCTGGCTCACTGGATCAGTTTCTCATCACACAGAGGCAACAGGAGCAACCCGGGGGCTTTAGCTATAGATACTATAAGAAACTTGGTTTAGCTCCAACAGACTGCAGACCACCCTAAAACAGTCAGTCAATGTTGTAACCTGGAGGATTACAAGGTTAAGCCTCCCCCTGAAGAAGCTAATTTATGTCGGAGGAACCTTTTTTCAAAATCCTCTTTTGGTCCCCCTTCAACAAGATTCAATTTCTTAAGAGCATCTCGCTGCCTGACTATCTCTAACACTAGACAAGATTCTACTTAGTCACTTACCAACTAGCTGCCAAAATGATTACTCCTCATATGCGGCTGCTTTTTACTGACAGATGTAAGAAGATGGGGAGGTATGATACAGTAGGTTCATCTAAGCCTTTCTTTGAGTTTTATTGTTAAACTTTTTATTAGAAGCAAAATTTAAGGCAACACCAGAAAAGCAATAAATTAATAATAAATTACATTACTGCAATGAAAACCCAGAACGAGCCCTATTTGCTTGATTTCATGCATGGGAGAGCACATCTTCACTTAAAGGGATATGAGGTCATTATCCCAGACAGTTTTGTCATGTTCTGGTGTGTCTCTCACAGGAAACTCACAGACCGTAGCCTGGAAAAAGCCCCAGAACCACCCACACACTGAATATGCTGATACCAGCAATTTTGGAATATTTTCCATCGATTGACAAAAATGTGTTATTAACTGTTTAATGGCGCAAGCTCATGTTGCTGTCTGCTTCGCAGAAACAACAAATGCACAGGGTTTCTGCTGCTTCAAGCTGGCGGAAGTAAAATGTTCACCCCATAAAGAGCCATTATTGCCCAAGGCTATTCTGGGATTAGCTCTTCGGGCAGACCGTCTGTGCTTTTCACATCAATTTAAAGATCTCTGGTGCTTCAGTAGCACTTACTTTAAAAAACAGAGACATAGTAATACTCAGTTAATAATAGAAATCAATTATCAAGAGTAAAACAGGAGTGACCATGTGGAGACTATAAAACCATCCACAGACACCACTGCCTTGAAGACATGTCAATCCAGTCAGAAATCACTGGCTACATGATTAAAGGTTGGGTGCATCTGCAAGTGTTTTCCTCTTGATTGCTATCATGACCATTATCTCACCAAAATGTATTTAATGAATTGCAGAAATATTATGCAGATGATACTCTGGGGTGGGGATTGGGGGACTGCAGCATTACTTCCAGTGATGTTAATATCAAAACTGTTTATGAATGGTTCATGCAAATTGACAGCCTGAATCTTTCATTCACAACAGTAAAAAGGGTTTCTGGCCATATAATTGCATAAGAAAAGATGGATACATGAAAAAGTAAAATGAGAAAAACAGGAATGCACATCCCTAAGCCGAATAAATTCAGTTTTCTCAAATATTTGCATTGGTCATTTTCATAATGGGAAGAGTGGTACATTCTGCAGTAACATGCAGGCAATCTACAAGATTCCACTGACATTTTCAGGGCATGGAACAATGTTCAAGCAAATGTCAGGACTAAATCTTTACTGGCATGCCTATTTCCCAGGGTTTTCTTGATATTTCCCTGCAGAACATGTGCACACATTTTAAGAAAATTGTTGCTGCTGTTTATGTTACTTGCATAGATACAATCTAAGAATAACATCTACTAGAAGCTGTTTTAATGTTTTAGTTTTTTACATGTCATAATTAAGGCTCGATGTAAGAAACATGGTTTTCTGTGAATGTCATGGATAATATGTAGGTACATTAAAAAAGTACATTTCTAGGAATAATTTAACAGACATTTAAAAAGCCATACTGATGAATAAAATGTAATAAAAAAGACGTGTGTTTGAACAGACAAGACTGGAACAGATTTGTGACTAGGGCTGTGCCGGCAATCGGTTAACAGAGTAACCAAGATAACATGCCTCTATGATTGCAAAAACCAATTAATTGATTAAAAAGGTAATTCATTTATTTATTTTACACATATCATAGCAAGACACTAGTATAGCTACTATTCCCACAAGACACACAATAACTTTTAAACATGGTGGATGGTAGCCTACATCAGTAACACAGTTATTGTAACTAATGCTGTGTTCGTAATGAACTTCACAGCTCGTAGCTCCGACATGGGAGCTCGGAGTTTACAGTGAACACCTGAGAGTCAAATATGTGAATAAGGTTAAACTTGACATTTTCTGGTTGACAAAACTCCTGTCTGCATGTGTACAAAAAAATATGAAATTGATATGTATTACTGCTCAAATCCTATGAGGCAATTTGAAATGGTGTACCTTCGTGTCCAAAAATCTACCCAAAATGGATAATTGTGCATCACAGTAACTCAAGAGATAATCAAAAAGATAAACTCTTTTGACTCATTGCGAATATATTTGCATCTACTGTATATCATGAGATAATTTCCAACTTTTGCAAAAAATTAGGGGAATGGTTATAGATGTCCAAAACCAACCCAAACCTTTCCAAACCCATAAAAACATATGTAGTATCCAAGCTATCCAAACATGAACACAGCTCTAGAAGCACATTATTATGTCCTATGAGGAGGCAATTAATGAGGGGAATGACCCTTAGATAATCAATTTCTTTGTCTCAGTTTAGTTTTCAGTGCCAAAAATGTCCAACACAGCCCCGTTCTCATCATAAAATGTAATTTATTACCAACCAGTCAGACAATCTATGAGAACATGCACACAATTTACAGTGTCATATGAATTGCTACAACTATTACTATTACAACTACTATAATTACCTCCTATATAAACATATTCCAGCCCATGGATTACTGTACGGGAAAACTAGCTGCCGTGTCATCCATTTATGTCCTTAGATTAGTTATGCTGTTTCACCCAATGTAATGAATGGCTAGGCCACACATAAAATCTTCTACTATAGTGTAGTATAAATTCCCAGTACAGTCTAGCCGTAATAGATTGACAGCACACCACCATTGTCATTACTTATGATATACAAATCCAAGTCGCCTCAGGCAGGGACTTTTTTCCAGACTCCCCATACTTTACCATTGAGTCTTACGCAGGCTTAGCTTATAGCCAATACCTAATAGGTTGTTAACTAACTAGGTATAAAGAGAGACTACAGGTCCTTTAATTCTGAATTCAGCCACACTAATGTAAAACTCTGTGACATCATAAACAATAATAACACAAGCACAAAAACACTAGCCTTTCTGTGGCTAGCTAGCTATACTATTAGAAATACAACACCATAAAGCACACACGCACAGGCACACCTTGTACACAAGGTAACACTTAGCTATGGAATCCATGCTGTCTGGTTCAGATGAAGAGTCGTGTATGTAAATTTCCTCATCTGAATCCAGAGGACGAATACAGCATCCAGCAGTTTCAAGCACTGAAAATCTTTTTGTCACTTCGCCATTGTACAAACAAACACCACATAAGGCAGAAAAGAACTACATAATCTTAGAAAGGACGTATCTGACTTGACGTCACATGGCGCTGTAATGGCTGTTGTGGTACGGGGAAGCGGATGGAGATTTTTTGGGGCACTCCTGCTGCTCGTTTTTGTAATATTGACGAATTGTCTAGCCGGGATTATTTTGTTTGTGGTCGTCACCATGGAGACGCATTCGCATTATGCTCGGGAATGTTAGTTGGATCTGCAGCCACGGAGTTTACCATCGCTTTTCACTGGAGTTGAAGATGTCGGGACTGATCCGGGAGTGCGGGCACTCTTCAGAATGCCACCAGAGAAGGAGAAGATAATGCGGAGGAGTGAGACGGCGCGACTGGGAAGGCTGAGCTCCGTTTCGACAGTGGACAGAAACCGCAGCACTGTGTGTATGGAGGAAAGGTGGAGGCGGAGTTTGTGTGTTGGACTTATGACACTGGACATCTCGGGACAGCGGGGGCTGTTTCTAATCATGGCTATTCCACTTTAATTTACTTGATTAATGCAAATATTCTATTGTATGTCTTTATTTGATATGTTTGTTTGTGTGTTGTGGCTCTGCCCCACTGTCTATGTCTTTTTTGTTGTTGCTGGGGCTAGAACTGAAGTTCCCGAAAGGGAAATAAAAGTTATTCTATTCTATTCTATAATGCAGGTCAGGTTATGACTTTATATGACTCCATACTTTATGAAAGATTTTCATAGCAGTAGGAAATTATGTGATGATGACAGAAATTCACTCTAATAAGTGAGCAGGCAAAATAACAGTTTAATTTACCTATATCCAGGACCTTATGTGTTTTTTATTGTTGCTGTAATAGTATAAACTTTTTGGTGGTTAAAGAATAACTGTAACCAACTCCTAAATATATTTAAATGTCCAGTATCTTCAACCCGATTCGCTCTCATGTAGATCACACTGTAGAGCGGTCAATATACGTTTATGAAATACGGAAGAACGGTGGCACGTAGGAACTTTATATTTTGCTCAATAATAGCCCAACTAGCGCTGATGAAGACAATATGCAGTTTCCCATGGTACCTTGCTTTCTGACGTGGTACAGTATAATGTTTGCAATGTAGACCCCAGGGTCTATGCCACTATGGCCACTGCACAAAGGGGTTTTAATCACAAAATACAATGCAGCACATTACTAGAAGTGAAAATGCCTTGAGTAGCATACTCCTTTTTAAGGGGAAGAGGCTCCATTTGGCAGGCGGGAGAGGTTGTAAATCAGGGCCGCAAATTAATGACCAAATACAACGCAGCACGTTGCTTGGGAGTGAAAAAGCCTCAGATAGCTTTTCAAGGACAGGTCTGTTTGGCAGATCAAATTTGCGGAACTAAAACTAAGTAAAAGGCACGGTAAAGCATGCGCGCAAACAAGCTCAAAACTTTCTCGTAGGAGGCAAAAAGAAAATGCGTGGTAGACATCCAGCAATACTTATTGCATGACATGGTGTATGCCCCATAGTGCTGGTTCATTTGCTCTTCTCCTAGTAGCTCACCCTCTTGACGATGATGACCCATACAGTGGTGTGTTGACCGCAATGAAATAGAATGATCATTTTGTGGTCATTGATTTTCTGGTCTGATTGGGATCACTGCCTTGCTGAAATATCAATTTGTGGCTAAGTTTGAGCTAAATATACAGTAAATCCTTTCATATCTGGCATTAACTATGAATGCATTACAGTACTGCCAAATGGCTAGTCCAGGGGTAGGCAACCCTGGTCCTGGAGTGTCAGAGATGGTCTTGGTTTTTGCTCCATCCAAATCTATGGATCTACATAACTGCATTAATTTTAATTAATCAGGTGTAATGGATGCAGGTGACCATGTGCTGGAGGCACTCAGCATTTCTCCATTCAGAATATTCAAGCTCAGATTCTTAATAATCCATCAAACTCATGACGTCAAGCTCAGATGGAACAAAAACCAAAAATGTCACCAGCACACCCCTGGCCTAGGCTTTTAGTAAACCCAAGAGAATACTTATAATTCCTTCTTTTAAAATGAGTATCTTTAAACTATAGAAAATGACCACTCTTAAATTATCTTCCATGTTTACCATGGAGAATATATTCATATTAATATATTCATGGTCCCATTTTACTTAATGTACCCAATACAATAATATAAAACAGAATAACTAGATCATTATAGTGGACCAATCATACGTTTTAATGAGATATTATCATGCACATAGTTTTCATCATTTGAACTTGAAGCCAGAGTTTCTGTTCGACATTCAGAATTTACATCAAAGAGACCACTGTAGAGGAAAATTAGATAATGGTTCAAGATTATAAGTAATTTGGAGGTACTCAAGTATTTCACTTGTACATTACATTACATTCATTTGGCAGATGGTTTTATCCAAAGCGACGTACAATAAGTGCATACCGAAGGTCGTTGAAGCAACTACAAACAAGTCAGATAAAGTACAGTTCTATCATGTCAAACGATCTTTGTGTTTTAATCTAATGTTGATTACATATTAATTACATATTAATTAATATCTCGACGCAAACCGCAATGTTAGGTACATTGTATACTGTACATGCAAACACTTGTACTTGAAATGTAGCCAACAAACTGTTTTGCATACTTTCGGGTAGGAGACGAGTAGAGGAAAGGAGGTGAGGAGTGAAGGATATTGGGACGCACCCAAAATAATAAAACCTAAATAGGCCTATAGGCTATAACAAAAAACTATGTTTTAATTGAGAAGTTTGGCTTGGTCAAAAGCCACTAAAGACAGAGAATTCAAATGAGCACCACTGAGCCAAACCTCAGCTCTCAACACTATCAGGGATTTCCAGTACCAGTTTTTTATATCTGACTGCTATACAGTTCTGTAGCTATGTTGGTCTACTGTATTTCAAACAACATGTATTCATCACTGGGCAGACTGATTCAAACCTTCTCTCCCTGATAGTGTAGAGAGCTGAAGTTTGGCTTCATGGTGCTAATTTTAATTTCCTGTCTTTTGTGGCTTTTGACCAAGCCAAACTTCTCACTTAAAAGTTTTTTGTTATTAATTCCCAGGGTTTTTTCTCTGCGAGGTGTCCATTTCTTTAATTTTTTAAATTGAATCATCATAAATATTGTTAAACATCCACTTGAACATTGAATAAACATAACTGAAGATTACTGCCAATAAACACAGCCACTAAAAAAAAAATACAGCTAGACACCACTAGAAAGCAGTGGCGGCTCGTCCATAGGGACGCTAGGGGCGGCGCCCCACTTGATTGGATAGAAGAAAATAAATAAATAAATAAATAAAAATAAATAAATATATAATTTTTTTAAATTATTTTTTTCATCTGAAAACATTTTATAGATTGTATTTATAATTCATATAAATGTATATAAATTCTACTCAATACATGTATGTTGAATAATTGGCTTTGGTTGATTTGCGGACATCATTACCGTCTCTGTTGCTCTGGGGCGTCGAATCGTACGCCCCTCACACACTACATTGACATGCATTGCTACTAGCGGTTGTTGGAAGGACTGCACTTTAGCTTGAGGTCTATGATAGCATTTGGGGCGTTGGGCAGAACGCCCTGGCCATTCTCATTTAACCCCATTCAAACGAACATTGTAGTCATGGTCAGTAGATGGCGCAAGAGAGCACACGCCAATGTCACATTCGTCCGACGAACTTTGGTGAACTTCGTTGTTGACGCTATCTTCCAGCGACGTGGCGGCTGCAGCAGACAATGTTACATTAACGTCAGCACTCAACAGCGTGGAGTCTATTTTTACAACTCAGTTTGAGAAGCTTAGTCTACAAGAAAAACTCTGTTTAAAAGAGCTAGGTCCGGATATGCCAGATATTCATCTACAGCAGGCGGCTAAGGACAGAGGGAAGTCCTACACACGAGTGTTCTCCAGGAGCTGGTATGATAAGAAATCATGGCTATGTGGCTGCCAAATTCGGAATGCGCTTTTTTGTTTTCCCTGCCTTCTGTTCCGTTCAGAAAAACAGGGCCAGGGTGAAATGCTGTGGACGAAAACAGGGATGACAGACGTTAAGCACTTTTCCAAACGAGTGAAAAACATGACACGAGCAGAGCACACATGGAAGCGTGCCTTAAGCTATCCATGCTAGGAAGAGCTAACATAGCTACACAGCTGTCTGATGGATATCACGCCAGACAACAACCGACATATCCTTTCTAAATTGATCGACTGTGTGAAGTTCTGTGGGGCCTTTGAACTAGCTTTGAGGGGGCACGATGAAACGGAATCATCCGAGAATCCAGGTGTGTTTAGGGGACTTGTTGATTTTGTATCGACACTGGACGGTGCAATGAAAGAGCACTTGGAGAATGCAACCGTATTTAAAGGCACCTCAAAAACCATACAGAATGAGCTACTGGACTGTATGCTGTCTGTAATGCAAGGCCACATTGTCCAGGACCTACAAAGCACGGATTACATGTCTATCCAAGCAGATGAGACCACCGACATAACGACGCATTGTCAGCTCGTCATTGTGTACCGCTACATCGACACTGCCAACACGGTGCAGGAGGGATTTTTTGGCTTTGTTCGATTGGAAGGAGGCACGACTGCAGATGCCATTGGAGGTGCTCTACCTGGCCCTGCAAAGTTTCTTTATAAGTGAGGAGGCATGCTGATAGTGGAGCAACATTGTAAGGTAGGCTAGGCCTATTCATTTATTTTTCCTTTTTTTGTGTGCGAGATCGTCATGTTGTTCTCCCAGCTACACGATGTCGCTCTCCAGTGTCAGTGCCGCTGTCAAGGATATATTTTTTTGCTTTATATTGTTTGCGAGTGCGACCATGATCAATGATCAAAGAATAATCTATGAATAATTTTCTTTAGAAAACAAATTCAGTAATTTTCTATATAGCCTAGATCAGGGGTCGCAACCCAAATGACAGAAATAGCCTTTTTTTTTCAAATTCTCTAGTTTGGGAGCCGCAAGGAATGTACCCCTGGATATGAGAATAAATAAACGGTAAAGAGATGCACGTTGATTGTACAACAAACGTTTAGTAATGTCAATAAATACCCTATTATTTTTTCCCTACGCTGTTGATGTCACTGGTGTTTTAATGAGTCGATCCTCTGTTGCATGAATATGAGCATAGCCTATAGCAGGTAGCCTACATTATTAATGTGCATTAGCCTAAACAGTCAAAATGTAATCGAGCTAAATATAGACGTGATGAGTCATATTTGATTGACTGCGCTCCGGTAAAAATAGCACTACAACTGTAGCGGTTTAAAGCCCTGTTTGTGCACTCGAGTCGGCCACAATGTTACTCTATGATCTCCGTGTCTGTCATGACCCGCCCCACTTAGTCAGCCAATCACCGGCCGCCACTGCTAGAAAGTTCAATCAATGTGCCGCGAGACAGAATAAGACCTAATAACATTACAATTATCATAATATAGCCTATATAACATAATCATGAGATGACATTACAAATTTCATAACAGATTTAAAATAAAACAGATTGGGCTCTATCTTGACGATATTGGCGTGCCAAGTCCACTTTTGCTAGTTATTTTAGCGCTAAGTAAGGCGCAAGGTGCTACTGGGCTGAACCTAGCCTCTTCATTAATTATAGGTGTGTCTTGGGTGTATGATGCAATAAACGAATCATGCTCGTGCGTGTGTAGTGCGTTCAAAGAATAGGCTATATGGATCAATAATATGATCAATATTATTCGGACTAATAATCTTTAACATTAGGCACAGGTTGCAGGTAATTCCCGACAGTGCTGTTATTTAACAAAATATTTGTGGTAATTTTGTTAAAAGCACCTGCAACAGATGAGCGTCACGAACGAAGCAAAGCCAAGTTCTGTTGGAGAACCTCTCGCTGTAGCCGACTATGGTCAGCTAGCAATCCCGCGTCACATACTCAACCAATCAGATGCACACACCTCTAATGGAGCGCCCTTTTTAAGCCAAGAATCTGTTCTCTCTGTACTGCTTATGCGCTGCTCCTTGTTTGCTTACGGCTTGTGCTAAAATAAATTTGCTGTCATTCCGCCGCGCCCTGTTGCTGCTAGCATGCCTAGACTAACCTAGGCTTGCCCTGCTTAAAATGTTTTGCATGGTTGTTTTCTCGTTAGCAAATTTACTGTCAGGAGGTTCGTAAAAGCTAATGCGTAATTGTGACAAATTCGGAGAAGGGTGTATCTGCAGTCTGCAGGCGCTTAGGGAACGCCTATTCTATGGGAACGCCTCTTCAATTGGAATGCCTAACTCACCCAGAAGACGTCACTGGTCACTCAAATGAAAAATGGCGCAGTGTGAAGCGGTAAGCAACTTGGTGTACAAAAGTTTTACGAAAACGTCAGTTTGATATTATTTATTTTTGCTAACTGACCGTGTACAGTGGTCTTGTTAGCTAGCTATTAGCCTAGATAATGGCAGACAACTCATTAGTCTAACGTTAATGTCGGAGAATCCGTTTGATACTTCGTGTTTGTTGTAACAACTTATTCACATGGGACAGAGTTTTGCTCATTTTATAGTAGGATAGTAGGATTATGTTGTATAACTAGCTAATGTAACATATAATTGATTGGATTACGTTATTATGCTATTGCTACTTTTGTTCCTATATATTCTTATATATATATATTCTTATATTATAATATATTCTTCAATACTGCTGAATTGGCACTTTTCTTGTGCCTATTTGATTTTGTTTATTTTATTTATCTTCTAATATTCATGTATTCTGTTCATGTATATGTGATATGTATACAGTATGTATTCTGTTCATGAATGTGATATGTATATGTATACAGTATGTATATGTATACAGTATGTATTCTGTTCATGTATGTGTGATATATATATATATATATATTTTTTTTTTAAGGCTATTCCATATTCTTTTTTTTTTTTAAATTTGTTTCTGATTTTTTCCCTTTTTCTCCCAATTTGGTAGCCAATTGAACCCCTATTCTAATTCAATTCCCCCCCATGTAGCAACCGCTAGAGAACCACTGCTACACAACCCCGTCAATCGGTATTAGTTGTGGAAGTCGTGGCCATGTCCTCTACAGGACGTAGCTCCGCGAGCTCCTGACCGTGACACGCCCTAGGTCCCCGTGCGCAGCGATTCTCTCCGAGCCCCTCCCCCCACCCGGAAGCAGCCGCCAATTGCTGCTTCCACAGGGCGCCGGCCACGCTCGGATATGGCAGGACCGGGGCGCGAACCCCGATCCTCGGAGCACAACTGCGCTGACTGAAAGTCAGCGCTTTTACCGTTGAGCTAACGCGGCAGCCCCGGCTATTCCATATTCAAGTGCAGTCTAAGCTGTGTGGGCAGCAGCCACTACCACTGCTGTTATTACCCCAAAATAATTATCACCAAGAAAGGTTTCATTGCACACCTTGATAAATGCCTCTCCAGCCCCCCTACAGTCACCAGCCCTTCTACAACCCCCAGCCTCTCTTCAACCATCAACCTGCCTGCAACCCCAAGCCCCTTCACAATGACCTTGCCTGCAACCTCCTGCTGTCCTGCAACCCCAAGCCCCTCAACAGTAACCTTGCCTCCAACTTCCAGCTGTCCTGCAACCCCAAGCTTCTCTACAACCACCAACCTCCCTGCAGCCCCAGCCATTCTTCTACTTTAAAGGTGCTCTGATCAAGGCAAACACAAACCACCTGCTGTTTTTGCAATTTGCGTTTGAACATAACACACACATAAAGCGCAAACATTCATCATCAAATTCGGACATCACTGCTCACTCAGTACATTTGCCATCAGTATGCATCGACCGAAAAAGGGGCCTTTCTGCTGTAGCCAGGACCTAGACATGCAATTAATGTCCAGAAGTGCTAATGGGGAGACAGGCATCAGACCAGCTGTGAGCTGGAAAAATGTAAACTTGCATGCATGCACTTCGCCACCCTAACCAGCCGTGCCTCGCTGTAGTGGTTCCTCCCTGCCTCTAGACTCAGCTTCCTGTTTTCTTTTCTCTCCCATTTTGGTGCCCAGTTAGACTCGAGGTTGAGTCAATTCTATACCCTTATTGAAATGATGAACCATTAAAGTACTGTATTGTTCAGTTTAGCTCATGCTGTGATATTTAGAAATCATTAATGAATGGTAGCTTGAATCTACAAGCAATTAATAACAGCTGCATTATTTAATGCCAATATAAGAACACAAAAAAAATACTTAACTAAGTTGAATCCATGTTTTGATAATTTTATAGGCCTGCTATTTGTTAGGTTGTGTATTAGCCTGTTTGGATAAAATACATAAATAATAGATTTGTTACTACTACTGGTAACTAATGAAAGGTTAATCGGCTACTTTGTTAACGTTGACAACTAACAGTAACCTTACGTAGGTCTATTTATTACACAGGGCTTCTTTAAGAGTAACGTGTAACTCGGCTGCACCCAAGTTGTCAATCGTTCATAACATTAACACACGGAGCCATGGAAATAATCTCTTTTAACGGTCTGTTTGTAACAGTATTACAAAGTAGTAGCTTTGCAACAAACAAAATTACTTGCTCCATTTTTGTTTCCCTGCACTCCTACAATGTTTACTTCAACATTAAAACAACACTTTTATACTGATTTGCACATCATGAACAGCATATCTATCATGTTTTTATTGTTTTATGTTTATGATCTTTTTTGTGTGCGTGTACTAAGATGTAACCCAGACAATAAAGTCATCTGAGGACTACCTCAGTGATTTATGAAAAAGCCGTAGAAGGGGCGCTCTCGAAGCGCCTGCACATTGCAGATGGATGATATTGCTAATTCGGGATATTTCACTAGTTTATACTGCTGCTGTTTTGTTGTGTTAAATGTTAGGTATTTGTATCCCGTTGGGAACGTTATGTTGCACATTATTACCGAGAGATCTTGTTGTAAAACTGCAAAATAGAACCCGGAAGCTAAACTGGAATTCTTAAGTTGGCCTATTATCGCTCATGGTGGCTAGGTCGAAAGCTTATGTAATGCAGTAATTTTCGAGTTTTAACCACATAACTGTTCTTATAGAGTTCTGTGGTTTTAACAAAGGGCAAAATGCAGTACACCATGAAGCTATTAATCGGGTTTACTACTCAGCGTGATTCAAACGGAAACCCTATTGACAAAATAATTATGTTAGCCTATATCTAATGATATTCCGAGACGCCGACTGTATATTACGAAATTATTAAACTTGGCTGTTTGCGAGAATTGCAACCATATTCCAGTCAACTATGAAACAATTAGGCCTAGTATGCGATATTGCGATTGTGTTCAGCTAGATTAGGCTACAAAACAATGACAGAAAACACTTATTTAAAGTGATGGCATTTTTATTTTAGAACTCTTGACCAACAACAACAGTGAACAGAAGAAATAGCCTACCATTGTGCATGATATAATAAATAAAGTACAGTTAAAATAAACACATTTAAATAACCCTATGGTGTCCAAATAAATAAATGACACATTTACATCATATGCACACACTGACACACACAATAAATATCTGGCTTGTTTGTCAAATTTGGCTGGCTATCTCTTATAGTCTTCCATCTACCTCATTTTCAGTAGACCTAGACTACTGGATTCTGGGATCTGATTAAAAAAAAAGATTAATATTAGCATAGATTAAATAGCTCTATACAAATATAACCATTCAATGTCTATTATTACCTGTAAGATCTAATGTTACAATCTATGATCGAAAAAACGGAGATGGGAAAGTCGTAAATAAACGTAACCTGCGATTGCAAACTAGCTTGAGACAGTAGGCTACTGTAAATTGAGAATATTAGCAATGAGTATCATTTAGATGATTTGGGTCTGATTAAAATATCAAGGCTAGTTTACAAACTTCTTTTGTCTACTTTGTTACCAGCTAGGGTCTGCTGTCTGAAACAGCTTCTAATTCCAGCTCGCGAGTCGCGCCGCTGAAATAAAAAGCAGCGGCAGAATTAAAAAAATAAAATTAAAATGTTGCCTTTTTTGCAAAATACATTTAGAAATGTACAAGATTTATGAACAATTGCATTGATTTATTCTTGTAAATGAGTAAGGCCTTTAGCTATGTACCCTGCAGCTAACAAAAATAAATGCTAGTGTGTGCGCTATCTGCTCAGAATTAAAATAATTCAGAAGTAGGTTGGAACCTGGCAAATGAAATGTGAAGCTCTACCTGTGGGAATAAAAAACATGAGACGATACTTAATGAGGGGAACAATTTAAATGTGCTAAATTAGAAAAAACTCGGGAAGACTCTAGGCATTGGATTTCTGCCTACGTCTCATAGCTTTAACAAATCAAACCTTTGTCGTGCTCAAAGGATCAGGAGCTCTCATGCATCGTAAAAGCTGCTGCTATTAAGTTCACCTTGCCGCCTCATATTGCATATCTGATGGATTGCTGTATATTGCGTATTGCTGGATCGCCGGGTGAATTTCTTACACCAAGGCTTATTCTGCTTTATACGCTATGTATATCTGATGGACTGTTGGGCTTATTGCTTTATTATAAAGGAAAACCATCTCTAATGGCAAATAATTAAAATGGCTAAGCCTTGTAATGGTAATCAAATCCTTATGGCAAGTTGACACTAATAGCTTGCTTCTGATGGTATTCCATATGGCCACAGTGTGGCCTAGCTTCAAATCGCAAGGTTCACGTGAAAATTAGAATGACAAGGTTGATTCAGGAATACAATAGCATTGCATTTCATCATATTGTCTCAAGAAGCGAGCGGGGTATTGGCCGAGTTGTATAGTAGATGCTCCACTAGTCACATCCACTAGGCGTTTTGCTACTGATATCCAACGTGAGTGTCACTATGACCCCTCATAAGCCTTTGTTTATGAACGATGCTGGCAATGGCTCGTCCAGCGGGTTTTGTGCAAAATTCTGTCATCTCTGTACTGTTGACATTTGCTACTTGCTTAAAAAATATACAGTATAAAGTAATAATAAATAAAATATGGTGGTTGCTGGGTACTGACAAAAAATTAGTATGTCCTTTTTCGATCCTGCTGTCATCAGGTTTCTCGTGCAGTGGATAAAGGGGATATCGATTCAAGACTTCCTAATCCTCAGGAAGCAACAGGTGCCCTGTTGTTACACATAGCTTTTCTCACTAGATAGTATAAGCCACACAGCCAGGGCGGCCAGGCTACACATAGCCTACTTAGGCATCACATTGCCTAGTATGGCCAATGTCTGATCCAAGACCACAGCAATGTTCTGTCTCTGTGCTGGAGGGATATCGATATGGTCTTCCTGATCTTCAGGAAATGGCAGGTGCTCTGCTGTACACATAGTCTATGGTCACATAATGTTAGTATGGCCACATAATGTTAGTATGGCCAATGTCTGATCCAAGATCACAGCTGTGTTCTATCTCCTTGTCGGAGGGATATCGATATAGTCTTCCTGATCTTCAGGAGACGGCAGGTGCTAAAGCAGATCCATTCACCGCCAATATAAAATAATTATGCAGCACATTCATCCATTAAACATGTCATTTAAATACGTGAGTTGTCCTGACAGAACAGAATAAGCTACCAATTGGAGAATAAGCTTCCGTCTCACATTAGAAAACACCAAATTAACCTGCTTGTTTAACAAACTATGCAATGAAGCATTGTCAAACATCAATTCCATGAGGCTGTTATCATGGAGTTCTCGAAGTTCAAGCTTCATCACCTGCATTCTAATATTAATTAATAACATAAATACTGTTATTTTGCCTTAATGATTACACTAAATACAATGAAGCTGTCAGGTTGGCATCAGCCTACCGTGATTGGAAATATCATGGTAGGCTACACACAGGAGGGTGCACATGACATGTCAATGATGCCAATTAGAATAAAGTGTCCTAACTTTAGGATAACACTGTTGATGTCATAACTTCATTGTTGTTAGCCGTTGGAACTCTTCACCGGAGTTGAGGATTTCGGGACTGATCCGGGAGTGCAGGCAATCTTCAAAAGGCAGCCAGGGAAGGAGAAAATAATGTGGGGATGGAATGAAGAGACAACTGGGAGGATTGACGCAGATCGGTGCTCCATTTCGGCAGTGGGCAGAGACCGCGGCGCTGTGTGTATGGAGGAGAGTCGTGGAGGCGGAGTTTGTGTGTTGGACTGCATGGTGACACTGGACATCTCGGGACAGCGGGACTATTTTTTTTAATCATTCTTTAATTCACTTAATTCACTTGATTGATGTAATGATTCTGTTGGATGTCTTTGTTTGATATGTTTGTTTGTGTGTTGTGGGTCTGCCCCACTGTCTGTATTTTTTTGTTGTTGCTGGGGCTACAACTGAAGTTCCCTTGGGGGAAAATAAAAGTTATTCTATTCTATTCTATACAGTGCCCTCCACTATTATTGGCACCCCTGGTAAAGATGAGTAAAAAGGCTTATAAAAAATTCACCGTTCGGTGAATTAGTTTAATCTCACACTGAAAAAATTTGAAAAATCCAACCTTTAATTGACGTTCATTTATTATGAGAAAAAAAAAATCCCTCATCAAGAAATAATTATTTTTAACAAAACCACGTGTGCCACAATAATTGGCACCCCTGCATTTAAATATAGAATAAAGTAATAATTTTAAATATTTGGTCGCATATCCTTTGCATGCCATGACTTCCTGATACCTGTGACTCAACAACATCAAAATACTCTTGATATCTTATTTTCTGGTACTCTTATAAGCGATACTATTACGTCTCTGCATTTGAATGGATCTCTAAAGGAATTGGGGGGTGGGACTAGATTTAGCTGTAAATTACACTGGAACAGTATGGAGCACATGGTTGGTTAAATAGTTCTAAGTCATCAAGGGTCGGACGTATCAAACAAGCCTTAAACCATCACTCTGCTGCCAGAAATATCAGTAGATATGGATGGATAACTTGAAGGGTTTCTTCTTCTGACTTATTTTTCCATAGTGTTCAATAGGAAAATTTGTCAGGAGAAACAACCCTTAAAGTGATCCATCCATATCTACTGCATATTGGAGTCATTATGAATAGGAACATTAAAAAATAAATAAATAAATGCAATCCCGGGGCAAAAGTATACATATTGTACAGTACAGGGAAAAGTGATGTTTTATTGAGGTACTAGAATGAATGATTAGGCAACTTATTTAGGTGTATGTAAAGGCCGTGACACACTGGGGACGTAACGAATAAGCGAGGCGAAAATGCGAATAATTCGTCTGCGAATATTTCGCGAAAAAACCTGACACACCAGCAACGATGCGAAAAAACGAAAAGTTCGCGTTCTTTTTCGCTTTTTTAAATCCGTGCGAATAAAAATGGATCACTCTTCGTCAAGCGATGACGACCTGGTTATCCGTTCGGTCCATCACGGAACGAAAGTATATATTTTTCCCTCTACCAGAACGTTAAAAACAGCATGCTTAAATTACATTGGCAAAATATTGAACCGGGCTTATTATGTGTCCGTTTTTACTTATGTAAAGTTTGTTTTGTCTACAACATGCTCTCCTTCTCTTCCCTCCTTTTACGGACATACGTGTTCCACTGCCTCTTGATCTCTTCCACTAATATAAAGGGTTAACCACAACATAACAATACATTACGTCATTTCAGCAAACATATTTAAAATACATTTGTCGTAGTCTTCTATACAGTGTATCAACTCATGAAGTCTGAAGAGTTTTCTCCAAAACGATCGCTACAGGCAGACCTCGTCTGTTTTCCTCGTTATTTATATAACTTGGCTATCAGTAATCAGGAAATCCACACAGCAGTCGGAATAAGATTTTTGTGGAACTTTATTTGACACGCACACAGACAAGTGTTCGCTAGCTTTCATCCTGTTTTCACCAAGGCAAACAACCCAGCCGGTGACAGCGTAGCCTACATGAACTCGCCTAAAGTAAAACAATAAATAGCTATGTTTGTGTGTAATCGCCACTGGCTTGTTATCTTCTTTACATGAACTGCTATCAACGTTAACGTTAGACCTAAAGGTTAGCTGGAGACAACTTTTAAGCCAATGCTAATAACCTGTGGGAGCTGATCAGATAGCAAGTTGTGCGTATTGCAACCATTTAGCTATAAACCCACCATCTTCATAGCCTATTTGCTCGGCTATGGTTTTCCACAAATTGTCCTTCAAATCGTTGTCTTTGTAACTACGATGTCTCTTGTCGAAAAGGACGCTATTCTGTGACACATATAAAATCACTTGGTCCGCGATATTTGATGTTGAAGTTTGTTGTGGTAGTGCGGTGACGTCAGTCATGGAAACTTGTTATGATTGGATAGATAAAAAGTTTCGCAAACGAAAACTCGCAAAAAACGAACTTGAAGCGAATAAATTAAATGCCGCTTTTTCGCAAAGGACATTTCGCGTTGGATGTGCAAGATTTTATGAAAATACAGGAGTTCGTTTTTATTTTTCAACGTGCGATTTATTCGTGCGATTAAATCGCGGGCGGTGTGTCACGGCCTTAACACTGTGATATCAATGTTTTTATCTTAAACCACCAGAAGGAGCAAATGTATATGATGTATAATGGACAAAACTAATTTTATTCATTTTATGACATGTTTTGCATAGGGGTTTTGGACCCATAAATATCTACCCCTCTATACTGATGAAAATATAGTAATTCCCACTTGAAAATTATGCAAAAGTGAGTTTCATGAGCCAAAACTGTTGATTTGTAGTTAAATATATCGTAACTGTTTTTATTTAGAGCAGTGCACAATTTAGCCATTTGGATGGATTTGGAACCACTAATGGACAACAGGTACACTGCTTATATTTTGCATCATTGACCTTTAGTAGTTCTGCATATCATCCTCAGATTTTTCATACTTGTGGACATGGAGTTTATGATCCAGAAAATGTATATATAATACTCAAAAGAATTTAAGGGTCAAAGGAAATTTTTTGATCATTTTTGTAAGTATGTCTTTTTAAGCCAGATAGGGTTAGAATATCCCCCTTTGAGTTGTCATTTGGACTATAGACATCACGTTATTATGGGACATGCATTCATTGCATTTATCTTTAGCAACTTTTTAAGTTAACCCAGATTTTCATGGATTTCAACCAGAACTTAGTCAGACTAAACTGACAAACTGCCTCGAAACACCATTTGCATGTGTTTTGCATGAGTGTCATTCATGCATGTCAATTTTAGCAATAAAATGGCTGAGCATTTTCCATTCATCATCACATCATCATTTTGGGGGGTGCATAACTTTTTTTCATCAGGGTAATAAACTAGTGTCTAATCAAAAGTTTTTTGCTCTTGAGCCATCAAATAATTATTTTGTCATTAGTCGTCACCATTTTAGCTCGTTAGCTTATATTTATGCACAAATATTTTTGACCCTTAACTTCTTTTGAGTAGTACATATTACCAGTTTCACTTACCAGTAGCAAACTAAAGAAAAACAAGTGTCTGCATTTGTGGCACTTTATTTTGACTTAAATTAAATAAACAAATCAAAATTGTAAATTTGGATTGGAAATGGTACACCTGTCTTGTTTTATTTAAACCATTTACCAAGTATATGTGATGCTCACACCTGGAGTTATAAAGCCTTAAACAGAGCACCCCCTAAATAGGTGAGAATTGACCAAATTTGCCACCTGCGCCAAGGGGTGAAAGAAGAACTAAAGTAACGTTAACGGGAATTGTCCTGCATTGCTTCAGGTAACGTTATAGCGACATCCTGCCTTGCCTATGCAGAGCGGAAGCCGACGGGTGCAAAAAAACGAGAAATTGGTAAATTCACCAAAAAGTTATAAAACACACCGACAAATAAGAAAACAACCGCAAATCAGAAAACACAACCGCAAATCAAAAAGAAGTATAATATAATGTGCTGTACCTCTGCACACGATGGACACCATACATACGCAATGTTTGGGGTCCGTGTGATATGGCGACACAGTGGGACGCTTTCACCCTGAGCGTTCTTTTACGCATTCTTTTACTCAGAGTTTTATACATGTGGCCCCAGACCTGTTCACCACAAATCTTATATGCTGCTGAACGATCGTGCCTATTAAATTATGTATCTCTGCGTTATTTGTTTAGGTAATGTGTTAATCTACGTAATGTAAAAGCTAACTTACTGACATTATGAGTGCTTTCTCCTGGTCACGCAGTTGGTTATGAGGAGTAGCAGCAGCACCAACGTTAGATCCATTTCCTGACTAACCTATCTGCAACAAATGTGATTGAATGTTTGCCGTCTCAATGAAGTGATTGAGTGTCTTCTCATCGGATAAGCCTAGAGGGCCATGCATGAATCATGATTTAAAAATTCCTAACTTTTCCTCCAGCAGTATTATAGCTACCATAGGCAAATTACGATAGTACAACCTCCTTAACAATTGCTCCATTTCAGTGGCGCAGTGCTTAGCAATTCATAAGTTTTCAATTAACAATTTAAATGTTTTATTGCATTTTAAATAAATTCTGGGTGGGTGTTTTGTTCCACTACTTTCAATTAACCAGTCCCTCTGCCTTGCTGAATAAAATGAATGCTATTGTGTTTCAACACATGTCCACTAGGTGGCATTCAGACACCTTTCAGTGGTAGTGTGTAGCCTATGCTATGTAAGTTCTTATTTTTGAATAAACCAATTCATAACACATATACAGATGCATTTTTGTTCTTATTTAAAATGTGAAATACTTTTAATCAGCATGATCATAAAGTGCTCATTTGCCTAAGTTCAACTGATAGATATTTTTCAAATATTTCAAATGCCTAAGAACACAAGAATAATCCAAATGCATCAATGCAAAACAGAAACATTATCCCTATGCTGAATATAGTAAGCACTGATTTCATTGAACGTTCTTTTACGCATTCTTTTACATGAAAAATCTGACTTATTTACATTCCTGGATGTCACGTTAATCTGTTACCACGGTGGCACTTTCGCCACAAGTCAGCAATTATATTGAGAAATACCCTCTTTGAAAACAAAAAAAAGAAAAGGGCTAACGTTATGTTGTTACTGTATTGTTTGGTCCAAATCTGCATCATAGCCATCGTAGCGCGGAGCTTTCAGAACCATAACAGTGCGGCACCCCCTTTAAAGAAAAATGCAATAAAAAACTGTAGGCTACACGTAGCCTATTACTATGATAACGTTGGGACTAAACAAGCCACTTTTTAGTTAATAAAACTGGTCTGTTCTGTAACTTGTGACCTAGCTGTGTATGTGTGTGTGTGTGTGCATGCGGGTGTGGCATTGAGAAAAAATTATACTGTGTTAACCTCTAAGTAATTTTCAAACTAGTCCAGGTATCTCAATAGGTGAACAATATGCATGAGCATGTGTACTAATGTGTTTGCGCGTGTATGATTAGAGTGTTTGCGTGCAATGTGAGTGCATTGACCCAAACAGTTCCTTAAAATTGGTACATGGGTCATATTGACCCGAAGCACCTCAGTGTATATTGTTCTGTGCAGGCAAATCAGAGGTTCATTGAAAAATTATTAAAGTGATTTTAGTTTTTTTGTGTCATTTTAGAAAATGTCATTGAAGATGAGTGGTATTGTCATATTGACCCAGAATCTATGCTCCCTTCTCATCTGGATTTGTTCTATTCTATTTTTCATGGTTTCAAGTAGTCATTCCAATTGATATCTTGTGCTGTAATGAATGACAACTGAACAAAAATGCTATTGTCTGAACAATAGCTAGGATATAAGTTCTTAAATTTAGACAAAATTATTAGACAAAACCATGCCGAGTCATATTTAGACAATGTGACTGGGCATGGTTATTTCATATTTTCTAGGTAAAAATCCTGCATAGTGAACCTTTAAGTGTAGTTTTAAAAAAATGTTGCATATTTTCAGATCCATATTTAAAGGGTCAAATCAGTTTCAGCATGATACACCAATTATTGTTAAACTTAGTAAATTAAAATATACAGGGTTTTATACATTTCTAATAACATTTATTTAAGCCAGTTTAGACGGGTCCAATGCACAGAAAGTAGTGAAAGACGAAGGAAAAACTTACAGGAGGTGCAGAGAATTTGAAGAGTGAAGACCCCCTCAAGGCAAGGAACTTTGGTGTATACATTCGGTCCTGTACAGAGTCCTGTTCCTTCTCATCTACCCAACCCATATAGATGATCTGTCAAAGACACAGACACCATCTGCTGAAGGGGGAGGGGATTGGAAACTTTTCCTTAATCATAATGACAGGTTGACAATTTCAGCTGAAATCTTGTTTGGGTTGTTATGAAGACCACACGTAGATACCCAGTAGTTCTTAATGTGTATGACTTGTTGCACTAATTCCATCTAGAAATGCCTCCATTATCATAGGAAATTACTTCTGTCATGTAATTTCTCCATCATAAAGACGCGATTGTTCAAAATAATTTCAATGGAACTTTTTGTAACAAACTACAATATTAAGTACAGCTGGGATAGAACATCTTGACCTTTGATGCAATGAATCAGATAAGTCTTCTTTCAGACAAAAAACATGTCAAGATTACTTTGATATATATATATATACTACTCAAAATATCCCCCTTTGGGTTGTCATTTGGACTCTAGACATCATGTTATTATGGGACATGCATTCATTGCACTTATCTTTAGAAACCTTTTAAGTTAACCCAGATTTCCTTTTCATGGATTTGAAGCACGAACTTAGTCAGACTAAACTGACAAACTGCCTCGAAACACCCATTGTGACACCTCATGAACCATTTGCTGAGTGTCATTCCATGCATGCCAATTTTAGCAATAAAATGTCTGAGCATTTTCCATTCATCATCACATCATCATTTTGGGGGGTACATGACTTTTTTTCCATCAGGGTAATAAACTAGTGTCTACTCAAAAGTTTTTTGTTTTCTGTTTTCTGTTCTTCAGCCATCAAATAATTATTTTGTCATTAGTCGTCACCATTTTGGCTTGTTAGCTTATATTTATATGCACAAATATTTTTGACCCTTAACTTTTTTTGAGTAGTATATATGTATATATATATATATATATATATATATATATATATATATATACTGTATATCAGCCTGTGGAAGAAGCATTCTGCATTTCTGTTCTTTTCAAGGGCAATAAAGTAAATATAACAATTATCGGTGAATTAATGAATATCATATGAGCACTCTAGGCTTTGGGCACCTTTTGTCTTTTATCCTTAGATTTTTCATTCAATTTCTTCAATACATGGTAATAGGTATAATTTACAGAATGGCCTGTATTTCCAGCTTTAAATATAGTAATTTTGTGGTACTTGGATGCTGAAATGTTCTCATCTACTACACATGAAATGAAGGCATAGCTCTCTCAGTAACTCAGAGGGAATGCAAATGTACAGGCAAGCAGATCATCAATATATCAATAAGAGAATGAAGAATGGCCATATCTATTCATTATTATCCATTTGCTAATTACCATTTATGACACTCACAATAAATCTTGGAAGAAATGAGAGCCAATACTAAATATATAACTAAGTGTATATAGAAGTAATAAATATATAACGTATGTGTATATATAAGTAATACATACATATAAAGTAAGTGTATATACAAGTAATAAATATATAAAGAAATACAGTTCGCTGAAACTATGCCACAGCTTTAACATTGTAGTTGTCAAAATCTGTAAATCACAGTTACTACCAGACAAAATGAGGCGCAACAGTCCATTAGCAGAACATGAGCAGCTGCTGCCCTTTTTGATTAATTGGCACTATTGAGGAATGATTTGCAACTTCATTTTAAAGAACATTGATCACAGGAGAGCACCTGATTCAAAACCGCATGGTGAAAGTGGACCAGCCAGCCGATCTGAATGCTGGCTTTACATATGCATGCAATGCAGGCAAATCAATACTGGCATGGAGGACAGAAGTGTTCTTTAGTGGTCTGGCTTCATAAATGGAGAATTAATCTAGGTAGGCTGACTTTACTAAATTTACACTGCACATATGGAAATCAAAACCGACCACCACAATATTTAATTGCTGTAAAAACTCAACTTTAAGGGCGCAATAAGCAGATAAGAAACCTAGGAAATTCTAACATTAGAAGGTATGACACCAAGCATGGTGAAAATATTAAATAAATAATATTTTAAATTACAGAGACCTGAAGTTATGTTAATAAATTGAATGCCGTCCTTTCATGGAAATGTCTTTTGCCCTATTTTTCCAATATTTTCAAATTTCTGAAACAATGCCATTGAGCCTGTAAAATCTTAGCCAGGTTAAGGGCATATGCACTTCAATCAACCCAACTTTAAACAAAGTCAGGGGGATTAAAACTGAAAAGTATAATTATCAGAAAAATGTATGGCCTTAAAGCACAACTGAACTTTGGGTTGTGTAGGTCCAAATGGTGGTGAAATATGTTCGTTAGTTGCTCTGTGCTCCCCTGGGGTGATAACCCAGAATAGGGTATTTGTCGCTCTCCATTCGCTTCTATAGGGCAGCTAAAATGGTCTAGTTATACAAGGTCTTCAGAGTAAAAGCTATTTTATCAGTTAACAGTACAATTTACCATTAAAATGTTATTTGGGGTAAGGGGGCTGCTGGGTGGCTCATCCTGTTAAGGCAATATTCTAGTGCATGGATGGACCCCATAGTCTGGTATTGAATACAGACCATGTCATTCTAACTGTGGCCTCAGAGAAAAGCACATGCTTGTCTGCACTCTCCTGAATAAACAATGGAAGTTCCGATCAAAGTTGCAGCTTGACCATGGCTGGGCATTTAGAATTGGGGTGAAATGGGGGAAAAACTATTCAATAATGTTCTTGAGTATAGCACAGAATGAACTAACAAATAGTTCAGGTATTTGGTGGAATTCTGTATTCTGATGTGTTGAAGGATGATTTTAGGGTTCAACATTTTAGCATTTCATAGTAATAGCTTGTGCCTGGTTTAATCAGTTAGCAGTCAGTGAATACTATGATACTATGCATCTGCAAATCACCTTTGCATACATGGATCCATGTTCATGTCCATAATTATCAAAATAGCTTGCTGGAAGTAAATAAAACTGTTTCAAAACTGTTGTAGCAATGTAATTTAAAACAAAGTTACATTGTCTTTAAGCATGATCGATTTAAACATTACGGTATTTGTACTGAACACAAACAAAGTTTACCTTGTCCTGGTGATGTTTTATGTAATCAAATGAACCAAAATTAATTAACTGCTTTTGTTGGCATGCTAGAAATAGTCTACCCAAACAACAGGGTTTAACATGAGTTGGTCAGTCCTGACGGTCAAGGAAAATCCGTAATATGCTTATAACCACATTATTTATGGCTATTAAGGTACGATTTGACCCTGTAAATAATTCCATTGCAATCTTGTAAAATTTCAGTCTAGCTATATATTTTTATTCCTGTATGCTGAAAAAAAGGGTGGAGTCGAAATGGGTCCATGGTGACGTAGACGTGAAACCTCAACCAATATATACTTTGATCTCATTACATAACTCCTCCCATAGTTTAAGGCGAATAAAATCGTCCTGTTCCACTAAGAAATCCTGTCTGAAGTCTGAACCAAACGCTTGTTTTGTTTGCACTTGAAAATAGTTGTCCACGTTATCAGCATTTGGATTTGGAATAGTTAGTTCGCTAAAGTGTTTATTTTCCCCCGCTCTCCTTATCCCTATACAAATTTTATCCCTCTCCCAATCTTTCACTTTTTTATCCATCCCTCTGTGGTGCTAGCTAATAACATTAGCTTGCTCCTTGCACAGCTGAGCATGGAAACGAACTAATCACTCACGCATTGTTTTTACTCGGTGCACTGCTCATTAGTCAGATAATATATCGGAAATAATACATTTAGATAGTTAAGATTTTGTCAAATAAACCATGCTTCGGAAATGGTTTATTGTATTGTTCAGTGGCTGGTTACAGTAACAAAAATATGATGAGAACCATTATCCACCGAAGTACTTAGTTAACATGCACGTAATTTTCACTCGATTAACAACCGAAATTAATGAATGGGCCTTTAAATAAATTTTAAAAACTTGATAAAAACCTACCATTATTTAATGATTTGTATGGAACATGCATGTGGTGAAACGTCGCCTTTCAATTTAGCTTTCTTTAAATAGACTAACGTTAGATCAAACGGTTGCAATACTCTGCTCATAGCGTTTAAGTTAACTTAACTTTCATTGCGAGCTTGTGTGTGATATTTATCTCTTGATAGCAGCCGCAATGTATTTTACTTTGAATTGATTGCATTAATTCCTCGCCAGGTTCAAACCTATGGTTCAAATCACAGAACTGTATAAGAACAGTTCTGTGGTTCAAACATGTAGGGCTGGATGACGTCGATGGCACTCTGGTTGAGGGCGTGGATTTAGACCACACCCCTACAATCCTGAGTCCTTTCAAGACTGAATTTATTAGCTGACTTTGAGATGGATATTAATATACATATTCACATTTTCTTGAAAAGATATTTGGTGGGTGTGAAATGGATACATCCCTCTGTGATATGTTGTGGTTATTTTAAGTTTTTAGAATCCCTTGACCATCACTTTAACTGATCAACCCAGTGCATTTTATCATGTCAATCATTCCATGAAAACTTCAGTCACCATATCTGAAACACAAAGTTGTCTTTACTGAGATAAGTTTGACTGATTTGATTTAATCTGGCCAAACGTCTATATTCCTATAAAGGTTTTGGACATAGATGGCTATAGACTTATTATGAATGATCAAGAACTAGTTGTCATTAAATACTGAATGTCTATATACTTACTACATTGATAATAAAACCATAAATAACAGCTGCAGCAGAGGTTCATCAAAGAAAAGGTGCAGAGGTGTTTCTTGCTGTACTGTTGGTTTCAATGGTAACTTTTCTATGTTGTTACACTTGGTCTGTCTTCATGCAGTGGCACATTATACTGCCCCAAACATTGCAAATCACTTATCATACTACTGCTAAATTATACAATTTCAATCAAATTCTGAGAAAAACTGTGCAACCAATGTAATTGGAAAAAGCAGGGCAATGATTCTGTTCAGTTCTGTATCTGTTAGGGTTGGGGAAAACAGTTGGGGAAAAGTACCTTTGCTCCTTTTCCTGTGCACCGTGTCTACTGTGAATCCAGAGAACCCAAAGACTGATAGAATAATCACTTTGGTTTCAGCAAATGTTCAGATCAGCATTCACTGAGGACATTATGTAATGAGAAATGCAATCTAAAAACCCTAATGCACAGCTTCGACTTAATGGCAAGTGATGGCTGTGATGTTAATCGAGGGGATATTAATTGAAAACATATTCACATCTAAGTAGGTGTGTAATCCTCAAAAGACCCTCAAGTAGTGTGACACATTTAAAATTTTTCAACAAAATGTTACTAAAGTTGCAGCAGTGTTTTTTCCACGTATATGTATGTGTGTGTGAGTGTGAGTGTGTGTGCTTCCGTGTGTACATTAGTACATTGGCACAATTTATTTTTGTTGTTTTGGCTCTGTACTCCAGCTTATTGGATTTGAAATAAAACAATGAATATGCGTTTAAAGTGCAACCTGTCAGCTTTAATGTAATGGTAATTACACTCATATCCACTGATCCATGTAGGAATTACAGCCCTTTTTATACATAGTCCCCCATTTTAGGAGGCCAAAAGTAATTGGAAAAATTTACATAATCTTAAATAAATTCATCATATTTAATACTTGGTTGCAAATTCGATAAATGCCTGAAGTCTGCGACCCATAGTGTCAGGGCGTGCTGGGTCGGAGGACCAGGGCGCAACAGTGGGGATCTTAAAGCGCTGTAAACAGCGCCACTAAAACGGAGAATGACTCAGTGAAAAGGACAAAAAAAAAAAAACAGAAAACCAGACTCACTCTCACGTAGCAAGGATGTTTTTAGGGGGAGACTGGAAAATACAGGGAGAACGAAAAACAACTCGTAGTAAGGCGAGCGAACCCGTAAACACGAGAGATGAGCAAATCCTCTCTATGAACGAGGAAATGCAATAATAAAATAATAATAATAATAGGCTCCGAGATTAAGAGCACGTAGAGAAATAGTAATAAACAGAAAGAACCGATAACGTAACAGAAAATAAAGGCAGAGGATTGAAAAGAGTTTCTAAATAACTAAGACAGCCGAGCCAAGTCCCCTGTTGCGTCAACAACTTTGTGTTTAAGGCAATGAGGTCAGCTCGATCTGTCTGTCCTGTACCGTACCGGCGTTCCGTGTCAAACAAAAGACTATATGGAAGTGTAAAACAAAGAAGACGTGAGGTTTAAATAAAGAGCAGAAATGCGGCGCAGGTGAAAACACTGAGTAGCAGGACAAGCAAAAACATGGGACGGATAACGAAAACCAAAAGAAAGAGAACACGCTCCACAGAGAAATGACCAATTAAAGAAGAGCAGGCTGAGAAACCATGACACAAAGACATCACCAGATGTGGATCAAAAGCAGTTCCTTTCTTTCTCCACACTTTTCTCTTTACAATTACTTTGGCAGAGGTTAATACTTAATTTCATGTGTTCATAAGAGTTTGTTACACTCTAACCTGGCCTTTTTGTTCTTGAGGCTTACCAGTGGTTTGCATCTTGCAGTGAACCCCCTGAGGTTATGCTGGTGTAGTGTCATTATTTCAGTCTTTGACACATCTATGCGCACATCCTAGAGAGTGTTCCTCATCTATTCGACATTTTAAAAAGGGTTTTTCTTCATAATTGAAAGTATTCGTTGGTCATCCAATACAATGGTCTTCCGTGGTGGTTTATTAGGTTGTTTGCTATTGCTGAGCTCACCAGTGTGTATGTGCTTCTTAAAAATGTACCGAACAGTAGGGCTGCAACAAACGACTATTTTAATAGTCGACTAGTCACCGACTATTGAAACGATTAGTCGACTAGTCGTTTATTTGTGGGTGTTTTTTTAAATAATAATAACCGGGTTAATTGCATGAATATAAAATGGCTCTTATGGTATTTAGCCATCAGCTTTTAAATTTAGCAAGACAAGAAAGAACAAACTTCATTCAAAAATGTGTCTTTTAATAATAAACTTGCTGCTACAAGTATATAAAAAAAACTATAAATAAAAAGATCTGTATAGTGTGTAAATTAGTGAAGCCAATCATACCGTCGCGGTAATGTCATAAAAAATAAATAAATAAATCTAAAAAAATAGGCTACATTTTTATAACGCATTTATTCCTGTAACGTTAGTAGGCTAGTCTATTTTTTTTATCGCCTCGACTATAGCCTACAGTGTAGGCCTAAATTATTTTCTTTATTCCAGTCTTGTCATATTTGCTGAATAGCGTGTTGGTCGGTCGGCAATGCATTCGGCAGGCACGTCATTCATTATTGAAAAATAACAACACTGGGTTCCATGACAGCTGTTTACTCCGTGTTCTTGTTCATGTCTTAGGGCGTGTTCACACTGTCCGCATTTTCATGTTGCAGATAAGTTGTCAAGAGCGCATTTTGTGCTGAAAAGAATGAAATAAAAATGCGGATCTCGTGAAGCATATTTCGTTTCCATTAGGCTACATTTTCTGAGTCTACGAGACGTTCAGGCTACTAAAAATCAGTTCCACGTCATTTGCAGATTTCTCAAAATGTTGACCAGCGCATTTTAAATATAGGCTACGCAGCTGATTTTATTATGCGGCCGCATTTTGATAATTCCCCATAGGTTTTAATGTAAAATGCGCTGCCGAAATAGGCAACCTATTTTTTAAAATGCGGACAGTGTGAACACGCCCTTAGGCTACATAGCCTACCGTACCTCGTTCAAATGCGGAATGATTGTCTAAAAAGATGGTTAGGTCATAACAGGTAGCTAGCAATTAACTTGAAACAATAGAATACCATCTTGCCAGCTAGCCTACGCTCGCTAACCAAGTCAACCAGCCGCAATTACGTTCATGCCGACAATACAAAATTAGGTAGCCTATTCGACAGGCGGAGGATAACCAACTGAGGCTATAGGTAGGGCGGGGGGAGATATTAATTTCACCGTAGCCTAAATAGGCTACAGTTTTTTTGAGTAGCCTATAGCGAGCCCATGTAGCCTAGGCTTTGGTTGTAAAGTCGGTAACGGGAGACAAACATTTTTTTTATCTGACCAAAAAACATATTTCAAGTGAATTAAGTCACTAACTCACTGGCAAATTAGCTACAGCATTAAAAACAAAAAACGAATCACGCATAGGCTATCTTCGCTTAAATAATTAGCCTATCAATACGACGTGAAAATGTAGGCTAATCTTCAGGAGTGTTTTAATTTTAAACACATAGGCTAGCCTAATTTATAATTTTTTAAATTGACATTAACAGAGAGAGAGAGAGTCCAGAAATGCTCCGTGATTGTTATGGTCCTTAAGCGTGACTGCCGCTTCGGCTTCCATTTCAGCCTAATGTGAAGTGAACTTTCAGTCAGGTAGCCTATATGCTCTGTGGCACGGTGGCACTTTCAAAACACGCTCTAGGTGGCACGTTCTCCGATCATTAACTGTGCAACTGTGAGTGGAAACTTTCAAACATATTATTATTATTTAAAAAAAATAATTTGTGGTGAAGCGGTGATCAGCTTGACTCTGCGGTGGGCGTGACCCGCGGCAGCCCTACTTGACGCTACGGCGCAATGTGCGCATGCGCGACTATTCAGGCGACTACGACTATTAAATTCGTCGGTGACTATTTTAGTAGTCGATTATCGTCGACTACGTCGACGAATCGTTGCAGCCCTACCGAACAGTTGATTACGACACACCCAATGTTTTGACTATGTCTCTCATCGATTTATTCTGATTTCTCATGATGGCATGCTTTACTGGCATTGGAAGTTATTTGGTGCTCATGTTGAGAGTGAATACATGTTGTAAATTCCACACATATCAATCTAGGATCAACTCTAGACCTTTTGTTAGCTTTCTTGTGCATAAACTAATGATGCAACAAAGCAAAGCTGGCCAAGAAACAGATGAGCGGCCAATTGTCCAATTGGGGGGGGTTGTTTATATATAAAAAGGGCTTCAGTTCCTACATGGTTCACCTGACATGGATGTAATTACCTGCAAATTAAAACAGACAGTCTGCTCTTTAACCTCATATTGATCCAATGTGCTGGAGTACAGAGCAAAAAAACGAAGATTGTATAGACACACACACAAACACCACATCTTTTAATGAAGAAGGACTAGACAAGACATTGAATTTTGATGAAGTGTGTGAATGTGTGTTGGGCATTATTATCCAAAATTACTATCTTTACAGGCTGGGGATGATGTGACCAGGTGAAAATAATTTTAATTCATTACATTTTGTATTATTTGTTTTTACATGGAGACAGTATAGTTGTGTTCTATATGGTATGGTCCATATTTAGTCATGAAACTAATTACCAGATCATAACCTGAACATACTGTATAGTATAGCATGTACCAATGCTTTTTTCCTTATGTTTTTGTTACATAACTTGCAAATATTCATTTTTGAATTAGAGATCGTATGCACACACACACACACACACACACACACAGAGCAAATTTTCTTTGGTTCATGTGCCTGCTATAAATCTTTTTACCTGTTGATTTACTGGAAAATTCCTATTGATCTTCTTCACCTGCAATAAAAATACATTTTCTTAATCAACACACTCAACACAATTCAACATAGACAAATTAAGGGGTTCATAGAAGGTGCTTTGAAATTGTGTAACAATAAAAAATGGAAAATAACCCACCTGAAAAATTCAGTATTCAGTATTACATAATTTGCAATAATTAGGGACAGCAGTTAATCTTGGACAGTTCTCACCTGCAATTCAGTCATCCATCAGTAAGAGGTCAATAGACCCTTTTTGTCAGTAATTTATCTAATTGCTCCTCCCAGTAATCTACATCAATCTAGTTTTATAGTGTTGAGCATTAAAATGTGTTATTTTTTTCATAAGTAGCAGAATATCCCTGACATCCAAGAAATGGTCGGGATATTCCAACTTTGGCAGAAGTACGTGCCACAGGCTGCTGACTCTCACAAATAAATTATGGTCACAGACAAGTCAGATGACAATTATGTTTTGTTCTGAAAGGAAAATCATAATAAAAGTCTGTAGAACATATTTCTGCCAAAGTTGTTTACAGGGATACAAGCCTATTTAAAAATCCACGTCATTTATAATTGTCAGCTTTTTCAAGTGGAATGTTTGCACTTGAAAATGCAGCCACTAAATCTTAGAGGACCTCTGTTTGCTATTCAATAAAAAAAAAATTCTCCCACTGTGAAGGGATTTCTTTTTTTTTTGCTGTATTCATTCTTTGTAACTGTGCAACATAAATATACTACATTGGTGTTCAGTATATGTGAAATGAAACTACTTTTGCACCCACTAATTCTTTTTTTTTTTTTTTGTGTTTGACATTCCATCCATGTGACATTCCTCCCTCTCACCCAGTGAGGCCTATTACATCAACTAATTTAGACATTATTTAGCCATCACTTTTATAAGATCACATTAATCGCTAATTGTATATTAGTCAGGTGATTAAGACAATGCAATGCCTACAGATAAAGTGGTGTCCCTAGCAATAACAGACTAGCATGGATTCATTCAACCTACCATTGGATTGTATTTACTGACTGTTTTTTTTTATTATCTTTGAAAGTGGCACATTACATAAGGCTGGTTAAGCAATAATTGAAGTGCATAGCTGCTATGAATACAGTGTTGTGAAAGTTTATAATTAATTGTACAGCCGATGGCTTGTGTTTTGATGTTGGATGTATTATTAGTTACGCAAGATGCAAATAATATATTTTTAAATAATAATAATAAAAAAATGTGTCTGTGTAGACTGGCACAGGTAATAGGGCTAACTGGATACAGAAAATCAGTGAGCCAACAATGGATGGCTCATGTTCACTGGCACAAAATGCAAACAGATTAGCTTTTAGTGTTTGGCAGTTTTTGCCACTAAAGCATTCATTGAAAACATTTTCATTAATGCCTATCAAATGGAGTCACAACATTGCAGTACACCATTCTAAAATGTATAGTGACAGGCACCCTTGCACGGAAATCACAGCACAGACCAATCATGAAAGATACATCACCCGGATCACCTAGTGGTGACCACTCGTGTTAGCAAGTGGTCATTTAGAATATTCTTCACTGCCCTTCGATCTTGATTCACGGAAGTTGAACCTATCAATTATATATTGTGTTGTTCAGTTGTATTATTATTATTACTATTAATAATAATAATGATAATAATCAGCTAATCAGTGTAGCATCCAAACGGCCATTTAAATAGTTCATAATGCAAGAGCATATTTATATTACTCCTTTCTGTAAATAGATTCCTGGCTATAGGCCTGGTAAATCCTCTTCAATTAGATTGTTTCACCAAAATATATGTCATAAGCATGTCTTTCAGTAAACAAGGGACTACATTCTTGATTATGAGTGTACACTCATAAAAGTTCAACATAGAGATTTTTTCCTATGGTGTTTCAAAATCATTTACATGAACATTTCACTCAGTTATAATTTTATTTACATGTGGGATAACCACTAAAGGAATATGTGCTGGCTGAAACTAAAAACACACATTTTCAAGTTTTGGGTTCTTGGGCATCACTGAAATCAGGAGAGATTAAAAATTAGTGTTAACAACTTCAAGGCCCCTTATTATAAAGTATCACTTTACCCTCATATTTACTTTGTATAGGTGGTTATTTCTCCTATTTATAGATAGATTAAACCAGCCCATTAAAATGCAACAATCCCTTACAGTGAATATAGCCCTGCAGCTGATTAGTAATGGATTTCAGAGATATAACACTAGAAGCACAAAACCAATCATGGTGAAAGCCCACCAAGACATTGATGGCACAGTTAATCTGCTGTGCCCATTGTTTTTATTTGAAATAGATAAGCATTTATGAATAGTATATGAGCTGAATGCATTACGTACCGTAGGCATCAATAGAAGTGTACAGTGTTTGGTACTTACATTGTGCTTTGTGAGAGCAGATATATTGGTTGCTATAGCTTGAAGCCAGTCTAAACACTCTTCAGCAGTAGGGCACTGGATTACCCCACTGCAAATCCCATCCACAGCAATCACTTGGAATGCATTTTGCCTGAAGACATGTCAGAATAAATTTGGATAGAAGACATCACAATCAAGACAAGAATTAAATTCAAGGGAAACTTAGTGTACATGTATTCATTCCATATTCACTTCATATGCAGTTACCTTACTGCAGTCATTATCAGTTTGTTTATTTATTTATTTTTTTCAGAAAAACTCACAAATTGGCAGGTCAATAATAGCATAAAAATAGTGTCAAGAAATCATATAATAGTTCATCGTTTATTCATCTAATAGTAAACAGGTTCTATGATAAAATATTGTCATCATAACTCATTCTATGTCTGCTTTGAACAGTCATTCCATTAAGGCAATCAGAAACTTATCATATCAGAAATATGACAATACTAGCTTGTTATGTCATGATCATGATATAACCAAATTTGAAAATCACAATTCCAGGAATGGATTAAGCAGGGATTCTCAATGAGTCACCTTCCACTTGTAAATCCTCTGGGTCAAGACAGGTCTCTCGTACTCGAGTTAGGCTCAATCCTTCTAATCCATATCTCCCATGCTTCAGGTGGTACCTTTTTGTTGCTTAATGATTAAACTCACAAATACTTCAGTGTTTGTGCCTGAAAAGTTGTGGCCTGTTTTTTATCTAAGATGACAAACACCAATGTGAAAACCATCTATTAAGGAGATGCAATGCAGGTCAATTGCTGCCTGTGATAACCTTGAACAAAACGGATATGCAGATTGATCATATTCTCTGCCATTATTCACAAGTAGTCAGTTGAAGGCATCTGGGGGGTATTTCACAAAGCATAATTACTGAGTTAGCTGGATAAACTGCACTGAGTAAAACTTTTTACTTCGGTCCATGCAACATGGACTGGCGTAAAAAGCTGTTCCGGATTTTACTCACTCAGTGCAGTCATCCAGCTAACTCAGTAATCCTGCTTTGTGAAATACCCGCCAGGAGACTTCCTAATTCTATTTATGTAACTTTGTCTTCTGATCTCAACAGCAATTGAGGTTATTATTAGTGATAACATAGTGAGTTGGTAACATCGTATCCTGAGATAAAAGATGGCCTCAACAGAATAAAAATTTAGTTTTAATTGGTTATTTTAACATTTTTTGATGTTCTATATTTGCGGTTTGGAAAATTATTGGATTCAATCAACACTTCAACAGACATAAATGCAACACTTTTTCCTTTGGATAATTAACCAAACTGTGATTGTGAAGGAAAAAAAAACACTTGCATTGCATGCGAGTCAAATGTTGACAAATGTTGATTGAATACAAGCCTACATAAATATTCTTGTGTAGGCTTAAAGGGTAACAAAGCACTAAAACTACTTATTTTACTGATACATTTTGGTTTTACAAGTATTACTGATTGATCCTGGTCCGTGAGGTACTGCACGTTCAAACTGTGATTGGTCAGAAATTTCCTCCAGCTGACGTATTCCTCCCAGTGTCGAAATAGAAACCTGTCCAGCTACGCCCACTGATAGTTCGGTGGCTACACCCTGAAGTTTTGGAGCGAGGGCAGGCGGCGCAGTGGTTGATCTGCGTGAAGAGAGCGAGAGAGTGAGCGAGCGATATAGCTAGCTTACAGTTTAGCTTTTTTAAAATATTCTAGTTATAGTAGCCTATTTATTTTTGGTATCTATTTTTTTATAGTTAGCTTGATAGTCTCTTGTTTTTTGATAGTTCATTTTTCAGTCAAGCTTAGCAAGTAAAAATAAATGTATAGTATTAAACATATGAATCGTATCTGACAGGGACGTGGAGAGCTACTCTCTGCGTTGCATGTACGGTGTGGATATTTCCTGTATTTTTATGTTAAAACAAAACAAAATTTTACGTTGTGACAAGGTAAGTAAAGTATAAATGATTTACTTTGTTCACACTGTGCCCTTGCTGGCCTGTTTATGTCAAATATATTTTGTAAACAAACTATTACTCGCGCTGCACGACACCATTCAGTGTGAGCTGCAGTGCTGACAAGAGCAGTTATTTACATTTTGTTAGTTAGCCTAATGAAGTCACTTTTGAAATGGAAACCAATATTGTTTAATCTTGCAAATAGGTGTCAACCTCTGCAGACAGCTGCCCTTATTTTCCTGCCTGCCATTATTTATTAATATCATTAGCCACCACAGTTATTTGTCTGATTCAAGTTTATTTAATACCTGAATTTAGCTTTTCACATATAACTGTGTACATACAAATTCAGCAAGGTGCTCATTTAAAAACAGTTAAACAGTCACTGAGACACCCCACACACTTACAACCGAGTGCAGGAGAAATACATTGATTGCCGACCACAATTTCCTAAATTATGCATGAGTCGTGTTGCATAAGCTTGTGGCACTTTTAATGCAGTTTTTCTGTCTTACTAGCCTACATAACAGCTTTGATAGCCTAATTAAGCTATGCGAGCATTAATGTATGGTTAGCTCTCATATTAATTTAGAATTTTTTTAGTAGCAGTTAACGTTGTTAAAGACTGCTACGTTAGCTTAATGCTCCGTGTAAATGAATTCATGGCTATCTAATTTTGGTCATAATTGCATAATCATAAACATTGTCCAGTCATACTACTTGCTTGGAGAGCAGACGTGTTTTCCGACTGCTCCTGCTCTTATCGCTTTTGCTTTTATTTTTCTGCTTTGCTTTGCTTTCTTACTTTCTATTTGCTTTATTTTTACAAAATTTAAACAGCTGAACAGCTGATTTGTTTAATTGTTTTACTATTTTATATAAGAGAGACTGAGACTGAGTGGCTTTTGGATGAACTCCGATCGTTCGCGTCAATGTCCTGAAGGGAGAACGCACACTGGCTGGTTCGTAAGACCTATTTTTATCCTCGGATTATAAACTATTTTTATCCTCTGGTTTTTTGGCTTGTCTTCACTTTCATCGCGTGTATTGTAGCGTTTTATCGGCTACTTTTTACACTACTGCTACGAACTCAACATCATAGCATAGCCTCTGTAGCTCAGAGTGCAGTTACCGGAGCTAACTAGGCTACACATAGTCACAACAACAGACTATGAAACACACGGACTGTGTTAGCTGTCGTGACCTGAGAACTAAAGTCACGGAGTTAGAATCTCGGATATCTACACTTTATTCTATCAACGAAAGTGAGAAATTCATCGACGCTATAGCTTGTAGCACAAACTCCGGTAGGCCCAAATCTCCACCAGACTATCCTGAGGCTTCTGGGGGGCTTGATGAGAAGGAATGGCCGGCCCTCGCTGCGTCCACACCACACCGAGCATGGATCCGACCTATGCGATCGAAACGGGTAAGGAACTCTTCCCGCATTCTATCTCCCCCCATTCAACTCCAAAACAGCTACGGACCTCTGATGACCATTCATAAAGATTCTTTCGTAGCTCTGCCTAGAGCTAAGCGCCAGCGTAGCACTAGCGGGGCTGAATATGAGGAAACTACCGTCCCATCGACACACACTGTACCAACGCTGACACGTCCTGCTCAGTTCCGCCCGGGTAACATCAACTATACACCTTCGCCCTCTCGGATTATCAATCACAGGTACTCTATCACAGCTCATGATACTAGCAGGGAAGCTATTGTTGCTAATAGTAGCTCAGCAGCTAATACTGACAGGGGAACTGCTATTGTCGCTATCAGTGGCACAGCAGCTAACCCTAGCAAAGAAGCTAACATCGCTAACGCCGCTAGCACAGAAGCTAAAGCTAGCAGGGCAAATGCTACCAGACCACCAGTAGCTAATACTGCTAGCATTGGCACTGAGACTTTTCAAGGACGTTATACTACTAACCCAAACATAGGCCCCACAGCTACTGATAACACGAATGGTGACGTGGTGACTGAGAACACGATGCCGCAGTTAGACACCATACTGATTGGGGACGCCATGACAAAGCATGTGAGACTGGCTAAGACTGAAAACATCTGTCTTAGCAACACATCCATTGAAGAGCTGACGTCAACACTACCAACACTCCTAAACAACAAGTCATGTGACTCCAAGATTATCATCCACACTGGCTCTTTTGATATCCTGCACAAAAAAACCGGCACTGAGATACTTAAATACCAGTTCACCCAGCTTCTGAACGCACTCCGCAGATTTCGAGATGTATCCATCAGTGGACCAATTGCATGCTTTCGAAGAGGAAAGGAAGTTTTCAGCAGACTGCTATCTTTTAACACATGGCTGGCATCTGTCTGTCAAACATGCACTTTGAGATTTATTGACAATTTCAATGTTTTTTGGAACTCTGCAGACCGTTTTCAAGCTGATGGACTCCACCCAAACCATAGAGGTTCGAGGCTACTAACAGCAAACATCAGCCACGCACTACTGACCACCATAAAGGGACTGGAAGTGGGAAGCGCCATTGGGGCACTGAACTCTATGAACGCTAAACACAATCGCAACCAAGCGCTGTTTCTGGAGGAAGCCCCAACTGACGCATCCCACACCGCCTACCGCAAGGACACTGACACTGCTCAGACCTCTATCCCCCTGACGGATTTCGTCAATGATATGGACATCCAGCGAGGAAAACACTGTTAGGACAGTCGCCATGCTATTTCATCAAACATACCGGTCATCATAAATAGCAAATGGCATGGTAAAATGCATGGTCACAACTACAAAATACATGAAATACGTCCTAGAAGTCTTAAAACTGTGCATGTTTCTCCTACAGAAATATCTCCTCCTGTCCCATCTCAAAATGCCCAGCAGATGAAACTGGCCCTCCTAAATGTCAGATCATTAAATAACAAAACCTTTCTAGTTAATGAACTGATTAAGGACAATAACTTAGACTGCATATGTCTAACAGAAACTTGGTTAAACGATGATACGGCAACGGCAACATTGATAGAAGCATGCCCGCCAAACTATAACTTTCATCAAGTATCTAGAAAATCAAAAAGAGGAGGAGGAGTCGCAGCTATCTTCTCATCAAAACTGTTGTTCAAAATCATTGACATGGGTAAATTCACAGCAATTGAATATCTTGCTACTGAGCTCACAACTGAACAAATACTACTTGTCATAATATATCGGCCACCCAAGCACTCACCAATATTTATACAGGAAATGTCTGAACTACTATCAATATGTGTCACCAGATATGACAAAATAGTTCTAAACGGGGACCTCAATATTCACGTAAATAAAAAAGCAGACCCTAGAACTGTTGAGCTTTTAAATCTTCTAGACAGCTTCAATCTAACTCAACACATAACAGATTCAACTCACCGGCAAGGAAACACACTGGATTTAGTGATAACAACTGGACTGAACATCAATAATGTTTCAGTAACAGATTTACCACTCTCTGATCACCACTGTATTCTCTTTGATGTAACCATCTTAACCAGTATAACAAACACCACAAACCAATTCCTAATCCAAAAAAGATATTTAGATGATAAAGCTGTGGAAAATTTCTTAGAAGAAATGACTCTCTATAAGCCAAATCATGAATGTTCCCTTAACGAAATGGTAGAGAATCTCAATGATGCTCTATCATCGGTGTTAGATTCGGTAGCCCCATTGAAAACTAAAAAAAAGAAGTTGTCACATAGAACCTCCCCATGGCTCAAAATCAATAACGTTAGTGAAGCAAAAAGAAAATGCCGCGTAGCAGAGAGAAAATGGAAAAAAACTAAATCCACTATTCATTATGACATCTACAAAGATGCACTAACCACTTATAACAGAATCATTCGTCTAGCCAGAAAAACATATTTTTCCAATATTATTACAGACAATGCCGGAAATTCCAGAGTTCTCTTCTCCACTATCGATCAGCTCCTAAACACTGTCCCTGCCCCCCCACTATCATCTGCAGCAAAATGCGAAGAACTGGCTCAGTTCTTCACGAACAAGATAACTACGATCAGGGATAATATTACTAGTAGTGGAGGTGAAACAGATATCGATAGACCCTGCAATGTAACCATGAGTAAGTTCACTTGTATTACAATGAGTGAATTATGCAAAACGGTCACTCAGTGCAATTCAACTACATCAGATGTCGATCCTATACCCACAATGTTTTTCAAGCGAGTGTTTGATGGTATCTCAAGCCCGGTACTGGAAATTATAAACACGTCCCTTAGAACTGGTGTCTTCCCAGAAAGCTTTAAAACAGCTGTTGTAAAGCCTATACTTAAGAAATCCAAACTGGATAACAACATACTAACAAATTATAGACCGATATCAAATCTTCCATTCATTAGTAAAGTGCTAGAAAAGATAGTCTCAATCCAACTAAACTCATTCCTCAATGAAAATAACATCTTAGAAATCTTTCAGTCGGGTTTCAGAAGATATCACAGTACTGAAACGGCTCTCACAAAATTAATCAGCGATCTCAGACTAAACTCAAATGCAAATAAAGTCTCCATCCTTATCTTATTGGATCTCAGTGCGGCTTTTGATACCATTGATCATGACATTTTAATCAATCGACTTGAGAAGCATATTGGGTTCTCTGATTGTGTATTGAACTGGCTCAAGACATATATCAGAGGAAGGAAGTTTTATGTTAGTCTGGGCAACAATGTATCAGAGAGACATGAAAGTTGCTACGGGGTTGCACAAGGGAGCTGCTTAGGTCCATTACTTTTCTCTCTCTATATGTTACCACTCGGTGACATCATTAGAGAATATAATGTAGATTTCCATAGCTATGCGGATGATACACAATTGTACATATCCGCTGAACCAAACGATACAACAGCAATTAAATCCATTACCAACTGCTTGTTGGCAATAAATAAATGGATGAATGCAAATTTCCTCAAATTAAATGAAGACAAAACTGAAGTTCTTCTAGTTGGTCCCAAATCAAAGAGAGAGATACTAACTAAAAACCTAGGAAGCTTAACTTCCTGGATTAAACCTGAGGTAACTAGTCTTGGTGTCATCCTTGACTCAGACTTGAACTTCAACTCCCACATAAATAAAGTGACCAAAACAGCTTTCTTCCACCTCAGAAACATAGCGAAGGTACGACCATTCATAACTCAAAATGATGCTGAGAAGCTAATTCATGCGTTCATATCTAGCCGACTGGACTACTGCAATGCACTTTTCACTGGTCTCCCCAAGAAAACCACTGAAAGACTCCAACTTATTCAAAACTCTGCAGCTAGATTACTAACCAAAACCAAGAGGCGAGAACACATTAGTCCAGTCTTAGCTACTCTACATTGGCTGCCTGTAACCTTTAGAATTGACTTTAAGGTCCTCCTCCTCACATACAAAGCTCTAAATGGACAAGGACCTAGCTACATTGCAAACTCCCTAACAAATTACACACCAGCTAGAACACTCCGATCATCTGATGCAGGTCTATTAGAAATCAACAGAAACAGTTATAAAAAGATTGGTGATGCAGCCTTTGTTAACTATGCCCCAAAACTGTGGAATGCACTACCCTCAAATATCAGGGAAGCTAACACCTTAGAGATATTTAAAAGGCAGCTTAAAACATATCTTTTCACCAAAGCATTTGACTGACCCGCCTTCATCATTATCCCTAAATACTAGTTCCAGTTTTGCTGCACTCTGACTTGCACTTTTAATATTACTCTGCACTGAACACACTAATGTTTAATTTTAAATTTTATATTTTTAAATTTTATATTTTTAAACTTTAAATTTTTTAACTGCCACTATTTATACTCCATCCTTTGTTGTAACGAGATTATGGTAACTCAAGTAACCTATTAGAACACTAGGATCTGATATGATGTTTGATTAATGTGTTAATGTTTGTTTGAAACGAGATTATGGTAACTAAGTAACCTATTAGAACATTAGGATCTGATACGATGTTGATTATTCCCATTATATAAACTGCACTTGCTGCTTGCCTTACACTGTCATTATTTTATTGATGTAAAGCACTTTGAGCTACAATCCTTGTATGAAATGTGCTATACAAATAAAGTTTTATTATTATTATTATTATAACCATTTAACTGTTTTGCTATAACTAACGTTTGATAGGTGGAAAAGGTGGAAAACCCGTATTTTATATGGGCAAACCGTGTGGTGACACCTATGCTTGCAGGTAGTGTGATTGCTTCGTAAAATGAGTAGCCTACATGGCGTAGGTAACCACTTGGACAGCGTGTGATTTTCTGTTTGCTGGCCGCATTATTATAAACTCAAACGGGGGCTCGGCAGCAGCTTGAGAGAGAGAAAGTGAAGCCGCTGTGAGTACTATCCAGAGTAGAAATTAGCTTTTGGCTACTAGTGGAAAAAAAGCCTTGGGGCGTAGTTTGATACCTGGAGCTCAGCCCCTATATTATTACCTTATCACACCCAGATTTTGGCATTTTTCGAATTTCAATAGGGGGCGAAACCAATGTGTTTTGTTACCCTTTAAGTTTATTTTCTCATCTAACATTCTTGGAGCAGTTTAACCATCATGTAAAATAATGCTGACAATCCGAGTGGCAAGGTTTATGAGATGCACATACATTATCTTGTGCAGAAAGTAAAAAAGTAAAATTCAAAGGTACTTAAAAGTTTGTTATTCTCAACTTCCTTGCAATTGTGAGGCAAAAATCATGACTTGTTCCATCAAACATGTTCTTTGCCCCTCTTCAGTAATAGTGAGTTTGTGATAACATTATCCTGTTGAAGCAGGAACATTAAGGTACTGTGACTGGGCTTAACAATAAACCGGCAAGCCATCAATTTTAATACACCTTAACATACAACTGTATGTAGCAGAAACAACGGTTTCTTGTTTGTTGATTTTGCGTACTCATTTCTGTTGTGTTGCGCGGCGGCCAGGAGAAAAGTTCTCGATAAACACAGATTGTCTACCCAAAAAGCAATGAATTGAATTGAATTGACTCAAGCTTATCAATAACACAATGGGTGAGATAATAATGATATTTTAGCCACCCTTGTTGGTTGCATGCAGATATTGTTCAGTACATACAGTGTTTCCCCTCCCACTGTAAGGTGGTCGAGTACAGAAGACCAAACGCGACAGAGGGAATCTAAAAGCAATCCCTGTAGAGATCGCCACAAGAGCGAATAGACTCCGCACGGGATAGGGGAGATATACCTCAAAAATAAAAATAGACATGGTATAGATAGAGGTATATAAAATTTAATTAATGAAATCGACCCAATCTTATAGGGCGACAAAAAACTCTTGGACAAGAGTGTAATAGAAAAATTAAAAATGAATGTCTCTCTCGAGACACAGGAGAGACTGATATTTAGAGATGTAGTAGAACGAAAAGCAATCCGGAATACCGGGCGAGTAAATCAGAAATCCTCCAGCTCGTAAACGTAGCGAGCTCGTCTTTAAAAACGAAAAAATAAAGACAAATAACTGAGACGGTAACTAAAGCAGGACAGAGACGAGAAAGAATAAAGGGAGAACAAAGATCCGAAGATCTAACCCTAACTCTAACCGGAGCTTGCTGCTTTGCTTGAATGATTGCAAGGAAAACAGTCTCCGAGTCCTATACCTTACTGACCTGGAGTAGTGAAGCAAACAACGACCAAGTGCCCGAAAACAGAAACACAGAGCTTATATACCTGATAGGAAATAAGGAACAGGTGCGAGAAATCAGGTAATCGGAGAATTAAATCTCGACACGGGAGGTAGACAAGTATGTGAATAAGCGCCCTCACGCCGCTCCGAGGAAGAACTACCGCAGAACAGAAAAGGAGCTGAAACCCCATGACACCCGTGGTATTTTCTTGCCTAGTTTTGTCGCACCTTTTCAAAGTGAAAGCTCTAATATTGATGTTACTGAGAATTAGATGCAGTCTAGCTCGAGCTGATAATGCGGATGCTACACGGTTTTCACTGTCAGGTGTTTTTTTGAGGAATGTCAGATTGATTTTCGCCACGTGCGCAAGTAGACACCTATGTTATTACTTGAGAGTTGATCAAAAAACATTTTCCCCATGTTTATATCGCCTCACTCAATTGTCAAAGCCGACACCAGATCAGAACTTTTAAACACGAGCCTCCGACAATCACAGTGAGAATAGGAGGCTGTAAAAGAAAATGGTTATAAAATAATAACTTTTGGATTGGATTTTTATTAAGCTGAGATATCATTCATATTTGAGCTGGACTAATCATTATTAGTCTATCATGACATGGCAACCAGGATGGCTAAAATGTCATTATTATCTCGCCCATTGTGTTCTTAATAAGCTTGAGTCAACTGTGTTGCATTACTACATGTTATCTTAAAGTGATGGTCAAGAGATTCTAAAAACGTCAAATAACTACAACATATCACAGAGGGATGTGTCCACTACACACCCACCAAATATCTTTTCAAGTAAATATCGCACGCAAGCTCGCAATCAAAGTTAAGTTAACTTAAACGATAAGCCGTTTGATCTAACGTTAGTCTATTTAAAGCAAACTAAATTGCAAGGCGATGTTTCACCAAATGCATGTTCCACACAAATCGTTTTTATTCAATTGTAAATTTAAATACATTTATTTAACCCCTTTGTTCAGGTGGTCTCGCCAGCGAAACCTTTTTGCTAAACTGAGACATTCGTTGCTCCTGCAGACAAACTTATTAGTGGAAAACACGAACTCTGTGTTTTAACTTTATTGGTAGACGATTCGCGACAATTTCTGGCCAATGCGTAGTTTCACTAAGTGTCACTATTTTTCCGTAGCAAGTCCATTTAACAAGCACTCCCCCCCCCCCCACCACCCAGTCTATACCTACCCAAGCGTGACATAGTGGACAATAGCATCTATGTTTTAGTTCATAAATATATGTATTCATCATATAAAATTTGAATTCCGTCATAGCAACAAGATAAACCCAACAATCGCCTGATCGTATGCCAGAAAAGCAGTGAAAAGCCCTGCTCACTCAAATGCAAAATAAACATGTGAAAGTATTCTCTCATTCTACCATGTATTCTACTAGCAATATATGCTACTAAATATGAAATTAATATACAATCCTACCATTGGTTTTACACATCGAGATGTTCCTTTCAAAATTCAGTGGTCATTTATTGTCTGGTACAATCGGTTTGAGAAATATACAAAAGTTTATACTGCTATTACACTATCTGAACGTCGACTCATAATACCCCCCATGCTCTGCAAGCATGTCTTGTTCATTATAGTTCGTTCTGGTTTAATTGTCGGCTCTTTTATCCAATAGAGTACATTATAACCTTAGCAGTGGTATACTGCCGTGCAAAGACAAAGGGGCGTAACTTCATCTTTGGTCGAAAATTAGTTTTTTACATTTTCGGAACTATAAAGACCCGCTTTATCATGTGGAGAAATATCTTGAGTCAATTGTGTTGTTTTTTTGAGAAAATAGTGGGTTGTCTTTGCCGTAACTTCCAAAAGTGCTACAGAAGCCAAGGCAGAAGGACGTAACATCAGTTAAGGTTCCTTGTTTCACGGCACTGTGAAACGTTCGAATTGAGTTAAGGTAGCTACTCTGCCTTTGTTTTGCTTGCTGCGCATCAAAGTGGCGTTACTGTTTACGGCGCTGACGTTACCTGTGTTATACCTTTGTATAATATCTGTCACCGAAGTATTTCTAACACACGCATAATAGCTTGAATAAAGTGAAGTTACTGTTTACCGCGCTGAAGCTGTGGTGTTTTACCTTGGAATTGTAGCCTATATGTTAATTACTGAAGCATTTCAGATACACATAGGCAGACTGAATAAAGTGAAAACATATTGTTGTTGTTAATGAGTCTAACCTAGCCTTAGCCTATATCAGAATGGCCCATTGCTCTCGAGGGAAAATGTTAGTGTAAATAGCTTTGAAACGCTGACACCCAGGCAAATATAAGAAAGACTAGCCTACTGAGGATATATTAGATAGGCAATCTACAAAATTACTAGCTTGCTCGAGCAAATGTTAGCTAACGTTACATGCTAGCTAATGAGAGAACTGGAAAACTGCTCCCATATGCAATCAGTACTGCGTTCAAAGCATCCAGGACAAGCGAATCCTGCCTGTCAATGCGTGCAACACAACACGGCTGAACGTCTGACTGCCGAATATAACAGCGGTAACGTTAACGGATCACTGAATCGACACATATAACGGATACTCGACTCGCTTTATGGATTTACTTTGCTGAATGTAAGAGCATTGAATGTGAGAGAGAGCCTAATTGGATTTAATTTGTTGAACGTGAGAGAAGGGCATCCTTGTGCTTTACAATTGATATTTTACTGGGCTATAAAAGGAAGGCTAACGTTTTAATTGTGCGTTGCTTGCATGCATGCGTGTGTGTAGCCTACTTCTCACAAGGAGGTGTGTCGTATTACTTTATTGCGTAGCATGGTGCACTCGATAATTTGGTTGAAAAAAGTTATCTGGCATGCAAAAACTTTGCTTATCATCTATGTCTGGATTTTCCATGTCTAGTCACCAAAAGAATACATCCAATCGCATCCATCCAATCATTCAAGTCCTAAATCTGTCAACGTGTTAACCAATTGGCTAGATTTTTGTCTTTATTTATATCATAGTGACGCCCTTTTCACCGTATAGTACATATTTGACAAATAAATACTGAAACTTAGGCTACATACAACATCTCAAATTTTACTGATATTTAACATATTTAACGTTGGGCATGATTTGCAACTTGCCATGTTAAGGGGTAGGAAAGAAAATATTGCAAGGTTTTGTTTCAAGTCGATACAAACTTAGGCCTCATGATGCGAGTTATGATGCTTTGACATGACCCCTTATCATTTTGTAGACCATACAACAACAAAATACCTTAACTTCCAAATAAGGGTCAAAGGTCAAGTTTGAGCTCAGGATTAATATGTACATAAAATAACTTCATAAAAAGACAAACAACTGCCACATTTCCAATAATCTGCCTACAACTCATTTGGCTGGGCAACAATAAAACTTTAAAGCCATTTTTCTCAGTTCTAGACTCTGGGAAGTTAAGGCCTTTTGCCTTTGTAGGGCAGTATATCCCATGTCTTCTGGGGTGCTTTGAACTCTTTTATACAGTCCTGTGTATCAGTAGTTTTAGTTTTCACAGTCTCATATTACGCAAGCTCTATAAATTAACGAATTGGGAAGGGGAATTCCCCCAAACCGATATGTAAACAATTTTGCGTCTAAAATCCAGTTGGTCTCTCTTGCTAAATATGTACGTTTGTTTTTCCACTCAAGCACTGTCTTTCCAATATGATTGATAGGCCTATTGTTATTTTCACATTTTGAGTGCATTTCACATACTGTAGTTCGATGGTTAATTTTATTTCTTATGTAGGCTACCGATTCTCATTGAAGATAGAACATTTGGCTGCATTTTGCAGATGGTGGAATCATTTGGTCGTCCTCAGACGAGCTTGACAGCGAAGTCTCCAGTCTTCTCGGTCGTCCATACATCCAGCCAGCTCCACAGAATTATCCACTCCTGCATCACTCCTAAGCACGTCCACGTATGTCGGCGTGGAACGTCCTCGTGATCGACGCCCGTGTGTTGGATCCCACAATACCAGCCTGCTGGCTGGGAGCTCTCTGTGTCTGTGGCAGTGGCCGGCAAGTTTCATCCTCCTGGTCGCCACTTTCTCACTCAGCCTTGGTAGCCCCCCATACAGATACTTGTTGGTAACATGCTCTCTCTGGTCGATGTTTAGCACTACACGCAGCATTCTGGTGTAGCACCCATCCAGAGACTTCTGCAGGGTGGGCTTTAGGGTCCAGCTTTCACATCCATATAGGAGGACCGACTCCACAGTCGCATGGAAGAAGCTCAGCTTGATGTGTCGGGGGAGATTTGAGTTCCACACGCTAGTCATGCCATTCAGGGCCCTCCATGCCAGCGCTTTCCTCACCTTGAGGTCCTGCTCCGATGTGTTTACCCAGGAACCCAGGTATTTAAAGTCACTGACCTGTGGGAGAGCACTGCATCCAGCTGTCTTGAGAGGCGGATGATCCAGGGAGATGTTATAGGTGATTACCTCAGTCTTCTCAAATACTGAGGTATTACCTCAGTCTTCTCAAATACCAGGGAGATGTTATAGGTGATTACCTCAGTCTTCTCAAATACTATTTTATTTTCATGTTATCGTACATAATATAGTCTATGGCGTCAATAGTCCTATAGTCCTCGTCAATTATGGAATGGCAAGTGCTCATTCCAATTTTCTGTGCGCTGATATGTGGTAGATTAAGATAAATATTTTCCTTGGAATCAAAATGACTTGGAATATTTAAAAAACTACAGAAAAATGCAATCCCGGGGCAAAAGTATACATACTGTAGAGTACAGGGAAAAGTGATGTTTTATTGAGGTACAAGAGTGAATGATCAGGCTACATATTTAGGTGTATGTAACAATGTGATATCAATATTTTTATCTTAATCCATCAGAAGAAGCAAATGCATATTATTTATAATGGACAAAACAAGTTTTATTTATTTTATGACATGTTTTGCATTGGGGTTTTGGACCCATAGCTATCTACCCCCCTATACTGATGAAAATATAGTCATTCCCACTTGAAAATGATGCAAAAGTGAGTTTTATGAGCCAAAACTGTTGATTTGTAGTTAAATATATCTCTCTTTTTTAATTTAGAGCAGTACACAATTTAGCCATTTGGATAGATTTGGAGACACTAATGGACAACAGGGTACACTGCCTATATTTTGCATCATAGACCTTTAGTAGTTCTGCATTTTGCACACTTGTTGACATGGAGTTTATGGTCCAGGAAATGTATATATTTACCTGTTTCACTTATGTAGCTCTCAGTATTTTATTGCAAACTAAAGGTTTTCCAAAGTTTCTTTGCATTTGTGGCACTTTATTTTGACCTAAATTATAAAAAATAAACGAATCTATGTTTTTCTTGTAAATGGTACAACTGTCTTGTTTCATTTAAGCCATTTACCAAGTGTCTGTGATGCTCACACCTGGAGTTACGAAGCATTAAGTAGAACACCCCCTAAATAGGTGAGAATTGAATTTGGCATCTGTGCAAAGGGGTTAAATAAGCAGCTCACATTCATTCTGTAGCCATAAAACCTACATAAAATTCATCAACACAAAATCAACTGTAATTGGGATTTCATTAGAACAATTTTTAATCATCTGATTTCCAAAAATCTCCTTTTCAGTGACCTGCTATCTTTGTTTCAGTTTGCAAAGTTTATTAGCAACACCCAATCATATTTTTCTGATACACTTTTAATCATAGTAACACACCATGGCACACCATTTTCTAATTTACAGAGAGAATGTTACTGGATCCAGAGATTAAATACACTGTCCCCAAAAGGTCTTAATGAGGAGTTTGACATTAGGCCATTTCTATGAGTCTGCCAATGTCCTGTTTTTATTTATGTATCCCATATTTACATCTACTTAAATTAGAAATTTGTCTACTACTGGATGGTCTTACATTAATCATATGTTATTAATGGTTTTCTTTGGTATGTTATCTTTGATACTCTGACCTTTTATTATTCAATGTATACCTGACAATATACTCTTGTGCTATTATGTAACAGGTATATTGTTTTATTGAACAATGAACATGTAACGTGTGAAACATCCTCCGTGATGAAATGTAATGATATTCACACTTAGTTTTTTTCCAGGTGTGTATTTTCATTCCTAGGATTACTGACATGGTGACCTGCCCAGTGTCCTACGTATACTATGATGTAATCTGGAATTGACTAAGGAGGTGTTTCTGATGTCACTATTTGTCTATATACAGACGTGCTCAAATTTGTTGGTACCCCTGGTAAAGATTAGTAAAAAGGGTTATAAAAAATTAACTGTTTGGTGTATTAGCTTAATCTCACACTGAAAAAATGAGAAAAATCCAACCATTAATTGATGTTCATTTATTATGAGAAAAAAAAAATCCAACAAAAAATTTTAACAAAACCATGTTGGCCACAATTATTGGCACCCCTAATTTTTTTCAGTGTGATATTAAGCTAATTCACCGAACAGTGAATTTTTTATAACCCTTTTTACTCATCTTTACCAGGGGTGCCAATAATTGTGGAGGGCACTGTATATGTATATAGTTTGAATTGAATTGATTTTATTTCTGTATTGCTTTAAAATCCCAATAATGTTCTGGGTATATTTGCCATAGGATAAGTTTCATAGGTGCTAATAAGTAAACAGAACAAAGGGGTTAATAAGAAAATATGGCAATTTGGATGAGGCAAGCTCTTGATACAGTAATATTTAGTCTATCACTACTGTTGTTAATGGTATTCAAGTAATTTTCCACAGCGCTCATGAGACATGACATATAATGAAACACACTGATTTTTGCCGGCCGCCAAGCTAGCCTAGAACAGTGAAAGTAGCTCAGAGTGAGTGAGTCCCCCTTGTTGGAAGTCACGCGAATACCTAGGTGGTATACTGATCTTGCGATATTTCTGAGTCAGCACGTAAAACGTCACCTGTCACCGCAGTTACCTAACAACTGACACCACTTTTCATATCGCGTTTATCGGTTGGGCAAATAAACAAACCGACATTACTTTGTTAACGTTCTAGCAGAGACGTCAACAAGCGCTGCGATTCTGAGGCTATCCTAAAAATGGTGCAAAAACAACAAGCTTTCAATTTCAAGCCTGACGAATTAGAACTGTAATGGGTGCTATTCTATATATAAAGTGTTTTGTCACTAAACCGCAACACATTGTTCGGGTCTGCCATAAGCCTTTCCACAATTAAATGCCGCCTATTGACATTTCCCTCTTTCTCCAAAAGTAATAAAAGAGCAGCCATCAACGTTATGGAGTTAGCCAACTAGCTACTGTTCAACAGGGTTATCCTAAAGTTACAACACTTTATTCTGATTGGCTACGTTGTCCCTGACTGCATTGTTGACACGTGTGCACCCTCCTGTGTATAGCCTAGGCTACCTGAGTTTTCCAGACAAGCACTTCCCAGGCAGGAACCGTCATCGCACGCGGCACCACGAACAGAATAGCCTACGTACAGGTATAGGGTGAGAAAGCCATCGCCGGGGCAAGACCTCCAGCGCCCAGCATGCACTAGGTTGACTAGTCTTGTTTTTTTATGTGATGACTTATTTTCAGTTTCTTGTGATTTTCATCAAATTTGCTGTCACTGCTCCATATTTTTTTACACTGACAAAAGCACAGCCCTAGCCATATTAATACTTCATACATACAGCTATCAATCTGCACATGTGTATTGTATAATATTAATAACATACTGCAGCATGTAACTACACAAGTACATATCGCTTGTTTGTGTAGTTTAATTCACTTTATACACAAACTATAAGTTCACCTCTGTTACAACCCATGGCATATATTCACAGAACCTGATTTCTCAGAAACCTTCTGATGGTAGCAGCTCCTCTGCAATGTATCCTCTCCAAAAGCAATGTGTTCACTGCTTGCAATTGCAAAAGTATTGTTCTGTTTCTTCTATGCCTATAAATCTTGATCTGGTATCTGCTTCTGGTTTCAGGAATTATGCGCAAAAAATAACCTAAAATAAAAACTATTTCCAATCATTCTGATCACTACGATACTGTGCTGTTAATATTTAATATTTTTGCCAATGTTCAGTTGTGTTCTGCTGTACACTCCTGGGGAGTCATTTTAAAGAATCTGCGTGGTTTCATCGAAAATTTGAGCTTGCGACCAGTTTCTGTATTGTGCATACGCATGATTCATGAAATGTGTTTACAAATGAATAAAGTTGCACACGCATTTAATGTATAAATGGTACATATTCCAAAAATTGTGCATGCAGGAAGCTTTGCAACTTCACCCAGTGAACACTCTAAAATAACCTTACATGGTGGTTTATTGTAACTTATCTTTCTATTAATTTCTATTTTTGGACATTCTTGGTCTGCCTAGTCTCCAAAAAATCATGATTTAACACTCTGTCTTCCAACAGTCTTCCAACAATACAGGCACAGCCATAGTCCTGCAACTTCCTGAATTTTGTGCAAATTCTTCACTTACTGCTATTGTCCAACCAAACTGATCAGTGCCTTTCATACACACTTGGTTCTAATACTAAGGCTGCGGTCTAATCCGTTAAATGTTCTGCCCTCCCGTACATCCACTTGCCACTTTGACTTGGGGGAATCCCTTTACAAATCAGAAATTTAGCATTGCCCTTGTCAAATGTGGTCCAAATGTAAATCAGTCCCTTGAGTCCACAACGCTGCAGACTTCGGAAAGTGAAATTGGCCAGAATGCTTTTCTGTAACCCAAACTTGTTTCAGAAGTTTAAATTTAACTCTTAAAATACCTCCCAGGAAAAACCCTAAAAATGGAGAAAGTATATAAGAGATCTTTTAAAACTGAAACGTTGAATAAGAAATAGCATTGATTTAGCGGTTTGGTAAAATCACTTTAAACTGATCTCCAGCTAATAGTTTCATGTTATAGGCCTACTAGGATGCAGTTTTAGAATGATTATTTTAGGCAAGCTAGCGTTAGCTACCTACATAATCAGCTTGTTGCAGTTCAGCTAATAGCCAGAGCCACTGCAAGCTAATAAACAGGAATACGTGATATTTCAAATACAATTTACTTGAATTTCATATTTAACATGGGTTGTTTGCCTCTTATGTTCTTATGTTTCATACTCCTGTGCCATGTATTCAAAGCAATCTATGAATCCACCGTTTTGATTGTAGTTTATTCATATATTTGATTTGGAGGTATTTTGTAATGTACATTTTAGTGTATTCTTCCCAAATCCGGCTTTTAAGGTATTTTAAGTATTTTCTGTCCGTAAATAAATTGATTGTCAATAATTTTCTTGCTGTTTTTTGTGCCAGAATAGACATTGAGATATAGGTTGGAACTTGCTGTCTTATGTCCGAGTGCAAGTGCGGTCCAATTTGATTAATTCCGTTCCCTCCCTTGTTCCTCCAAGTTGAGTGTCTACTCATGTTATTTTGGTGCTGCGTTGTATCCTCCAGAGGGAAGTTTGCAAGTGAAGTTTAACGGATTGGACCGCAGCCCAGATCTCCTGAGGGATATCTGCAGTTCAGCTCACATACAATTTAAAAAAACAGTCTGCATAAAAAAGTTTTATAAGTGAGACCCCTGGACAAGTAGCATGCCTAATAGGGTTCGGTCTCTGGGTGGAATCCTTGTATTTTATTCAAAACTGCAGAATGACATCAGGGTGGGTTTACAGGATATTGTTGTACTGAAGGCCTTGCGCATCCTGGGGGAGTCACACTACTGCCACAGTGCCCCTTGTCCCTAGAGAGGTTCTGACAGTTAACAGCGGCGGCTCACCTGCAGATGTCTGAGCCTGGGACGTACTGCGAGAGACGTGAATGGAGCAGGGGTATAAGGCGCAGATCGACCCATCTTTTTTCCCACCGCAACCCTGGAGACGTGGGCCAAGATGAGCAAGATAGTGTGTCCTGAAAGAATTTTATGTAAAAATACAAATGGCTTCAGAAATGGACAACTATACACACACACGCACACACATACACACACTACACTGTGGTCACAGTCATTAAACTTGAATTAAACAGACAGTCTATAAACAACATAAACCTACCAAATTGCAATTGGTTTTAGTTGGTTAAAATTAAAATCTAATTATTCCATATTAAAGTGTCATTACTTGTCATAAATGATCATCATACCATGTTACAGTCACAGTCTTAGCCTCTTATGGTCAGTCACAAATGTTCAATTATTCACATTACACTACAGCCCAAGTCACGTAGCATATCACAACCAGCTATGAATGTCTGATTAATAACACAACAGTAAAAGCCATTTGACATGTCATAGCCAGTCAGGAGTCACCAAGTCATCATAATAGTTGGTGGTTTTAAGAGTGACATAGTTACTACTTTATCTAGACTTTAGAAAATCTGCGTAAAATAAAAATGTATGTTTTAGTTTCATATTCCTAACATGTTGCACAACCAGGTTCCATTGATTTATAACAAAGACTAGGATTCAACAAAATGCTCTTCATCACTAGGGCATATGCAAGTGTACATGCAATTCAATCCAAACGGTATTTTCCTACCATAAAAATATGGCATACATACATGTGGATTTGAAAATCAATCAATGTTACTTTATCTACATATTGCTTCTTTGAGACACCTGGAGCCTCTTGGAAAGTTTTGGAGTAGTACTCAGGGTAAATTTCACATGCCATGCAATGTTAGGTATGTAGATAACTACCTTGTAACAAGTTTTATACTTGGCTAGCTAAGTGAAGTTGCTGTCAAAATGAGATTGTGGTTGCAGACTTTAACCTTGAAAGTAGCTAACTTTTAGGTTTGCACTAAATATATTTCCCAAGACAACTCATTGTTTTCCAGGATATTCTGGCAATTTTCCATGACTGGAAAACTGCATTAAAAATTCCAGGTTTTCCAGGACTTTCCAGGGATCTGCATCTGCATTTATTGAGAAAATTAAATCAAAGTTTCACAAAAGCAGTAATTGTAGGAGTGGTTCTTTTTAAAAGGCGTTTAACCGTCCTATTATGTTTGAGGTCAAATTGACCCCATTCAGTGTTTTATATCTCTTAGAAACCAGCTGCCTCCCTCAAAAGGGCCCCACACTTCTTGACTTATAACAATGATCTGCCTCTGCCCCCAAGCAGCTCACTATTTTGGTGGGATTAAATAGTAAGCAATACACATAATGTTGTTTTCAAAAGTCCTGCACTTTTTTTCATTTGTATCTCTGATTTCTTTTGTGGGAGATTCTGGGTAATTTCCCATAAACTTTCACTTACCTCCAGCTCTAAAATGAGAAGTTTATCACACATTTTTAATATTAAAGAATTAACCCATTGAGCAGATGCCAAATTTGGTAAATTCTCACCTATTTAGGGGGTGTTCTATTTAAGGCTTTATAACTCCAGGTGTGAGCATCACAGAAACTTGGAAAACAAGACAGTTGTGCCATTTAGATTTATATGATTTATAGGATTGTTATTTTATTTAAAAGAATAATAGATTTGAGTTTATTTTCATAATTTATAAAAAATAAAGTGCCACAAATGCAAATAAATCTTGGAAAAATGCAAATGAAATTTAGTTTCAAATAAGAGACATATGTAAAACAGGTAAAACTATAGATTTCCTTGGTCATATACTCCTTGTCCACAAGTGTAAAATGTCTTGTAAAATGAACTAGTAAAGATCTATGACGCGAAATGTAGGCAGTGTACCCTGTTGTTCCATAGTGTCTCCAAATCTATCCAAAATGGCTAACTGCTGTAAATCATAAAATAATCATATATTTAACTAAAAATCAACTGTTTTGGCTCATTAAACTACAGGTCATTTTCAAATGGAAATTACAATCTTTTAATCAGTATAGGGGGATAGATAGCTATGGGTCCAAAAACCTATCCAAAACCTGTCACGAAGTGAATACAATATTTTTGTCCACTATAAAGCATATAAATTCACCCTTTATGATGGTTTAAGATGAAAACATTGATATCACACTGGTACACACACATAAATATGTCGCCTTAATAAATGACTTGTACCTCAATAAAACATCACTTTTTTCAGTACTCTGCAGTGGGCTTGGGCGGATCCAGAATTCTCAGAGCTGGTTCCGGTTCCAATTAAAAACCGGCTCCCCAAGATTCAAGGTATTTTCATTGATTTTGGTTGGTAAAAATCTTTTTATTTAATGCTTTTTTGCAGGCAGGTTGCAGTTTTCAATGTAATTGGATTTGTAACACATAATTAAAGCATCCTTCAGAAACCTATTTTCGCTTGAAAATAATTATTAAACTAATATTCCGAACAGAAAATCAAACGCATCACCTAAACCTAACACAAATGGAATCATCGACTACCTGTCTAAATGTGTACTGGTATACTTGCCAGTGCTTGGTTGTTTTTTTATTGGACAAGCGCCAACATAAACTGGACATCTTTATGCATAAACCAATGGTAGGATTGTATATTTATATCATATTTAGTATTGACAGTAGAATGACGTGGTATAATTACACAAAAATGTGACATTTATATTGCTGTTGAGTTAACACTGCTTTGTATGGCTGCATTAGCATATGTTCAGACTATTGTTGGTTTTATCTTGTTGCTATGACAGAATACTAATTTTTGGTGACGTAAAAAATATTTTTATGAACTCACAGATTGACACTATTGTCCACTGTCACACATTGGTCGGTATAGTTGCAGATGAGACTGGGTGGGGGGTTGCTTGTTAAATGGACTAGCTGCACGATAATATTGGCACTGAGAAACTCTATATTCGGCAGAGTTGTCACAAATCATGTACTAATAAAGCTATAACCCCGAGTTTGTTTGATTGCAGGAGCAATGAATGTCGGAGTTGAGCAACCTCTTGGCACTGGCGACATAGCCAGGAGGGGGTCTGCGTGGAGGGGTTAAAGGCGAGTCAATTGGGAGACATTAAGAAGGCGAAACACAAAGTGTAAAAAAAAATTCTTTAACAATAATTTTGTGTCTGTTTAAACTGTTGGTGTCAATTTGACCACAAACTTAAAAAGTGTCATAAAATGTCAACATAATAGGAGGGATAATACTGTTAACTATCATGTTCTTATTTCTAAATGTATACTTTCTGAGAGAGAATGGATTCTAGTGGAAATCAGTATGACTACCTAGCCGCTTTAGCTTGTTTGCAATATTCTAATGAAAACAAGATAATGTAATGGGTTATATCTTTATGGCTATGGTTGTAACTGCACATACAGCCAAATCATATTCATATTCACTAATATACAAAAATGTTTTTTTATCATAATTATTATTTATGGTATTTTGAAGAGGTTTAAAGCAACCCTAGCTGGATCCTGGCTGGATCCTGGATCCTATCCTATAGCCTCTGTGTCTATGGACTTGTATTCATTTTGGAAATGAGGCCTTTTTATTTATATTTGTGAGAAAAACAACACAGCAAAAACAGATTTGGTATAGAGTCGACTAAATATTTTAGTATTTAATAATGTTACCGTATTATTGGGATGATAGTTCAAGTGCAAGCCACTATCACACAGAGGCGATGACGTTCCACTACTCTGGTCACTCGGTACACCTGAAGAAAATGACAACATTCATAATGGAGTACGCATTTTCAAACTTAACAGCATTTCAAAACCCTCAAAGTATTGCCCCCTTTAACATAAAAAAGAGTTATTTATGTAAACATGTACTTTGGGTTATTTTAGCCTTGACATATATTATATCAGTTGAATCACTGACCCATGCCGGTTCAGCTAAAAATAGGGGATATATCTGTGTGAAGTATATGTAAACAGAATTTCCCTCGCTCTTCTGAAACTCTTCAAAAATCATTGACCATATTGCTGCACTACTCCACTATTCTTTTGACCTTTTATGTATACTTTCTAAAATGTATTTATAGTCTTAAATAATTAATTTTCTCCCAGTTTTGGATTTCCAGGTACATTTGTTAGCCTGCCTCATCCCTGCGAGTCTTCTACAAAGCTTATGCTGCCTGCAGGCAATCTACCACCTGTGCTCTGCAGTCTTTGCTTTGGAGGAGTATACTTTATGCCCAGCTGGACTGGTGGACTGCAAATGCCAAATTGTTCAGAGTGGCACTGGTGTGCTATGAAATGAGGATGATCCCATCACCCTGGGTGAGCCAAGGCCAAATGCCTGCCATTTTAAAGAGCCAAAGTTGTCATTTGCATGGTAGGATTTGATGCCAGAGCTATCCAGCAGCTCGAAAATCAGTATTATTAAATGAAGGCTATGCCTTCATTACTGAGCTCAGAGGATCTGACTCAGTCAGTAAGTATAACAACGACATGATTTAGATCCATCAATCTGTTTTCTAAACCGCATACTCCTGGTCAGGGTTGCAGGGGGACTGGAGCTTATCCCAGCAGACATTGGGCCAAAGGCTGGAATACACCCTGGACAGGTCACCGATCAATCGCAAGAGCACACCTTTCACTCACACATTCATACCCCAAGGACAATTTAGTCTCTCCAATTAGCCTAACCTGCATGTCTTTGGACTGTGTGAGGAAACCGGAGTGCTCAGAGAAAACCCACGCAGACATGGGGTGAACATGCAAACTCCACACAGAAAGGCCCTCTGCCGGGATTCGAAACCCCATGATTAAGATATAATAATTTTCTAAATTATAATTGATTTTATGTGCATACACAATGAGCTTGTTTTACTGTACTGCAATAAAATAAACAGATTCAATCAATTTTGGAATACAATTGTGGTAACACCATGTGTTTACAGAGAATTTGGCATTTCTGTAAATTTAAAAAATAGGTTTGACTTATTAATTTGTGGTGACAGCTGTGGTTTCATTTTGAGGCATGTTTGCATTGGTCAGTTCCAATATAAAGCAGCCATTTTTTAGATATCTCCACCCTTTCACAGGTGTACTACAATCGCCATGAGCTTGGAAATACTGATTTTGGTATAGCTACGTTACACCATTATATGTTATATGTTGTGTGAAAAATGTTCTTTGCACAAACAACACAATTTAAATCCAACAGATCCCGGCACAAGACCCCTCATTCTGTCATTTTGAGACATGCATGCTTTTATATACTTTCATGGCTATAGACTTTTACATGGGAGAGACAAAATGCTAACTTATAAATCAGGTTAGCCTCTCAAAGCTTGAATAATTCCATCATGAACATGATAACATGATAATGGAAGACCATTATGTCTAGCACTTGTGTGCACAGGTAGGCAGTACCGACAGTAGCAGCTAGTCACACTGAAGTGGAAAGCACTCGAATTAGCGAAAAACTTGTCGGATCCAGTAAAGGGCGAAACCACATAGCCATTTCTGTTAACGTTACTACTGTTACTATATTGTCTTTGCAAGCTGTTAGCTAACTAATTAAAGCTGGGGTGACTTACATTGTCTTTCTTAGTGGCTAACTCATGTTCAGATAACTATGTAGCTGTATAACTAATTTTATAAGGCTAGCACTAGCTAATCATGACCGTTTCATAATTTCTTTTGTGTATTTAAACTGTGTTAAATTGGTCAGCCTTCGCTCAGCAACTAGCTACTACCAATGTGTTTCAGTATAATGGTTAAGGAACTGGACTTGTAACCGAAAGGTTGCAGGTTCGATTCCCAGGAAGGACACTGCCGTTGTACCCTTGAGCAAGGTACTTAACCTGAATTGCTTCAGTATATATCCAGCTGCATTAATTGGATAAATGTAATAAGATGCTAAGAAGTTGTGTAAGTCACTCTGGATAAGAACGTCTGCTAAATGCCTGTAATGTAATGCAAATGCTATCTTAACTAGCTAGCTAAATGCATGGTTAACTTACATACACTATAATGTTACCGTTTCAGATGTATATTGCAAGTTATGCATGTAACATTACATATTACAAATGCTCATCATGAGAAGAGCTACATCTACAAATAATACTACTTATGTTGCTACCGTATAGTTTAGCCTGCATGCCTATATTTACCCATTTTGACAGATGATATTCTGTCTAATGGAAATTATGTGCTAATGGAAAGCATGTACCCAACTGTTATGGGTTATTGTGAAGAACAAACATAATGTATGTGTGCTAAAGTTAGTAAGTTTTGTCTTATGTGAATTTGATTTTTCTTATTAATGGGAATTCCAGTACAATTGTTCCATAAAAGTTAAATACTTTTGCAAAGGAGAAATTCAATGTTTCTTATGTGGTTTATTCCCTGTGGAAAGTAACTTTAACAATATTATTAATTTAATTTCCTGTTTTTTCCTGTCTGTTAGGTGAAATGCTTGCTTGTAATACCTACAATGGTCTTTGTCCTTAATGCTGACTAAGAAATTGAAGTGTTTTGTGTTGTGTTGTTAAGCATCAGAGGTACCCATCATGAACATAAATGCTGTTTAAGAGACAAAAAAGTAGCATACACTAAGCTACAGATAACAAGGTTTTTGAATTTCATGGCATCCAACAACATACATGTGCAGTCTTCACACAGAGGCAATTTCAGAAAGGCTGGCGTCTTTTTCAAGAAGGAGACTGTTAGTGTCACTTCCTCTCCGGCGTTTCTCAATACTTGCACCTGGAACACAGAGGCAGGGTCAACCCACATGAATATTATATAGACAAAAACAGAAGGCAGTGCTCAATGGCTGAAACAAGTGATAAGAGAGTGAGTTTTTACAGAACCAACAATGACAGAATATGGGAGCATGTGTCAAGCTACCACATGCTGATATTGACTTACTGATTTTGACAAATCAGTGAATGACAGCTCATTGTATCCCCCTTATTACGTGGTTCATGAAACCTCATTCTCCAATTATAAGCTGCAACAGCTTTTCTGGCCTTTCCGCCTCAATACGTGAGCCACTAAGTGAGGGAGTATTGACTTTAATGCCTTTATGCCTGCTTCCCCCAGTCTCGTCCAACAACAGAACCCAACTGTATTTGTGCCAGAGATAGATTTTTACTTCACTTATATCACATATTTCCCCTCAAATGCAACCACAGTTTCAGTATCAGAACACAAGATACGTCCACCTTTAACCACTGTTGGTTTCTGAAGGAGTAATCTCTTTGGAGACTGATTAATAATGTTTAAATGATTTACTGACCCTAGACACATTCACCAAAGCACATTCATCAGCATTTTATACCCGCTCATTGGATTCAGGAAACATGCAAATGCTGAAATAACACCCTAATGGGGCCCATAGATGCCACACAATCACAATATCAACAAAAACAAGGGAATGTTATTAGTGGAGTAATGCATAGCTCTGTCTTAATTGTAATTGATAAATCACACTGCCCAGTATAAGAGCTGTAAAATAAATGGTGTCCTGATATATTGCTCTGAAGTAGTAAAAGTCTACATGATCCATCACTGCTCGACACATATCTAATTTAATTATATAAACCTATTTCTAAATTTATTTCTCCGCTAGGAGATGTGCTTCCCTGCTATGATAGGCATTAAGGACGAGTAGATTGTGGCGAAATCTGATTCCTCTATACAACACATAACTAGGATCCGGCTCCAGATATTTATATCAAGCTTATTAACATTTTGCTTCCGTAATGTATTCATGTATAATGTTTCATATATTTCAGTTAGGCTGTCAGCAGAGTGGAAGATATATGACTGCCTTATGTTTAAAGGAGGACGGGAAATACAGTGCTTCACACAATGAGGGAATGCAAAGCAAATGCCATTTCTTCTTGAAAAACTGCTGATTGTGACAAACTAACTGATGTGATTATTAACAAACATTGATTGTCAATTTAACCATTTTAACACTGATTGCCTTTCTGATTTTCTGATACAGCTTTGACTCTCCACTGTGAATGCAATGGCTGCTGAGAAAGCCATCGAGTTGAGGGCTGCCAGCTTGGGAGCCCTTTTGTATGTAAAGTAATACCAACATGCTCTGCCACAAAGGTGACATTAACCTCTCAACTGACCCCAGCCAATAACTTTGCAGGAAAAACCACTTCCTCCATAATCTCACTGGAACTGTGGATTCGTACAAGTCCTTGCTTTCTGTTATTTCATGTGAATGCTAGACAGGATCCATGACGCTGCATATTATTCGACAGCAGTAGTTCAGACCATGTTTTGAGTTACATCAGACGAAACTCTGATGTGTTGGGTGAGGTATCGTATTCCAGACAAGTATTGCCTGCGCAATGGACTATTAAAGGAACACTCTGTGATGACACTATCTAATGAATAAAAAATTAAGTAAAAAGATCAGAGTAACTTGACTATTAAAATACAGAATTGATGACTCTCTTTGGAATTTAATTGGAACTGACCCACTTAATAAGTGCATATTAGAGATCTTTAGAAATCTTTGTATTACCAAGAGCCTAAGACACAGCATAACCTTCAGTAAAATAAAAAAACATGAAACAAGGAGCAGACGTTTTGCAATAGGACATATGCAAATGAAAACAGTGGAGTATATGCTTGATAATTCCTTTGGAAGACAAAAAAAACATTTATGCATAAAACTGAGTGCACTATAGAGTTAACATAACCCTACCGAGCATCCCAGTGTAACATAGCACTTTTGCTAGCCTTGTCGTGTTGTTTATTTTAATAAAATACACTGCAGTATTACATTTCCAGAGGATGGTGTAAAGACTCGTCTAAACGGCACATATTAGTGCTTTTGTCACAATGACAGATTTGTTAATATTTTGCATGGCATCAGTCGCGAAAAAGAGTTGCTAAGAATTGTTGTGCATACGTAGTGCAAGATTTTAATGACTGACATTTCTGTACACATTCTGTGCTTTTTGTTAGATTTGGAAATCAAGCACCCATGGTATCCAAGGGAATTGCTTTGTTAATTTTGTAATGGCTGATGAGCAGGCTTTGTTACGTGTTCATAACAGAGCCTCTCTACGAACCATTAATCATGGTATCAAACAAAGGTAAGACTGAATAGTTTTCATGTCTTACCTTTCAACAATTTTCATGTTTATATACCCTTCAAAATATATGTTCCATTCATATGCCAGTGCTTGTTTCTTTGTTCTCAGATTTTGTTTAAAACAAAACAAAAAATTAAAATCACCACTTCAACTAACTTTCATTAATTTCAGATAAAGATGAATGTACACTCACTAGAGAAAAAACTATGCCACCAACCTGCTCTCGTGTGCATTTCTTTATACACAGCTTTTGCCTTTTTATTTTTTTATACAGCTGGATATATACTGAAGCAATTCAGGTTAGGTAGCCTACCTAGCTCAAGGGTACAATGACATTGTCCTAGCTTGGAATTGAACCTACGTTACAGGCCCAGTTCCTTAACCATCATACTACGCTGCTGACGCAATGTCGTGTAGAATACAGCACGCCACAAAGAATGCACCGATTTTCTGAGGGCAATATTGTAATGTACTAAATGGTCCAAACATCTGAAATTCATTTTTAACATCCCAAAGATTTGCTCAATCATTGACCTAGCCGTGCCAAACACAAATAAAAGAAAGTTGTCAGTGTGTTCTGAGCTCAATGTACCACGTAAGTAGCCACAATTTTAATGGATAGCCACTGTCCCCAAACAGCCACTGTAAACGCACTCCCTGTAAAAGTGCTCCCTGTGCTGCATCATACTGCATCCCATTAAGTTTTACATTTGACTGCAGTGACAGATAAAAAAGATAACAAGAACGAGTACACCTACACGCATTTAACAAACGCGTATCTTACACTATTTGACATGTGTAGAGCCGGTCTTCTGGTCTATTCACATTCCTTGTGAATCTCATTCAAGTATCTTACATTGACTATCTCCATACCGTAAACAAAATATGTTTCGCATCTGTGTTATGTGTTCATGCATTCATATTGGTAGCACATTCATAACGCCACCAAAATAGCACAACGTGGCAGCGTTTTACTTTAAACCTTGTCTGGGGTCATTTAAAATGCAAACGCGTTATTGACCTCCAAACATGCACAGTGCCGACTGTTTCTATTCACACAGCATAGAACTACCAAACATGGTGCATGCAACAAATATTCCGTTTGTCGGAGACAAAACTAACAATTCATAATTGCGCCCAGAAACGCAATTATAAATTGCAGGAAAACCTTCCCTTTGTACATGGGATATGACATACATTTTATTTCACAACAGTAATATATCAGCCCAGCTGTAATGTTATAAAACACTTATAACTTATAACACATGCATCAGCGCAGGTGCGCACACAGGCACAGATACACTCTGAAATATGATGTGGCAAATTATGGCTACAAATATACCATCTTTGGACAAATAAACCCTTTGAAGTGTCACAGAGCTGCACATGAGGTCTGGTACCAAGTCAGCCAATTCTAAATACATTAATGTTACAAGCAGCACAAATCCATCACGGTGGACTGTATGTCGGTTTCTTTAGGATTATAGATGCTCCTCACCTCCCTGTTCCTCTCCAGTTCAGTGTTACTCTTTCACTATTTTACAAAACATCACAATTTCAGTCTAGTTTCACCATCTGCCCATTTCACAATGAAGATCTGAAACCGTTGACAGAATGTACAAGACAAAATACATTCTGAACATATCTGACTGTTACCATCAAAATAAATGGTAGTGAAACAAATAAATAAATATATTCAACAAATAACAGTAAATACATGCATTGGGTAAAGATTGTGTACCCTCAAAGGGAATTTTCACAAGGCTGTTTAAGAAGTGTGGGCAATGTTTTTGTTCTTGTGTACATGCTCACGTCATGTTGATCACAAGAAATGCCAGAAGAATAAAACAATACGCATGCCGTTTTTCAAATTTCATCCACTTCAGGCTAAAACCTACACATGTGACATCAAACATATTGATTCAGATTGTCATGATAAATGGTCATGGTGCTTTATATACGTGTTCTCATTATGTCATGTCCCACAGCTGGGAACAGCCAGCATACATTGAAAAACTGAGCAACAAACAGCATTTAAAAAAACTGAATGGCAAATAATTATTTGTTAAGGTCAGTGGGATATGGCACAATGTATTGAAATAGTGAAATTGGGCTGCTAAATATTTCCCAGAGATTGACAGAAAAAAAAGAATATTCTGCATGGCTGACAATGAAGCATTACATTATATAATGTATTGAACAAATGCCAACATTGGCAGTGCTGTTAAATAAATATTCGGACAAGGATAACACTTGCATTACACAAGTGATTAATGGGCTGTTGAATAGGAACAGAAGCACACCATAATAGTGATGTGCATATTAATGCCCACCATCTCCTAATAGCACAGTAGTGTATACTATCATACACAATATTGTGAACAAAATCTCTGACGTTTCCATCTTGTGACACTCTAAAGATGACCATGTATTGCATAATCTCATCAAAAGGCATGGAAATGAACTCACTATATTCACCCATGCACTGGAATACCATTTTGGGGATGTCAAGAAACATTTGTGTTTGGTTATAGAAACATCCAGAGATTTGTGTTAATAAACTTACATTAAATACATCATAAATCATCACAGTCAA